>VWZI01001497.1:390019-414512 GCA_013396835.1 Psilopogon haemacephalus | reverse complement strand
ACTTATTGTTTCATTTTTTTTTTTTTTTTTTTTTTTTTTTTTTTTTTTTTTTTTTTCCTTCTGCTCTTCTGGGCTTCCTGTTCCTGGCTCAGATCTGAGGCTCAGTTTTGCTGTGCTTACTGGGAGAACCAGTCCCTGAATCCATCCTATAGTGTACCCACAAAGAGACCTGTCCCTGTGCTCCCCTGTGGGGTGAGGGTGGCTCAGGGAAGATACCAGGGGTATTTACAAGCCATTGGCAGTGGTTTGGGTGAGAAGATGGCAGAGAGCTGTAAACCATTACCCAGTAATTAATTATATTGTCCCCTCTATATTGTGCCTGCTATCAGGACAGGCTGAGAGAGTTGGGGCTTTTCAGCCTGGAGAAGAGAAGGCTTCCAGGAGACCTTATAGTAGCCTTATAGGGGCCTACAGGAGGGCTGGGGAGGGACTATTCACAAAGTCTTGTAATGACAGGATGAGGGGGAATGGGTTTAAACTGGCAGAGGGGAGATTGAAACAGGATGTTAGGAGGAAGTTCTTTCCAGTGAGGGTGTTGAGACACTGGCACAGGTTGCCCAGGGAGGTTGTGGCTGCTCCCTCCCTGGAGGGGTTCAAGGCCAGGCTGGATGAGGTCTTGAGCAACCTGATCTAGTGGGAGGTGTCCCTGCCTATGGCACAGGGGGGTTGGAACTGGATGATATTTGAGGTCTCTTCCAACCTAAACCATTCTATGATTCTCTTGACTCCAGCTTAATGATGGCATTTTTGCAATAAAATCCTAACCCTGCCTGCTTCCCCCATGAAGCCCAGGGCTGATGGGCAGTGTCAGGATGGCATGGAGTTACTCCATGTGTGTCTGCCTGCTGCGTGCCAGGCTCCTCACAGGTGCTTGGCTGCCAGGTGCCAGGCTCAGCCAGCAGCAGGTGAGCAGGCAGTGCTGTAATGAGCTCATTAAAACCAGGTAATGCATTGTAAAGGCACTGGGGTGGATACAGTTGATGTATCAGGTGTACCTGCTC
Organism: Psilopogon haemacephalus; assembly: GCA_013396835.1. Classification (NCBI taxonomy): domain Eukaryota; kingdom Metazoa; phylum Chordata; class Aves; order Piciformes; family Megalaimidae; genus Psilopogon; species Psilopogon haemacephalus. The sequence goes on along the minus strand of VWZI01001497.1, from coordinate 413,511 downwards.
TCCCTTCAGTGAGAAGCTTCTCCCTGCAGCATGACTTTAAGTGCTGGTGCTCAGGGTTTGGGGTTGGTTTTCAGTCTGGAACCCATTTGTTTCTAGAGCAAAGATGTCAAAGTAATTTGCTGTTTACTGAGCAAATGGGAAACAGCTCTCGAAGAGTACTGGATCAGGTTAAGAAGTAAAAGAGGAAAGAAGATAAACAGAAGCTCTAAGGTAGGTGGAGTACCCAAGTGCTGCCAGTCCAGACCACAGCAGCTTTCACAGCCAGAGGCCTCTGCCACCATTTCTGCTTTTGTTCTTTGCTTAGTTATTCCCTGATGGCTGATCCAAACCATACAGGAATACCAGGACTGAAGAGCCCCAGCAGACACCTTCCAGGGCACACTGTCTTTGGGTGTGTGTCCCTCCAGAGCCCAGCCTGTCCTAAAGCGTCTACGGGCATGTATCATGTCACTTTCCCAGGCTAATAGCTGTCTCCCCTCTCTGTTTTTTTTTTTTTTTCTCAGAGACATCAAGCCTGACAACATCTTACTGGATGAGCATGGTAAGTGCCAGCTGCTTCCTGGTCATGCACACGCATAAAAGCAGAGTCAGGAGGAGCAGGTTCAAGCTGAAGTTCAAGTGCTCTCTGCCTCCTTTTGTGCTACTCCCTCCTCCTCAGATAGGTGCAGAATGAGACCATCCTTCTCTACCTTGCTTGCTGTCTTTTGCTTTTTGAATGACAACAGCTGGTACCTCCAGATGCTGGGCACCCCATAGTGCTGCTGTACTTTTGGGGTGCCTCAGTGTTTAACTGACACCCCCCCTGACTGACAGACCTCACTGTCCTAGAAGGGACATGTTTTGTGGTGCTTGTGGCCAGGTACCTGGCAGACCTTATTCCAAGACCCTATTGGCTCTTGCTTTAAACTTACTCAGCATGCAATTTTTGGAATGGAAATGCTGGTGCAATTGCAGGCTGTGTCATGCATGCTCACAGGCAGAATGAGCTGTGGCTGAACTGATAATCTTCAATTGGATTTTCTTCTTCCTTGAGCATTTGACATTGGGAGGGAGCTCCAAAGAGGATTTGGAGTGGGTACAATATAGATATTGCTCTTGTTTTTTTCTTTAGTCTCTTGCTCTGGCAAAACTCTTAACTCTCATCTCTCCCTAGACACCTTTTGGTCCTGGCAAAGCTCTGATAGGGAAGAGCTGTCTGATATTTATTAGCTTTTAACTCATTACAAAAGCACTTTGTCATTTCATGTCATTGAAAACTGGCTTGTTATGAGAGATCTTCAGCAGTAGCTAGAGCAAAACCCTGGGGAGAAAAAGTCAGAGCAGGGACAAGGTGTTTCTGAATTTGTGATAACTCCAGGGGCTGCAGTTGGCTCTGTGTGTGACAAGGGTTGCGTGGCAGCACCTGAGCCCAGACTCTGCCTGTTATGCATATGACCTCTAATTTCAGAGTGCGAGCTAATTATTTATTTAGGAGCTGTCAGCGCAGCTGGCTCTACCTCCTCCTGCAAGTGCAGAAGCCTCTCTCCTGCCCCATGCACAGGCTGATGCAGGAGGACCTATCCTCCCTCCCACCTTTGTCCACTAATGGACTGTGGTCCTGCTTTGCCAGGCTCCCAGCATCACAGGGCTCCAGGACCTCTGGCCAGGTTGCCAGTGCAGGGCTATATTTGGTCAGCCCTCCCCAGCAGATGCTCTTGGTGACCTGTCACCATCATCCAAGAACCTCTGTGCCTGCAGGACTGAGGTGCCACAGGCACCTGAGAAGGAGCTAGGAGAGCTAGAGCCACAGAAATGTAGGTCAATGTCCCTGAAGAGGGAAAAAGAGGGGGGAAAAGCTCTGCTTGTCCCTGCAGCCACATTTGTACCACCAGGATGCACCCTGCATGCTCTGGTAATGACACTGCAATTTAGGTTGATTTTGAGTCTGTTCTCTGCTGGCTGTGATGGTTTAACTGTGACAGAGGTTTCAGAGCTATTTGCTGTGGATGTACCCTTGACTTCAGTGTCCTTCTGACTATGCCTTGTGATATTCCTTTTCTTCATCCATGGCAGCAAAGGTGAGCCTTCTCTTGCATACAGAAAGCTTTGTGCACACACAGTTCAAGATTTCCCTGTCCCCAGAGCAGATGTTGCTGTAGCATGTTTATCTATATTTAGCCTGGTAGATTATGCTTGTTTTTCAGTATCTCTTTCCCCATGGAAGGGAGCTGCAGCTCCTCATCCTCTCTCTCTCTTCACAAGGCTTTCACAAGAGTGGTCACAAAATATCTGCTATTTGATAGCATCCATTTTTTATAATCTTCATCGAGACCATTCCCCTAAGAGTACAAAGTGCCCTAAAACCTTCAGCAGTCAGACTTCAGTCCTTCATTTCTATACTTTTCTTGCCCTTCAGTTCTGCCTTTTGGCCCATTTTCCTTTCCAGCTGTGAAGGCTCTTTCCAGTTATGACTCCTTCAGCCTGTTGGATTTCCATGTCTGTTACGACTTGGAGCAGCCTTTTTGCTGCCAATAATCACTGCTGAGGCTGCAGGAGCCCTTGTGCACACGATCTGGTCCTTGCCTAGGGGCCTGGTTCAGGTTTTGGATGGTATAAATGCCCCTCACTATGCTGCACATTGAAGTGTGTCATCCTGCTGCTGTCACGACCTTGACACACTTCTCATGCATTTGCCTCTGCCACCCTGGTCGGTGGCATTCTGTATTACCATGCTGATTTCAGCTAGGAAATTAAAGTGAGACATAAATAAAGTGGAATATCGGGCAAATGTCTTGCTGTGCAATAAATAAAGCATTGGTCCAGCATCAGAGACTGGGATCAGGTCCCGCAGTGAAAAAAATCCTCAGCAGGAGCCCACCTTCAGCAGGCATTCCAAGCACAGAGTGATTTCCTCCTTTAATGATGAGTCTATCGATTTGGCTCAACGACAGCACAGCTCACCTGGGAACTGAAGAACATAACAGATGGCAGTTTCCAGGAACTGTGACTAATTCATCAGGAGTTTTCAGCCAGGTCATTTGCCCAATAAAACTGAAGAAAGGCTCCATTTTATCTCTAGTAAAAACGAGAAGTTTTTTTGCAGGAGCCCTGTAATGGCTTTGCTTAGAGTTGTTTCTGATACTGATGCTGAAAGGTTCTGGAGGGCAGTGTTGAACCAGGCAGGTTCATGCCACTGCAGGTACTGCACACGTAGCCCCTTTGCTCTCCCCTCTTGAGTAAGTTACGGCACAGCCTGTCTGAGGATCTCCATTCTTCACAGCTCCCACTGGCTCTGGGTTCATCTTCTTTGAAATGCTACTTTAGCTGGATCTGCAGAAGCTTGTGTCTGCTCTAGAAAGGTGAAGGAACTGTGCAACAATAGAGATGCTGAATATCATCAGAAAATTCTTTGCCCTAACCCAGAACCAAAGGCTTGATCTGAAAGTGCTGGTTTCAGGCAGGCAGAATGAGCCCTCACAGTGACTCAGTGTGGAGCACAGCTCTGACTGTGCTGGTCCCAAACAGCTGCAACCAGGAAAATATGAGCCTCAAAGCATAAATCTGAAGTCCAGCAGCAGCATTCAATGTGTCCCTCTCGGTTACCAGTAGCTTCCATCCCTGGTCCACCCTGTTCTGTAGTGCTGCTGTGGCTGCTCATCCTTGCCAAGCTATCCAGAGCCTTCTCTCTCAGCCCTGCTGGCCTCTCTTGGTAATTTCCCAAGTGGGCAAGTTTATGAAAGTTGTGGTCTGTTTGAAGTGAATCACTTAAAAGATGCAGCAAGAGAGTGGCACATATGTGCCTAGAATCTCAAATTCTTAATAAGTCTTTATGATTCAGATTGATGAGAACAGCTCCCTGAAGAAGGGGAACAGCTGGGGATGAAAGAGGGAACAACACAAGGGCATGGAGGACTTACCCAGGCAGGACAGCTTTTGTCTTGAGTGCTCCCCAGGGGTTTGAAACCCATTCCTTAGTGGGTAGACTGCAGAGGGACTGATGCTGTGGAGCAGGATGAGCAGCAGGGAGGGACAGATGCTCTGGGCACACCAGTCAGGTACCCTGTGGGGTCAGCTCTTTCACTTCGCTCATGTGCTCCCAGCAATGTCCACAGCTCACAGAGGGACCTCAAGTCTTCATATTCTGTCTTCAAACTCCAAACAACAATTGTGGATTTGATAAGGTGTCTGGTGGCACTGGCAGCCCAGAGAGCCTGCAGATTCCAGGACAGGTCCTACTTGGCAGTGTCCTGCTGGGCTGTACCTGCCTTTCCCTGTTTGAGGCATTCTCATGGGGGAAGATGGAATTGAAGAGCTGGGTGAGGATGAAGAATTTTGTGGTTTTAGATGAAATCACAAATTCTGCTTTCGTTCCCCACATATTCCCAGTTAGATCAAAGATGTGCAGCGGGCAAACACGTCCTGGTTCTCATGTCACACAGATACAGACACAGTCGTCTGGATGCTGTGAAACAGTCAATCTGTACAAGACAACAGGAATTCATTACAGAAGCATCAACTTTCAGACATATCAAGGTGATCTTACTCGACCTGAACTCATGAACTGAAGCTGCAGTGACTTTCCAGCTGTTGATGCTAATGAATGAGGGCAGTACTGTCACAGAGTCCGGCAGCAGAACCCACTTTGATTTGATCTCCGTGGTAAAGGGAAAGAGCAGCAGCTCAGTCATCCTCTGCAATTGCGGAGGAGGGTGATGAGTTTGCAAAACACACCAAAGAAAACATCTGATGCTTTCGATAAGGAGCCCAGCTCCCTCAGGGGTGAGCAAGTTCGGTGCCTTAGGAGAAAGTTCATGAGGCCAGCGAGAAGTGGAAACTGCCTGGGTTTAATCTGAGGAATTCGTCTGAGCTAACCCAGGAATTCCAAAGAAATTCACTTCAGCGAAGCTCACCTGGAACTGCTGGGACGGTGGCTCGCTCTCTGGCAGGTGCTGAGAATGAGGGAGATTATATTAAGTGCTTTTTAAAAACAAACAAACAAACAAAACAAAACAAAGTGCAAATAAAAGAGCAGAAGAGCAGATAGGAGCTAGGTGGAAGCATTTCCTTTCTCATTCCTGCAGATCACGCCCAGCCTCTCATTTCTGTCTCAGTTTGCAGGCAGCAGCGGCAGCACAAACCATGCCTGCCCCCAGTCGGGGGTCCGTGGTGTCGGAATTTCTTTTACGAGGCTGATTTCTTTGCTGCCATGCTGGAGACATCCTCTAAAGAAGGAAATGGGGAGAGCTCTAGTACCAGGGAACACCAAAGGGCAAGTAGCTAGAAAGTAAAAAATTCCGAGGATTTTTGGTTGGGGGTTTGCTTGATTGGTTTTTCTTTCAAAAGATCATAGAGGAATTTTTTTCAGTTCTCCTCCCCAGATTTAGGAAGGCTCAAAACAATGATGATTAAATTATTTGTTGGAGAAATCCAGGTTGTTTGCTCTCCCAAGGGTAAGTAAGGTGATATTTGATTTAAGAGGAGACATCTGCAAGCTGAAATATTTTCTGTTGGTCCTGCCACCAGAATATTTTCGTTTTCCCTAGGAACTCTTTTCCGTAGAGGATTTAATTTTTTTACTCAAAGCTCTTTTTGGGTGAAATTAAAGCAAACTGAGTTACATATTAACCTCTGTCTTTCAGGACACGTGCACATCACAGATTTCAATATCGCCACGATGCTGACTAAGGAGATCCAAGTCACCACCATCGCTGGCACAAAGCCCTACATGGGTAAGCACCAATGACAATTACTTGTCCTTAGCTGCTATCTCATGGGCTTGATCCCACGGCACTGGTGGAGTGCAGAGGGAGTTCTTTTTTGATAGGAGTTTGAACTCCTCTTCCTGGTACGTGACAAAATGTGGAGCAAGCTCAAGAGGTGCAGTGGGAGAGTATGGTGGGAGTTTTCCCCTCGGTGACACCCAGCTGGTGCAGCTGGTAAATGTGGTTTCACACAGCACCGCAGCAAGTGTACCATAAACATGGATTTTAGTGCAGCTACACTGCACTGTACAGCGTGTTTCTGATTATAAAACAAGATGATTGCACTCCTGAGATCTTGGAGCATTTCACAGTAGCAGCCAAGCTGTGCCAACATGGCTCTTTCTCCCCTTGGGAAGGAAAATGAAGCACGAAGCCTTGTTTTGGCCCCTCAGTGCATTAGGACACTTGCACTGCTGCATCACCAGCAATAACTGGGATTTTTACATAAACTGTCTGCTTTTTAGAAAGCAGAATTACTCTGTGTTTAGGACAAGTGATTGGGCTTAAGACTTGCTGCTTACCTGGGCACTAGCACCTGCTCAGCTGGGGCAGGAGAACCCATTCTCTGGTGCCAGGCTGCCACTGTTGAGAGCATGGCAGTGCTGGTGCCAAGTCTGCATCCGAAACAGGCATTGGGGCTTTAGGTCTGGTCCAGTTACAAAGGTGAGAGCACAGCTGTTTCTCAAGGCCATGCCACCACTTACACACATCAGTCAATTAAGTTGAGCAGCAGTCCACTGAAGCAGGAATTGCCAACTGCCCTCTTTCACCGCTGGGGCACAGAGGAGCTGGAAAATTTGTTTGAGTTTTAACACAGCAGAAAATGTTTCATTCTGTGTTAATTGCATCTGTAGTTGTTAGTCAGCAGGGTGAAGGCTTTAAAGTGTATCTGCTCCCAGGGCAGGAAGGTATCTGGGCTATGATGGTGTGCTGGGAACTGGGTCAGGTCTGGCTCCCAACGCGATGATGCTCAATGCTGAGCAGGACACGAGGCTGGCAGGTCCTGCTGGGCAGCGAGCAGGAGCAGCAGCCAGTGTGGAAGGTAAGGGTGGGAGATGAGGGTGGTTGGCACAGTTAGGGGTTTGCTCCTCTCTCCATGCCAAGGCTTCTTGCTGGCAGATGTTTCTGCTCTACAAGGCTGACAGCAGTCCAAAAGATAAACCTCTGTGTTGTGACTCTACAAGAAAGCTGTAGAAGGACTAATTAAGGTGTCAGGTAGGAACAGGACTGGGGGGAATGGATCCAAGATTTAGATTAGATGCTAGGAAGAAGTTTTTCACCATAAGGGTGGTGAGACACTGGAATAGGTTGCCCAAACAGGTGGTGAAATCCTCATCCCTGGAAGTTTTTAAGGCCAGGCTGGATGTGGCTCTGGGGAACCTGATCTAGTGGAAAGTGTCCCTGCCCATGGCAGTGGGTTAGAATTAGATGATCCATGAGGTCCCTTCCAACCCTGACAACTCTGTGATTCTGAGTCCACCTTGGCAGTGTTTTGGTAAAGGACCAATCCACCAGTTCTGAAGGAAAGAAAGCAGAACTTGTCAAAGGTGTGGTGGTGTCATACAGCAGGTTGTGTCTCAGGCAGAGGAGCAGGGTAGCTTCTTGCCACTTCAGAGCACAGCAAGGCAAACTCTCCTTTTTCTCTGTTTTGCAGCACCTGAGATGTTTAACCCCACAAAACCCACCGGCTATTCCTTCGCTGTGGACTGGTGGTCACTGGGAATCACAGCCTACGAGCTGCTCAGGACCCGGGTAGGGTGCCCGCTGCCCCATCCCCAGCTGCCCATAAATGCTATGTTGGGAAGGCTAATGCTTGAGGACACAGGTTCTGCCACGACACTGGTCACAGGGAGAAGGAACAGGTCCTGCAGCTGCCTGATTGCCCACCCAGGACTTAGAACCCTTCCAGGAACATCATGTTTTGAGCTGATTGAGCAGGAGCTCCTTTACACTTCTGAAGAATTGAAAACAGCACCACGTTTGACAGGCAATATTGGCACAGCTCTAAGCACAGCACTATAGATGGATGTAATATAATTTTTTTTAATTATTTTATTTTTTTTAATCTAAGCACAGGCTGGTTGATGATACAAACTGTGGGGGTTTGCCTCCTGCCATGCTGTGTAAATGTCTGGTTATTGCCATTGTTCTTGCTGACCGTTGTTTTGTTTATTTCACCTGAGCTAGGATCACTCAGGGAGAGATTTCCAGCAGGAGGCTTGGGGAACACAATAAGATTTTGTTTGAAGCTTCTTTGCTCTGAGGGGATTTCCCAAGGAGTCTGTAAGGGCAGGTAAATTGAAGTGCTTGCCTTGTGTTATTCTCCACAGAGGCCCTACCACATCCGCTCCAACACCTCCACAAATGAAATTGCTCACGTCTTCAAGACAGCAACGGTGATGTACCCCGCGGCGTGGTCCGCAGAGATGGTCTCACTCATCAAGAAGGTGAGGGCAGCCACGGCCAGAGCAGGGCTGGGGCTTGTGCCTGGGCACCGGAGGGAAAGCAGGGTCGTTTCGTCGGGACTGGTAGCCTTTGGGGCAAATTGTAGCGAGTCACTGTGAACTGTGTCCAGAGCCGATGGCAGTGACCTTCAGGTGGTGCTATCCGACAGGCATCCAGCTCTTGGCATTGCAGCAGCGTAGCGCAGTGTCCTGGGGTGATGGGCTGGAGTTTGTGCTGGCAAGAAGCAAGGTGCTGCCAATGCAGCTCTTCTAAGGACACTTGAGTTTTGCTTCTATAGTTTCTCCTACAACATCATCTCTCTGCAATGACATAACTTGGATACAGATAATGATACTGTATTGGGTTTAGGCTGGCCCCCCTGAGCTCAAAAAGCTCAATAAATACTCGATTTGATTTGGAAGTAAAAAGAGAGAAACTTTAACAATAAATAGGAGATAAAGGAAGTTACAGAAAACGGGAAAAAGGGGACCAAAAATACAGGGTAGGGAAAATGGGAGGTATTCGAGGGTAAAAGGAAAAAAGGGAACAAAATACACAATATCAGAATACAACCCATGAAATGGGAGTTGAGTCCAAACACTGGGATGGATGATTTGATGGTGGAGGAAACAGGATGCAGGATTTTGATGGTGAAATGCAGTTAGTTAAGAGTTCCAAAGAAAATGGTGGTTATCCCCATGTGTTGGCTGGAGAGCATGTGGTATTCAGCAGCAAGGCAGCGAGGAGTTGGTCAGGCAGGCAGGACCAGAGAGAGATAGAAGACAAGATGTACCTCTCTTATATAGCAGTCCTTGGCAGGAAGTGGGAGAGGGCTAAACATGATACCTGGGGGAAGGTCAGACCACCCCCAGGGAGGACTCAGAAGGCTCCAGGTGGGCTTAACCCTTTACAGATACATACATCAATAAATTGGGACCAAATTTTGCATATATATATATATAACTTTTTAAAACCCACAACATTTTTCTCAACAGCAAAAATATTTACAAGAAGTGCTGATGCTGCTCAAATCCTTTTGATGCTGTGTGGTTTGTGCACCACTGCAATTAATTTTTATTAAAGCTGTTATCAAAATTGCTTCAGAATCATTGCTGGGGTCATTTTGAAGCTGAAATCATGCTTGAAGTGAAGCCATAACTTCAATAAACAGAACTACTGCCTGACAGTGCCAGGGGCTGTCTGTACACAACAGCAGCAGAGCTGAGGTGCTGAGCCTATGTGACAGCACGAGCTGCAAGGCTGGCAAAGTGTGCAAAGTTTTCTGGTTTCCAAATTAGTGTAGGCAATGAAGGAGTCCTTAGTGTAGCTTTCTTCTCTTTCTTTTTTTTTTTTTCTTTTTTTTTCTGTTGGTCAAAACAGTAGGCAGAAATATTTGTGTTGCCTCTGATGAAATACTCTGAAATGTTTTAGTGAAACTGGGACATTGATTCCTTGCTGAGACAGGATCACGGTGTGGTTCCTAAGAAGAAAATTGAAGAATATCTCCATTTGCTTAAAATTCAACAGAGCTTATATTTCATTAAGCCTAACAGTAACACAGGGACGTGAGCTGCACAGCAGCAATGGAGATGGAGGCTGAGTGTCTCCAGCCTTGCTCCTTTTCATGGGACATGGCTTGTCCCAAACTGGGAACTTTGTCCTAAGGAATGGCAGGTGAAGCTCCTGGAGCTCCACCCAGGGCCCATACCTGGTGTAACTGCCACTGACACCTCTGTAGGTGTCTGACCTCCAACTGTGCATCTCCAGGTCTCACTCTCTAACTTCTTTCGTTCTCTTACTGCAGCTGCTGGAGCCCAACCCTGAGAAGCGTTTTTCTCAGCTGAAAGATATCCAGGACTTTCCCTACCTGTCAGATGTGAACTGGGATGCTGTTCTCCAGAAAAGGATCACGCCAGAATTTATTCCCACGGTAAGGCAAAATTTTACTTTAAAGAAGTTTTCAGAGTGCCCTTGTGCCTGGCACCAGATGACAGAATTGTCATTGTTTGAGTTGAAAGGGACCTGAAAGATCAACTTCAAATCCCCCTGCCACCAGCACAGATACCTCCTCCTAGACCAGGCTGCTCAAGGCCCCATCCAGCCTGGCTTTGAACACTGTACAGTCTGTGCTCTGACTGTGTATGCAGGTCTGGTTAGTTCACTTCTGACAAGATTCATCACCCAGCTGCAGTCTGGTTTATGGGACACTCTTCAAGATCATTTAAGGCATCTCTCTCTCCCCTCCAGAAAGGCAGACTGAACTGTGACCCAACCTTTGAACTGGAAGAAATGATCCTAGAATCCAAACCCCTTCACAAGAAGAAAAAGCGCTTGGCTAAGAAGAAGGACCCCAGCAAGAGCACCTCCTCCCAGGTGAGAGCCAGCAGGGACAAGCGCGCGGTCAGGGAAGTCTCTGGCTTTGCAAGAAAGCTGATTGCCATCCAGCACCACCACAGCAAACTCTTTAAATAGACTTTTTTTTTTTTTTTTAAAAACCTTGTGACCAATTGTATTCCCCCAACTCTTCCACATGTTCCCTCTGGAGGCAGGCAGCATGTGTAGATGCCAGTTTTGTGTGAGAGGAGAGCCCTAGTGCTATTCTCCCCACTGAAGTGTTACAGATGCTCTTTACCTGCAGATATCTTTCTCCTTGAAATTGTCCTTGTAGTATCCTTCTGAGTCAACTGTGAGTTTGTTCCTCATCTCTTTACTTTTCTGTTTGAATGTCAAAGGGCTGCCACCTTCAAAAGCACCTGGAGATGCTCCAGAGGGACTTCATTGTTTTCAACAGAGAAAAGTAAGTGTTGGTGCAGAGGCAGGACAAAAGACTCTGGCGCTTGGCAAAGCCTTTCAAAGAGCTGTGTTTGGGGCAACCTTGGCAAATGCTGCAGGTGGGGGTTTAAGAGCTTCTTAACAAAGAGAGCAGGTACTGGGCATGCTGGTTGCTCTGTCATCTGCTGGAGACCACTATGGCATTTCTGTCCTTGAGGTGGAGGGCTGGGCCCCAGCCACAAGCTGCTTGCACTGCCCCATTTGGGCAGGCATTGCTGCTGGGGGGGCTGCAGGGACCCTCACCACTCAGCCATCCCTTTCTCTCCCTAAGGGTGACACACAGCCACAAGGACACCCAGGAGACACTGGCAAAAAGCAGAGGCACATCCCAGGAGGACAACCAGAACAACAACCTCTGAGAGCAGCACAAAACCTCACACCTTCATGGCGCTGGGCCACTGGATTCGTCCATTGCTGCCAGGACACCTGACCAAATCCCAGGACAGGGTGGCTGGAGGGAGCTGGGACACCCACTCCCTCTGCCTTCCACCCCACAGCCTGTGGATCCTGGGTGTGGGGGGAGAGGCTGTGGATGCTGTCACTGCAATTTGCCACAGTCAGTCAGGTTCAGATCCTTTTATTCTGCTTTTCTTGGTGGCAGGAATGTGACTGTGAAAATGGATGAGACACTCAGCTTGGCTAGCCAGCGTCACAGCCCCTGGTGCTGCTCACAAGGTGCCTGCTAGCAACATCACCCAAGGGTTGAGCATGCATTGTTCATAAAGCTGTCAGCACTAATATTGGTCTTGAGGATGGGTCCAGGCTCCATGGAGGTCTAAAGTCTGCATGGGCTCATAGCTGGTTGCTCCAGCCAGAAGAGGCTGCTCTCAGCTGCAAGGTCTCCACCAGTGCATAGTGGAGGGTGGCCTTTGCTTGCAGACATCTCCTGTGAACATCTTGTGAGTGCGGGTGCCAAGGGCTGGAGGTGGTGAAGATCTTCCTCAGCTGGAAGCAGTCATGATCACCTTCCATAGCTGGGAGGAGGCAGCAAAGGTTTCCTGTCTGTTTCCCCCTCTCTCCATGCTGGGTCCTTTATCAGTTTCTGACAGAGCAGGGCTGGCATGGTGAGTGCTCAGGGCACACAGGCAGCTGTGGACTGAAGAGGTAGCAACCAGGCACTGCTGAAACTTGCTCAATCTGATGGGGAATGGCTGCCAACACCAGAGGTAAATCTGAAAGTGGATTTCCAGTCTCTGTGACACTGAAACCATGCCTGAGTTCAGCAGCTCTCTGCAGGAACAGCTACACTCTGGAGCAGGCTGTGCCCAAGTTGAGATTGGCCAAAGCAATTCTACTGTCTTCATGCTGGCAGTGATGCTGATGTTTAAATGCTCTGGCAAACCTGAGGTTTCACCTCCTTGTCTGACGTTTCTCCTGTTCTCAGCCATATAATGAATGAGTGAAGAACCATTTGCCTCCCACTTAACCCAGAGGTGGTCTTTGTCTCCCCTGTGCCTTCCTGTCTTTCTGATCAACTAAAAAAAAAATCTGACCAAGTCACAAAATGACCAGAATAAAACCTGACAGCAGGTGAAAGGCACCTTCCCAGATGATCAGAAGTCAATGTTACTTCTGAGGTTACTTACACAGCAAAGCAGAAGGGGAGTTCCTGCTGCCTGGCGCCCTGAGGGCTGTGCAGCCTGTGCTGGTTTCCTCTGCAGAGTTGGTAAGTGCATGCCCCGCAGGCAGGGACTAGTGCACAGCAGTGCCACCACCTCCTTCCACAAGCTCTGCCTGGCAGTCTGGGGAATTTTGCTCCAGTCAGGCTCTTGCCATGGTTGCAGCACAGTGCAAATGTGCAGGGCTGGGGAGAGGGAGAGAAGCTTCGCTGTGCACTGCTGGTGTGGAATGAAGCAACCAGGGAAGCATGACTCTTGTTCTGCCCAGGGAGTTGCAGTCCTGGAGTGGAATTAGGTCCTGAGTGCTTGTCAGAGTCCTTAAAGCAGGTCACTGCAAGGGGAAAGCCACCTTCACCTGCTAGGCCACAGCACAACCTGCTCCTTGGGAAAAATCTGTTGCTGCATCAAGAGTGTTGTACTAGTTGGCAGAAAACCCCAACACTTTGAGAACTTATATGATGACTTCTAAAATCTTCTCTGCTGCTCCCTCTTTGTCTGTAAATGGAGGCACAGCCCCAGCTTGATCAGTACCAGGTAAGAGGGAGAAATCTTGAATTACTTGATAGCAGAACTTCACAGGACTCCTAAGCATCCCAGCACAGCTATTCTGGCATGGCCCCTAAAGGATGGCTGCATGGACAACTTGTCCCATCTGAGTTGCAGGCATGTAAAAATAAATATTTCAATGTCAAATACTTAAGGAAAAGAAAAAAAACCAAAAAAACCCAAACAACCCAAGTGTTTTTATTTAGCACAGCTTAAAATGGAACATAATTTTTGTAATACTTCAAAAACAATTTGGTTTCTCTGCATGCTTTGGGGAGGTTGTGAGCATTGGTTTGGTGAACAACATTAGACAGAAGGGAAGGATTTAACTCTCAGAAAGCAGCCTCCAGGCCAGTCCCAGCTAGGCTGACCCAGCACCAAGCACAGGCAATGCTGTGCAGAGCTGGTGTCTGTCACCACACAGATGACAGATGCAGCTCTCACCATCATCATAGCCCTTGCTGACCAGACCAGGCTGCAGCCAGGGAGCAGAGGGGCCAAGCTGAGCAGCCTGTCGCAGAGTGCAGTGTGCTGGCTTGCCCATACCTCTGCTCTTGCCCAAGAAGCCCCAAGCTGTGACCTGCAGCAGCGAGCACCATGCACGCAGCAGCATCTTCCAGCACCAACGCAGCCCACAGCCCTTCCTCACCCACAGGGCACAGCTTCCCATCACCCCTGCCCAGCAGCAGCCCGAGGAAGAAAAAAGCCAACCAGCCAGAGCAGTTGTTTGAAGGAACAATTTCTTTTTTTTTTTTTTTTTTTAATAAAGTGTACAAAGTAGTAAAACTCCTGACACGCGGCGCTGCGGCAGCTGTTACAGCGATGATCTGGGCTCCCCGTGGGGCCTCGCACTGAAACGCCGGCTGGAGATGAAGGACACGAACACAAGACAGCCCCAGCCGCACCCCTGAGCCTGCCCCGGGCCGTGCCTCCGGCCGGCCCCACGCCTCGCCTGGCTCCCCAGGCCGGCTCCTTCCCGCTGCCCCGCGCCCCACACGCGTCCAACACCGACACCACACTGACCTGTCTGAGCGGCATGCATACAGAGAGGAGGAGGAGGAGTAAAAACAACGACCCGACCGCACCCACGACAACAACCACAGGATTTTAAGGCTATGCATAAAACAAAACGAAGCAATATCTTTAAAGCTAGGTAGCAAGGAGCGTTTTGTGAAACATAAGGCTTGAGGCTTATCGATTCTTCAGAACAGGTTTATTTGCTTTTCCTTCTTAAAACACCAAGGTACCATTTTTCCTCCTTCGCTTTCACAGGGGTTTTGCTTCCTTCCTCGGCAGGGACACTTAGCTGAGGGAGGTGATGTTGGAGCGGCCTCCCGGGGGCGCAACGATGCGCTTGCTCGCAGAGCGAACCCCCTCATCGATCTGGGTACCTGGGACAGGAAAAAACACAAAGCAAACAGGGACAGACAAGTTAGGTGCATTTTCTTCGAGGGACAGCCAAGTTAGGTGCATTTTCTTCGCAGGACTGAGATGTCAGGCAGCTCAGGGTCTCGCCAAACAGCTTCCCAAGGCTGTCTACAGCAACTTGCTCCAACTCCAGTAATGACCTCAACAGCTGTGGTGGCTTCAATGTGTGTGCAGACACTCCATGAACAGACTCACACTGCAAGAGCAGGAGTGATGCTGTGCTGGCACCACCATAGCCACAGTCCTCCTTGCTTCTACTGAAAGGCACAGCAGGGTACAGAGCCAGCTCCAGCCATGTCCTTTAAGGGACACACAGAATCTCACCCTGCTGTGCTCTGCTCTTGTGCTCAGCTTGCCCCAGGCCATCTCCCACTTGCCCCCTGCTGCAAGCCAGGGTTGGGACAGTGTGGCCAGTGGTTCTGTGCCCTCCCAGCTCAGCCACCATATGTGTTCACCTGACAGGCTGAATCCAGACTGATGGAGGTTCCTGACTGGGGGTGTCTGCCTCGTCGGGGACCCCCTGGTTGAGCCCGCAGGGGTGCCCCCCTTGGGAGTGGTGGTCAGGTCAAACACAGGTCCATCATACATGCCCCGGGGCACAGCATGCATCTCCGCCATCTGTCATTGAAGAGAAAAGGACAGTGACACGTTTCTGCTCCCAGGGAGCATCCTGACATGGCAGCAGCACACTCCAATGATCCTTGGCTCCACAGTCCCACTGCAGAACCAATTCACACCACCAGCCCTGTGCCCCTTGTACTTCATGCCTGAGACCTCCTGCAGCCTGGCACAGTGCTACTCCCCCTCCTGTGTCACATCCTCCCTTCACCACCACCTGGCAGAGTGTGCACAGCCCAACAAAAGGCAGTCTCTCAGCAGGAGTTTGTGCTGCCTGCAAGAGGAAGCAGAGGCCATTTCACCCAGTCTCCTCATTTTGAACTCAGCACAGACTCCTGCTGCAGCATCTGCAGGCATCACCCAATGCTGACCTAGCCAAGCATCTGCCCCCAGTGCTGGCCCTCCCTCAATACTGATGTCAGAGCTCTCTGCCCAAGCCTTAGCTATTCCAATTGCAGGCTCAAAATATATCAGTTTACAGCACTGTTTCCAGTGTCCAATGAGAACAGCAGAGGAAAACCAATCAGTTAGAAGAGAAAAGGGTAATTGGGGCTAACAGTATCCCAACTCTGCCGTGGGGAATCCCAGCCTCCTCACCTTCCTCCTGGCTTTGATGCGCTTGTAGACATAGTCAGGGAAAGGGCTGCTGGGCAGGAAGCGTCCAGTCCCCTGGGTCACATGCAGGTTTCCATCCTCCAGCATGATCTTCCCCTGGCATATGACAACCAGTGGGGCCCCACGTAGCTCCATCCCTTCAAAGATGTTGTATTCAGCTGCCTGCAGCAACCAGAAGGTAATGGTCAGGAGGCACATGAGCACTGCCTGCCAACTCGGGGCTGATTAGTCCCCACACCTAGATGCTGACATCACCAGTGCAGAGAGGACATCTATGGCAGCCTTGCCTGTCTTGAAGGCTTCCTTTAGTCCTTACACCTGCCTGGGCCAGGCCAGCAGAAGGGCAACACCATAGGATGAGATAAGTGCTGTGTGTGAGCACAGGGCTCACAGACCTCCTACACCACATTGCCCAGAGCCTGGGCTCAGTCCCCACTCCTCAGAGCCCAGCACAGCAGGTCAGTGCCACACTCAGCAGCCAGGCTGCATTCACATAGTGCACCCCACAGACCAGCCCCAGCATTCCCAGGGGTGAGCAGAGGCTTACAGACTGATGGGTTTTTGCTGTGACAATCTTCACGGCATCAGGGTCCCAGATAACCAGGTCACTGTCCGAGCCCACTGCTATTCTCCCCTTCCGTGGGTACAAGTTGAAGATCTTTGCAGCATTTGTGCTGGTCACAGCCACAAACTGGTTCTCATCCATCTTTCCTGTGGCCTGCACAGACACAAAGAGAACAAAGCACTCTTCTGGAGACAGGAAGGATGAGAGCCCCGGGAAGCACCAGACTCGCTCCCACACAACCCACTGGTTAGCTGGACCCAGATCCCCACTGCTGACACCAGACAGATCAAGAATTGAGGGCACAGGCAGAGCTCCTGGCTGTTCACCCTGAACCCAAGAGAACTGTCTCTGCTGTTCTGGCTCATTTTGACACTCAAAGCCAGAGGAGACAGGCAGCTGGGTGTCCAGCTCTGCAGGGGAGAGAAGGAAAGTGTCTGAGGTGCCTGTCACACCTGCCTGCTCTGCCCTCTCCCTGGCACGGCTCTTACCACTGCCTTGTCCCAGATGACAGACATCCGCTCCTCTATGCCGTTGGTCCCTTCCGGGATGGCTGTGAAGTTGTCTTTTCCAATTGCTTTCTGTGCGGTGCTGAATGTGCAGTGGGCACTTCCCGAAACCTGCAGGTCACCACTGCAGGGTGGTGGCAGCAAAAGCATTGTCAGTCACTTCATGGTCAGGGAACAGCAGGGATATGAGGGACAAGGAGCATGCGCAGCCCCCAGCTCAGTTCTCTTTTACTCTCCACCCTCATTTCTACAGCACTGCGATCTGAAGAATTCCACCCGTGGTGGTTGTGTCCCCTAGAGGCACAGAAACTGCCAGGCCATGCTGCCCACCTGGGCATGGACAGCAACCTGCACACCTGAGGAGTCAACAGCAAAAACAAGGCAGCCTTTGTGTCGAGCCCAGGGATGTCCTTCCCTACCAGACTGTCATTTGCACTAACACAAAGGATAAAAAAAAATCCTAGCCTGAGTCAGAAAAGCCATTTCTGGCCATTTGCCACGTCTGCTTGGGAGGGAAGCCCTTTTGCCATGCAGGGAGGAATATGCTGCTTCTCCTGAGGCCTGAGCCCCACATCCAGCCCTTCTGTTGTGCACTGCCAGCTCCCGCATCCAAGAGGCACTGCTCACCTTTCCCAGTGAGGGGAGCATCCCAGTCTGCTCCTGGGCTCTGGTTTGAGGTGTTTGGCTGGAGATTACTAAAGGGTCTTCTCAGCCCCACACAGACACTCACACTACACAACAAACCAGGGAGCTGTGCAGCCTCTGCCTCAAGCTACAGCATCCTTGCTACATCTCTTTCACAATGGCAAACACCAGCTAAGGCCACATGTAAATCTGACTGCAGGATGGAGAGAGTCAGAACACCCTAGAAGCAGCATTCTCTAGGAGGCATGGACAAGCCCAGAGCTCCCTAGACATCACATAGCTGCTGCTGGCTCCTCAGGGAGCAGCAAGCGGGCAGAAGCTGGCAAGCCACCACTGCCAGGCAAAAGGAAGCAGGGCAAGGCAGGCTACCTGCTGGCACTGCCTGTGAGGCAAGTGGCCTCAGGCATCCAGCTCCCTGACCAGCTGTGCCTGGACCCAGGCTGGCACAGACACCACAGCTCTGCTCAGGGCTGTGAGTCAGGTCTAATCCACTGGTAATCTCCACCTTCCTCTGGTAATTTCAGCCATATGTCTGAGTGACTGTGCTGCCAGAGGCCCAGGCTGACAACATGCTTCCTAATCTCCACCAGATTTGTCCTGGTGAAAGAGGACAAGCCACCCAGCCCAGCTGGAACCTTGCAGCCTCTCCTCCTGCTGAAGCCTCTCACAGAAAACAGTGCAAAAAAGCCAATAGGATGAACACCTGCAGGGAATCTGAGCCACCAAGGCTTGGGGTCAGAGTATTCACCAGTTGGCTCATCAAACAACTACTGCAGAGTGGCTCACGTTGCACTGCCTTGGTACTTCCTAACCTCTTTCCCTATCCAAGGCTACAGCCCATTTCTTTTGCCGGCAGCAGTGCCCAGCAGAGCTGTCACTCACCTGGCAAGGAGGGAATTGATGTAGTCAGGAGTTGTTGGGTCTGGGCTCAGAGGTGGAGAGACCACAAATGCTGCAGCCTTGGCCCAGTTCTTGCTCCAGTAGTGTGTCCCATCAGTCCCAAGACTAGCTGTGATCGGCTCACCAAACACCACATTGCCTAGAAAGGGCAACAGAAAGGACATTGTTCTGGAGGAGCCTGGAAGCTTGTCTGTTCCACAACACTGCCAACAGCCTGCTCTGACCAGAGGACACCTAGATCTGCATCAGGCCATCCCATGCTGCCCGCTTGGACATCAGCTGCTGGGCAGGAGAGACAGCAAAGCAGTGTCTGAGGCGAGCAGTCTGGGCAGAGTCTGCCTATCAGCCTCCTCCTCCTTCAGCAGCTCTTGTGGCTAGGGCTCAATGAACACAGCTGTGGACATGCTGAAGTGCACGAGGAGTCCCTGAGCTGTACCACTAGAGACAAATAGAGCCTTCAGCCACCTGAAGAGGCACCAGCATCTCCAAGAGGCCAGCATTTGAAAGGCAGTCCTGTAGGCAGCAGCTCAAACCATTTGCACATGGGTTAGACAAGACTCCTCAGAAAGCCCCTCCACAGCTGCAGGCAAACTTTGGTATTCAAAGCACTGCTCCTACTGTGACCCACATGCTGATGTGGGTCCCTGTGGCCTGATGGAGTGTCCCTGTGCCCATCATGGGTCAGGTGAATCCCTGGACTGTACTCAGGGTACAGTGGTGGCCTTGGCAAAACAACATGAGGACCCAGGGACCACTGTCTCCAGCTGTCCGGGACTGCAGCAGCAGCAGAGAGGCTGTGTGCAGCAGCAGCAGCAGAGAGGCTGTGTGCAGCAGCAGCAGCAGAGAGGCTGTGTGCAGCAGCAGCAGAGAGGCTGTGTGCAGCAGCAGCTGCCACTCACCTTTTTTTCTGGCTTGCGAGATGAGGTCAGCAGCACTTTTGCTCATCACTTTAGTCACATAGAGGGGACAGTTGGTCTGGCTGGCAATTGTGATGGCCCGGAAGACAGCTTCTGCTTCCAGCTGGAAAAGAGGATGGTGCAGGGCTGCAGAGGAGCAGAGGGTGGGCAGGAAGGAGACCCTGCTCCTCTTAGCACACCACGGATTGCTGCTGATACCCTGTGTCCTCTACTTAGCCCTGACTCTCTGAGGGCAGGTTAATCTGGGAGACCTGAGGAGGACATTTCAGCCTCCCTCAGGCCCAAATGACAGGCTCCAGCCACAGGATGCTCAGCAGGGCAGCACTGTCCAAACCATGCCTGGACCACTGCCTAGTTCCAGCTCTCTTGACAGAGAAGCCCAGGGCCTGCTGCCCATGCCTGACAGCATAGCTCATAGGTTGAAAGGGTCTGTCCCTTCATATCCCTCCCTGCTCCAAGCTCTCCTGCAGCTGTGACACCCTGCTGGAGACTGGCACTGCCAGAGCCCTGCACTGGCAGGCTGCTGGCACCAGGGTCTGCTGTGCGGCCATGCAGCTGCTCCTGCCCCAGCCTGTAGACACCCAGCCCTGTGTCTCTCTGCCCTGCTGTTAGCAAAGGGCAGATTTCCATTGCCAGGGATATCTTTGGACAATTACATCAGCCCATGCTTGGCCTGAGCTCAACCCCAGAGGTTCTCCAAGTGTTTGCTCTACAGTTTGGCTTCGAGCTTCGGCATGAGAAAGTTCACAACAGAAGCCTTAAAAAGACAACGTGCCACAGCCAGCTCCAGGGGAGGGAAGTCAGGGCTGCAAGCTGCAGGGAGCTGCCTGTGGCTGTGTGAGCTTCACTCTGCCAGGAGCCAGAGGAGCAGATCCTGCACCCAGACACCTCTCCTACTTCTACAACCCTACTCGCTGCACAGGGAAATGAGGTTTTTCTCTTCTGCTTAAACACCCTTTAAACATAAAATTAAACAAGAGCACACTTAGAGACTGGAACAGTTGAGAGGGTTTAATGTGTAGGCAGAAGCACCCAAAACCATCACTGAATACTGTTCACAAGTCACAATCTGGAGCAGCACCATCCTGCCCTACCAATCACTACCATCACCTGGTAGAAGAGCATGCCTTTAACCCCTATAGAGGTCCCTCTGGGGCACAGCAGACCCACAGAGCCATGGACTGGTTATTTTTAAAGGCAGTGAAACGTGGATGATATCTAGAGCCTTCTTGCACTGTTCTCAGCTGCTTTATGCTCTAGTGGCATTTCAAGATCAAACACTCGGCAATGTTTCGCCGACTTTGCAGAAGAACTGCAGTGCTGTCTCATAATAATAGGTCAGCTCTCAAATCCTGGCACAATCGTGACATCCCATAATTGCAGGCTAGCTTGCCAAGTAGTGGCAATGGGTTTAGAGCCATAAAAATAAATGGCAGTTTACACACAGAGGGACTCTGATTTGACACTGAGTCTCTTCCCTGGGCAGGAAAATGCTTTACGCTCTCACACTTCAAAGAGAAGCAAGGACTGCACTGCACTAGGCTGTGTCTGCTGTTACCAGCCATGATAGAGGCAAGCTCTTAGACTTCTAAGGCAACTGATTTTTTTCCCAGCTGACCCCAAAATACAAATCTGTCCCTGTGCTCCCCTGCTCAGCTACCAAATTCTGCTACTCTACCAAATGCCTTTTGTTTTCTTCTTTCACATGCTGTGGGGAGCTAAAAGCACCTCTCAGCAGGAAAACCTATCTATCAAGAAAACCTATCTGAAACTAGACTGAGCTCATATTAATGAAACAAAGAGAAAAATACTCAGAGCTAAAATTAGAAGCAATCTAATTAGCGTCTTGACAATAATTTGCAACCAGGGAATTTCCCCTCTCCATCCCTTCCCACTCCTTCCATCAAAGGCTTTGTCCATCTGATTCTGAAACACACTTTTGACCCTAAGCAGAGATTAAGCAGGAAGAGCCTGGAATCTGTCTGCACTCAGACATGCACAGTGTATCTTCAGAGGAACTGAAACTCAACCTTCAATTCTTCTCAAGCCTCTCACAACCATGGTCTCATCTATACAAACCTCAAAGCAGCCCCAAACGCTGTTACAGCCACACACACCTTGCCATTGATTAATCTCTGAGAGACTTAGAAGCCCTCTTCTCTACTGGGAGACTTCAGCAAGACTGAGAAATGTTTGTCAAAAGTGTGCACCTCACTCTTTCCTGAGTTGATGACAAGCAAGACAGCACTGTCTGTACAAAGGGACACTCAGGGATGCAAACACACACAGACACACACACACACAGTGCTTGCCTGGCCCCACTAGCACCCTGCTATGACTTGTGGAGAAAGCTCTTCAGTGCAAGGCTGCTGCTGTCCTTTGCATCTTACCTCCTCAGGTCTGCTCAGCACGTGGCCTTCAGGGCCAGTTATTCCCATCTCCAACATCCTGGCTTGCTCCTAGGACATCAAAAGGGCAGAAGGATGTTACAAGACTGTGTAACTATCAATCACACACAAGCTTACCCCTCGTGTCCAGCGCTTCCCTCAGGACTCCCACCACCCCATGTCCTGAGGACCAGCATACATGACAAGAGGCTGCTGCACTCTCAATGGGTTTGAGAGAGAAAGAGGATGGGGAAAGAGAAGGGCTCAGAGGGAGCACAGACACCAACTGAAACATCTTCAACAAAGCCAGCACAGTGTGGGCAAAACAAGGGCACAAAGCTCCCCATCTCCATGTAGAGCACTTGATGTTTACAGTCCCTTTCAAAGCACCCCCCGGGCTCTCCTCTCCCTCTGAAAAGCAAATAGTCCAAGGAGAAACTACTGAGAAAACAATCATTAAAGCAGTAAAAAAACCTCCTCTCAAGGTCCCTGGTGCTGTTATTTCATCACTGGGAAATCTGTAAATGCTAAATCGTGCATCAGTTTCTACAGAAGCAGGCACTGTGAGGTGCTGGTTCCTCTATTAACATTATTCCAAGCATTTTGCTGTTATCATTAAGGATCCTGGATAACCATGTATGCATGTGCATGCAGGCCTGTGAAATGATACAGGTTAATAGTTTTGTGGTTAGGCTGGTGTTGAAGTAGAGGTAAGCTCTAGAAGGTACAATTCCTCTGATCGCTTTTTGTTTCCACGTGAAAAAGCCATCCAATTGTGCACTGCAGCTCAAAAAAGCCCAAAGAAAAACCAATTCTCGTCATCTGAGAGGATGTTCTAAGGATGATCTCTTCATTCACACTTCTTCAACTCCCAAGAACATGAGAGACAGGGAAAAAAAAACCTGATTGAAAAGCGTAGCTGAGCTCCTCTCTCTTAATGAAAAACAAAACATTTGGACTTGCTCTCATCCAGCACCAATTACTGCACAGCCAACAGACTGCCCACCAAACCACATCCCTCACAACAATTCCCCTGCTGATCTGGCTCCATTAGCTGGCTGTGTGCTACAGCAGGGAGAAATTTCCTCTCTTGCCACAGCACTTTTCAAACACTTTAATTCTCTTAGCTGGCTGTGTGCAAGGCAATGGCCTCTCCCTCTCCACACTGAACAAGAGCTGCAGTCAGAGAGAACATACCGTACTTGATGGCCCACCCTCTTCCATTTAGATAATCACTAACTCACTATTTAGAGTCACTTATACACCACACACTCACAGCAGAAAAATCCTGGTATGTTAGATATGGCTACTGAGCAGCAAAGCAACCACCTTGCAGAAGATGTCCATGAAGCTTTGAAGTCATTTTGCTAATGTCCTATGCCACATCTGCCTGGGATAGACATTTGGTCCCTGCTCACCAGAAGAGTAGTTAGTTACCTGGGCAATTATATCTCCATTTTCAGCATGAACTTGAGCTATAGCACCAAGCTCTGCCAGGCAGCTAAATATCTCATACAGCTAAAAGAGAGATAAGAAAAAGTTATTACAGAGCAGAGAGACAGCCCTGGCCTGTGCGTGGCCTTGACAGTCCCTGTGCCCAGCATGGCTGCAATCCCCCAGCCACCCTGTGCCCAGCATGGCTGCCATCTCCCCACTGCCCTACACCCATCATTGCTGCCATCTCCCAGCCACCCTGTGCCCAGCATGGCCTCCATCTCCCCACTGCTC
>VWZI01001497.1:378143-388480 GCA_013396835.1 Psilopogon haemacephalus | reverse complement strand
CCAGGGGGAAGGAGAACTGACAAGGAGAGGACAAGAAACCCAGCCCTTTACTGGAAGGATCAACAGTTGCTCCTGCATCCCAAGAAGCCCTGCAGTGCACCCAGATGTGACCACTGCACAGTCATAAAACTTGGACTTCAAACCAGTGCAGCCATGGCCTTCTCCAGGGAAGGACCTCAGAATTCCTTTTCCTTTTTTGTTAGCACTGTTTATTTCTGAGCAGCACGGGGTGCCAGGACATTGCTCTGCTCCTATGCTCAGAGTCATCTGAGCATCATGCTGCCCTATTTTTACTTAACAGGGGAAAAAAAAGTAATGTTGATCCTTCTGAGGGTCCCGGGAGTACTTGTGCCTGAAAACAATCAAGGACTGCAAAACATGGGATCTGCAAGGGCAAAGGGTCTATCTCACCACTTCGTTATTACAAAGAATGCCAGAGATTCATCCCATCCTCACTCTCTAGACTGCACTGACAGAGAACACAGAAGAGGTGAGCAAGCTGCCAGAGACTTTGAAAACAAGACTGAGAGAAGGAAAAAGAAAAAAAAATAACTGGGAAATGTTTCAAGAGTGCTGGGTGCTGTCATGTGCAGGACCTTTCCTGTTGTACTCACTGATCATGGTGGTTCCACCAGCCAGGGCTGCTTTTGTTCCTTGGAAGAAATCATCCACTGCTGTCATCCCCTTGTACGGCATCTGCAGGCGAGTGTGGACATCAATTCCTCCGGGGATCACCATCTTCCCATTGGCTTCTATGGTTTTGACCCCTCCAGGGACAATCAGATTGTCTCCAATCTGCCTGATGAGATCACACCAAGGTGGTGAGCCACGACAAATGAAAACCAACCACAATACAATCAGTGAAGGGTTCAACTTGGGAGCAGTCTGGTCCAGTCCCCAAGCTGGGCTTGTGGAAGCCAGCAGACTGAAACCACCTTGCTCTGCAGCAACACACACAAAATTGTCTGTCCTGCTTAAACCTTCAATTTGCGTAGTCCAGGTGTGGCTGCCACCTGTCCAACTGCTCCAGTGGTGCCTGTGGTGGAACCTGCTGCCTGGGGGAGGTGTTGGGTTGAGGTATCTGGTGAGTATGGTGTGATAGGCATGGAGCAATCTGTAACATATGGTGGAAAGCTGCTTAGGGCACTTCACAAAGACTCACAAGTCAGGATCCTGCAAGCACTTCCAGCAGGTAGGACAGAAAACCCCACACCAGCCCCACTTCCTATAAGCTGCACCCCTAATCTCACCTCTCCCTCACCCTCATGACCACTTTAAGTAAGGCTCAAGTCTGAGGCTTACTTACAGAGAAAGATGATTTCCCAGTGTAATGCCACAGCTGCTGGGCCAGCTCAGGGCTCCTCAGAGACTCGTAATGCTACTCACAGCACCCAGTCCTGAGAGTAGAGGGAAGCCTCCCTACAGGAAGCTGGTGAGGAGCTCATGAAGCACACATCACGGTCACCTGCATCCCGGACAGCCTCTCCCCAAGTCCTCCCTGACCCAGGACCTTCCCTCTCAGGTTGTCTCCTTCATGCCCCTGAAGGCTATCTTTGCTATCAGCAGGGAAATTACTGTATTGAAGGCAGCTAAAATCCTAAGTACCCAAAAATAACTCCTGAAAACCAGAAGCTACAAAAGTTCCAGTTTACCTCTGCTCATAACTCAAAATGCCAGGACAGTCCTCTGGAGTTTGTGCTGTTGTAGCACATGGCAGTCTCCTCCCAAGATACACTCAAGTCCTCCTCCAGGCCAGGTCACCTGAGCCTCAGAAGCCCCTTCACTCAGCCCCTCACCCCCTCAATCCCTTTATCTGTCCATATGTAGCACTCAGCCTTCAAATCTCCTCTTTCAGAAATCCTATTTCCACCAAGCCTTCCTCAGTCTTCCCTGGCAGATCAAGGAAAAAGGACAAGTTAGGTTTAGTGGAAAACTTCTGATTTCCTTGGCACACTGGGGAGGTAAATGAAGAGCAAATTCCATCTTCACATTTTATTCAACCCTAGTCACTTCAGAGGCTATTTCCTTAGAATAACAAATTCTGTGGACGGAACTGCTCACTTCAGCATCCTCACAGCAATGAACCATCAGCTCTTTTCCCTGCTCTTATGGTGATGAAAACATCACCAAAGGATTTAAACTTCTCACTGTTTTCTTAACAGAATTCACCTGTGAGAGGATTTTCCTTCCAAGACAGTGAAATACTGTGACCTTCAGGCTGCAGATGAGGCCAAGTGATGTGCCCAAGAGTACCCAGAAAATCTGTGCCATGGCAAGACCTGAAAGCTGGCTCTGATCCCTGCCTGGGTGTGAGTACCTGTCAATCACAAATGTTCCTGTCCCTCAGTTAGTAACAGCCTCACAGAAATACAGCCCCACTTTTTAAAGTATTTCACTCTGCTGATAGAATTTAAAGACATGCCATGCTCTAAAGGCTGGATCTTTTCTTCTCACCATGGAGCAAGCACTGCCTTTTAAAGTCTCTCTGCTACAAACTATCATGGCTCCTTCAACTCACCCAGCTTGGAGCTGGTCCCAATGCGACACATTTCCACATTTGAACTGCAGCCTTTGAAAAATGAGGTCACTGTTGCACCTCCAAAACACAAATGACGAAGCTGGGTGCCTGAAAATCTCAAGGATGCAGCACAGCACTGGCCTGGGTAGTGCCAACAAATGGGATCACATGTGGGGTCATTCATGCTAATGCTGTTAACAGGGTAAACCAGGAGTCAAAGAACAGATGCAGCTCTGCTGTACAATGGATGCTGCATCATGGGGTCTGCCAACCTGGATGTAATTCAGCCACTGGAGTCACCATACAGGGCAGGGAATCACACTGTTCACACACCCTGCACAGCTCAGCCTCTAACCAGAGCAGGCCATCAAGTCTTACTGGCTAGCAAGCTGGATACATCCACAAAAAGACAATAACCATACAACCTGAAGGTGATGTAAGGAGAGGTGGAGATTACAGAAGTCCCATACTTACTTGATGAGGCCATCTTCCATGTAAATGTCAGCATAGAATGACTGGTCATCATTGACTATCCTCCCTCCTTTGATAAGGAGACGATCACTCTGCAAAGGGAAGAACACAGTGGTTATCAGTGGCAGACAACACTCATGCTTCCCAGTGGCCAGCACTGTCCTTGGGTGCTCTCCAACTGCACCACACAGCTCAGCATCCCAACAGCTGGCACTGCAGAGACTTCACACCTGGACCAACACTTGAAACCACAGGACAAGGGCAAGGACCAAAACAATCATACTTGTAGAGCTGCTTTTTAGTAGAAGAGGTGCTGCCAGAAACACCACTGAGGCAAGATGAGCACAAAGGAGGGTCACTGTGGACACACCAAAGAGGCCTCCATAAAATACACAGAGAGAAGTCCAAAGCTTCCTAGACCAGTTCACGATGCACATAAATTGGCAGCCAGCACAAGCCATGCATCAGTACTTAGCACACATTTGTTTCTTAAGGGCATGTCCTCATATCTTACCCAAATACCATGCAAAATAAGCCACATTAAAGAAGATAACTTACATCTCTCATCTGTTACCACCTTGCAAAGACCACCCACGGGATAGGCAGCCCTGAAGATGATGCATCTGCTGTTGGAATCTGTCCCTCCCTTACAACACTTGCTGTAGCACTTCAGAGGCATCTTACAATGCCCAGGAGGCACTGAACTGCATGTCCACCTCACCACCTCCTCTGTTTTTCCTTTATCAACACAAGTGGCCAGAAGCCCTCTCCAGGGGAATGTGGCCAGACAATGGAGAAGCACTCAGACCAGAACTGTTCTTACATTCTTCCTGTTTTCATGGTTTTGGATCTGAGCAGCTCAGCATACACTGATTAGAGAGGAAGGACAATGTCCCGTGGGGAGCAACCCCTGTCCTGAGGAACTTGGAAGGCTGAGGTGCCACTCTACTACCTCCACCTGCATAAGTCTGAACACCTGCTGCAGGCAGCACAGGAGCAAAGAGCCTGATCTCATGGCTACCAGGTACTGGGGTGGCACAGCTCACTGTGTTCCAGAGACTATTCCATCTTCCTGACTGCTTAAAACGCCCCAAACAACCTCCAACACCCCTTGCCCTCATTTGGTCTCCCCAGGCATTGCCCACAGCCCAGGCTTCGGCGTGTGAGTTACCGCCCTCCCACAGCCCCAGCCTGGACCACGGCTGCCCAGAGCCTTCCGCAGGGCTCTCACACCAGCCTCGCCCTGGGAAGCTCTCGCACAACTAACTCCACCCCAGGGAATGGGTTTGTTCTTCATCTGCCGCCCCTGGGGTGGTTTCCGGGAGCATCACCGCAGCGGTGGCAATTTGCAGCTTCCTCCCCGGCAACGGAGGATGAAAGAGAATCCCCCCGTGTCCCTGCAGCCTGCAGCAGCCCAGGGCCTGCCAGCCGTGTGCGTTTTCACAGGCATCTCATCCTCACAGCCAGACAAAGAAACTGGGTGGGGAGAGGCTGGGAGCGCTCGGCAGGCTCAGCCCGGCAGCAGCTCGGCGCTGGCGCAGGGGCACAGGCACGGGGGGCACAGGCACGGGGGGCACACGCATGAGGGCACAGGGACACAGGCACGGGGGGCACAGGCACGGGGGGCACAGCCTTTGCCTGTCCTCGCTCACAGCTGAGCCCATGACCGCAGTACCAGCAGCGGGGATTAGGGGAGGAGGTGCTTCGTCCAGGGCAGCTCGAAACGGACCAGGAGCCTGATCTCTCACCAGGGAAAGTGCATGGCTGAGCTGTTCCCTTGCTCTCTCCCACCCACTGTCCTCTCTGGCAAGCAGATCTGGGCTCATTTCCCCTTCTCCCCAGACCCAAGCTAATGCATCGGTGCAGAGGTCCATCACAATCTGCTGTCCAAGGCAGGGGGTCTGGAAGCAGGGTCACGTTGCTGATCACAGACTTCCCCTTACAGCTTAGACAGCTGGCTTGAACAGATCACAACTAGCACAGGAAGATAGCAGTCATGACTGGTGAGCTTTGGGACCATCACCACCTCTCATTTGCAGCTCTTTTCTTCAGGCCAGCTCTCAGCCTACACCCATGCCTCCCTCCAACAGACACACACCCAGAGATGATGAGCTCTGGGGCTGAGGACCCCAAGCACAACCAAATGCTGTTGACAAGCCACTGTTTCTCCTCCTCCCCTAACATGGGACACTTGTCCTTCCCTTTGCATCTACCCAATTGTCATGTCACTAACAATGCTGTAAGTTTAGAAACCCCTAAAAGAGCAAAATATGACCACAGCCAGTTGCTTATATTCTGTCAGCCACTGTGGCTCCCATAGGTGCAAATGCTGAGTATACATTTCTATATGTAAAGCACCTATCACCACATTGATTAACATTCTTTGGAACCACTCTGAGGCAGAGGTAAGAGCAGGGCTCAGGCTGTCCCTACCTTGGCTCTTCTGCTTCCAACTGATTTAAAAACAAACAAATAAAACAAAACAAGCCACAAGACTGCTGTCAGCCTGCCTGGCTTCTGTTTAATCCTGCCACACCATAAAGGCTGGAGGGAGACCTACTGTGAATGACAACAGTTTGCACCATGACTTCTCCAGCGGTGTTGCAGGAGGGCAGAGGGACATGAGGGCTCAGACAGCAGATGTAACAGTAGAGAAAATGCAGATAGAAACTGTCAAGCAACAGTATCAGGCATCAGCTATGGAAGAATCAGGGCCACAGTTAGAAACACAGGGAAGAAGAGTCTTGTTCTAGATTTCAGTCAACTGTGTGTAGAATTTGTCCAACAACCAGTCCCCTATGCCCTTGGCTTCATGATGAGAAGAGTCTAAACTGACCAGATCCAATAGCATGACTGGGCTTTTGTTTGCCTTGCCCATACCCTTTAAATCTCCCCATCTTACTCACCCAAAGGCCCTGGAGCTGGTTCTCACCAGAGCCCAGAAGCAGCAGCATACAGTGCTGCTGGCCTGCATCAACCTGCACCAGCAACAGGAGAAAGCAAAAGCAGACAGGCACATGTGGCATAGGGGTAGGAGGCTGCAGCACTCATTAACTACTGAATAAACTGTGAATATGGACTCAGAAAATATGCTGCCCACAAACACAAATGGTCATTCTGTGGCAGATACGAAGGGCTGCTCAGTGCTCACTCTGTTAGTATACAAGATGGTGAGGGCCATAATGGCTGGAGCATGAACAAGGCATTCATTGAGGGCATTGGGCGCTGCCTCGGGGCCTGCCCGCAGCCAGGCTGCCAAATGTCCCCATGCCCACGGGAGAGGGAAGGGCTGCACGGTTCTCCGTCCACCAGCTACAAGAGAAAATATAAAGTGAAGTAAGTAAAATCCAAATGACACCACCTCCACAGGCTCTGGCACCACTCAGGAGTGCACCCAGATGTCAAGAGGCAGGAAAACACTGAAAGAAGAGAACAGAGCGGTTGCAAGGAAGTAAGTCTGACTTTATAACAGCACTGCAGCGCTGGCTGCCAGAGCAGCCTCAGATGACAATAAATGCACTGTTTCCCCTGCCAGGGCTCTTTTCAATGTCTCCACACCCACCTCGCTCCCTGCCAGACAGTGTCAGACTGTGTCATCAGCTATTGTTAGCAGATAGAGAAGCCCTCCTGCACCAGGCGCTGGGCACACTGCAGGGAGCACCTTTGCTCCCAGCCCGGCAGAAGTGTCACTGGACTGCGTGAGTGTGCCCAGGGACTGACCCCTGCCTCTCTGCTGCCCAGGGGCCAGCCTCTGCACAAAGGGTCTGGCATGCTGAAGTGACAGCGGGAGTGAAAGGTAGTACCTGCCACACAGACTGTGG
Organism: Psilopogon haemacephalus; assembly: GCA_013396835.1. Classification (NCBI taxonomy): domain Eukaryota; kingdom Metazoa; phylum Chordata; class Aves; order Piciformes; family Megalaimidae; genus Psilopogon; species Psilopogon haemacephalus. The sequence goes on along the minus strand of VWZI01001497.1, from coordinate 381,670 downwards.
CTGCAGGAAGCTCCACCTGACCGCTGTCATGGACCTGCTGGCCTTACCAGCCTCATCTCCACCACTGATGGTGCCTCGACAAGGCTCCTCACAGCCAGCGACTGCCCACTTGTCACCAGTGTGGCACCTTTCACAAGCATCTGTGCCTTCAGGTACAGGCACTGCCACACGAGGCCAAGCCTGGAAGATCTCCTCCAGCACAGCTCTGCCAAGACCTGGCAGAAGCATTAGCAACCCCCACCACCCTGCCCAGGTGAAAAGCTTGTTTGCAAAACCTTCCCTGTCTCTCTGCCTGTTGGCATTTGGGATCAAGCTTTCAAAACACTACCCATTCCCTCATGCCCACACTGTACTCCTAGTGCTCTTTGGCATCACATGGTCATTTGAGATTCCAAAATACCAGAGAGTCTCATAGTATTTCTCAGTGTGTCACTGCAGAAGGAAAGGGAGAAGCAGCTTCCCAAAGGCTGCTGAATCCATCCAGGAATAGTGCTCACCTTGTCTGAAGCATACAGGCATAAATAGGGCAGCATGGAAGCAGGTGCGTGGCTTTAATGATCTTTCCTTTGTAAAAGAAAAGACACTAACTGCAGTGGTGTTTCACTGCTGCTGGATGTCTCCTCCCTACTAACAGACCACACGACAGCATGGAAAAACCCCTGGCTGGAATTGTGGGGATAGAAAGGCAGCCGCCAGCTACACCCAGTCCGTGGGCAGAGTGAGAAATGTCACACTGAGAGCTGCCAGCTCAACAAAATCTGTCTCCTCAGTCACCGAGGCTTTTCTCCTCACTTGCACCTGACACAATACACCAACCAACACCACACAGACCTCACTGGTTTTAGATGTGAGGGACATCACAGAGCTTGTGTGCAAGGGCTGTAATGGAGTGGCTGAAGGTAATGGGCATGGCTCATGCCAAGAAAAAATACCAGAACTCAGTCTGCCCGGGATAGAAAAGGGTTTTGTGATCAAAGCACAAAGACTGGGCAATTTTGATTCAACCAACAGCTCTGTCAACAGTTATTTTGTGTAATCAGAGTGAGGCATTTCACCACTTTTCTTCCACCTCTCTTTCTGCAGGGATAGGAAAACATACTGTGGGCAGGAGGAGGGGAAATATTCTGACTGTATCTTCAAACAACCAAAGAGAAGAAAAACTCTGTCAATAGACATACAGGGCTTGAAGCAACTGTTCTGAGCTAGGCATCCCAGGCACACACCTGGAAAATAATTCCACATTCACTGATGCACTGTGCACAACCCAAGGCACAGTGAAGATCAACACTTCCATACCAAGCTGGTGAAGCAATTGCTGAGAAAGCCAAAAGCTCAGATAACCTCCCCTCTCCATGTCTTTTACACACTACAACCAACAGATCTGCCCACATTTCCCCATCTACCCTCAGTGGCTACAGCCTCGCCCACCACCCACAGCCATGGACTTGGCTTTTCCAGCTCAGGTTGGGAATGACCCCCATGGCAATTTATCCTGCCCAAGCACAAGCACCCCTCACTCATGCTCCTGGTTTCTCCACTAAAATCACTGTTCTAGAAAAGACCAGAAATTGCTGCAAGCAGATAAAATAGGCAGACTGTGGGGTCTTAGATGTTATCATCTGAAACTAGCTACAAATTCCAACTGCAGCACTGCTGAGTATGACAGGAACCAGGAGGCAGTGTTTGTGCATCTCCAGAATCACACTGGTCAAACAATATCTGTCAGGAAGTAAAAATACCCAAATTGCCAATACATCCTCCACAAAAGCCAGCTCTGCCCATTGCAGGATGACAGAAGCCAGGAGGGCACTGCTCCCTGCACTTTAGGCTCGGTCACTGCTTCAGTGCTGTAAGCTTTGAGATCACAGGCAAGTTACCAGCACCAGGTGGATTCTGCAGTTCTCTCTGCACACACTCTAGACCCCACTCATGTTTTAAAGGCCTCTGAGATATCTTATACCCAATGGCACAACACAGCTCCAAAACCCTCTAACAAGCACAGCTTAGCTGACAGCCACCAGAAGTCACTGTGTCCTGACCTGTGAGAACAGGTTCTGGGGCAGAAATCCAGGAGGGAGGAATAAACAATCAAAAGAATGCCTAGGGCAGGGCCGGGGGCGGGGGGGCACCGTCTGCAGAGAGGGACAGCAAAGGCTTTGTTCTAGGGGAGACACTGAGACACTACAGCTGAGGTTTTCTTTATGCCACTCTGTTAAAACACGGAAGACCACACAACACCTGACTTCACTGCTTCCCTTGGGCCTCAAAGCAGGGGCCGAGGATGGGTGGATCGTTTGACCAGAATTCCAGAGCAACCTCCTGCACCCAGCCGGGACTCAATAATGCTGCAGGACTGGGCAAGTGACTCCTAGAGGGCTGTCCCCTGCTGCAGAAGCCAGAAGGTGGCTACCTGAAAGGTCAGCTACATAGAAGAAAGGATTTCATAGGGAGAAATAAAGCAAGATGTCAGGCTCTGTACCATTGAGGTGAGAAAGTTCCTGCTGTGTGCCACAGGATTATGCCCTGCATATCAGTAAAGCACATCATTAAAGGTCCTCCTAGAAAAGGCCCCAGGGAACAGGAGAAATCCCACCTGCAGCAGCAACGTTGTCACCATGTTGGTTGAAGGACACAGAAAAGGCAAGATGTGTGAGGCTGTAAAATTGCTCATTACAGCAACTGAACCTGGGCTGACAAAGGAATTTCTCCTGACGGGGGTAACCGATCTTTGTGCTTCTCTCAGAGCATTTTGCTCACATCTGTACATTAAAAAAGATTAATGAAGCTCAAGTCTTTGTTCTTCTTTTTTCTTCAAGAGCCAAAGCTGTCCTCTGGAGGAAAGACAAGAGCTATAGGAAGCCAGCAGAGAACGATCAGCGAGATGAAAGGACCCGATCGCCTTCCCAGAAGAAAGCCCCACGCAGTCACCTCTGGGGAAGCAGGGGAGGTACCGGCTGGCTGCGAGCGAGCCTGGAAACCCGGCGAGGGGTCAGCACCGGCAGAACCCGCACGGGGGTCCCTCACACGGAACACGCCAGCCCCTTTCCTCCCGCGGCGCGGGGCCGGGCAGGAGGTAGGTGTGGTCCCTGCTGCACCTGATGCGGCAGCACCGGAGAACGGCTCGGGATGCGCGGGCGGCGCCGAGCGCGGGGAACGCCCTGCGGCCACCGGGCGAACACCGCACCGCACCCGCCGCTTGCTCCCCGGGACAGCGGGGATCCGCAGAACACCGGGAAGGGCCGCCAGCGGCAAGGGCAGGCGGGGCACCAGCGGGACCTGCTCCCCGCCCCTGCCCCGGGTTCGCCGGGGTCGCTGTGCGTCCAGACTGGTGACCGCGACCGCCCGGCAGGGCAGCTCTGCGGGGGCTGCTCCAGGCGGGGACGCGGCGACTCGAGCGGTGCCTGGGGAGCGGCTGCCGCCGCACAGGCTCCGCCGGGGCTGAGTCCTCCGGGGCGCGGCTCCTCCCCGCCTGGGCTCACCGGCGGCACAGGACCACCTGCGCGGGCGGCGGGCAGGGCAGCGCTCTT
>VWZI01001497.1:366913-378022 GCA_013396835.1 Psilopogon haemacephalus | reverse complement strand
CCGCCACCGGGGACGGACGGGCCCGCCCCGTCCCGCCCCGCCCACAGCGCCGCCCGCCGCCGCCAGGGGGCGCCTCGCCACCGGGCACCGCTCGCAGTGAAGTGGGTATTGGGCTCTGGCTACCGCTCCCAGTGTACCGGGTATCAGGTACCGGGCACCGCTCCCTTTGTACCGGCTGTCAGGCACCGGGCACCGCTCCCAGTGCAGCATCTATGGGGCACTGGGCGCTGCTCTCAGTATAGTAGATACCGAGTGCCACTCCCAGTAAAGCACATATTGGGATGTGGGTGCCGTTCACAGCATACGGAGGTGCAGGACACCCAGCATCGCCCACCAACCCCTGCAGGGCCAGGCTCACACCCAGATCCAGCCGGTGCAGAAGACGGTTAGGGGAGCAGGCAGAGGCAGAGCTCTCTGCAGAACGAAACTTTTCCATGTCATAATTAGTAAAAACGAAACAAATTTCCAAACATTATTTTGGTGCTGCTGGAGTGCATTTGGATGACCTCAAACTTTCTTTCCCAAGCAAAGAACTGGAAACATTTACAAACTAATAAATGCAGAGCACGTCTGCCTTGGGAATCCTGTGTCCCATGCAAACACCACAAGTGCCAGCAGCACTGGGCATGTCTGCAACTCTTCAGCCTTCCCTGGCAGGTTTAAAGTGTGGAGCTGGTTACCAGCACTCAGCATGAGCTGAGACTGGATGATGCTGTGGCTGGGACTCCAGTGACAGCCGGGACTGGACTAGCTGGAAATGTGCTACCATGGGAAGAATGTCTGCCCAATCCCACCTGACATGACCCATGATGCTGCTGGCAGGTTCCCTGCCCCTGCAGAGGCATGGCCAGGCCTGGATCTCATTTTCTCTCCCATCTGCAACTCCTATCATGCCCAGACATCTGAATGCTCTTCTCATAGACCCTGACACCAGGCAGCAGTTCATGGTGTGTCCCCCACTACCAAAATCCTACAGCCACATCTGCCACAGGTAAATCCAATTTCTAGCTCCTGCTAGAGAAACAAGCCATCTGACCTGGGACATCAACACCCAACCCTCTCTTCAGCTCCTTCTGAACCGGAACCCCACTATGGTTTGCAGTAGTGCAGGGCCTCAAAGAGCTGCCAGATCACCATGGCCTGCAGAACAAAGCCATCTCCACAGCACAACCCCCAGCACTGTGGCCAGCGTTGCCACCAAGCCCTGGGGAAGCAGGTGATGGTAGTGTGGACCGACTGGATCATGTGCTCTGCTGCCAGGGTTCAGCTGAGGATCACACTTGGTGTTAATCATTCGTTCTCCTTGCTGAGGGGTTTAAGAACAATGATTGGTATGGCAACCCTCCCTCACCACCAGCTTTGATGTCTCCAGAGCTCAGTAACCCAGATTCAAGCTTTCGTCATTTGCTGGAGTCTGTTATTGTGTATGTGCTCATGCTGAAGCTCTTAGAAAGTATTACTGGATACATATTTATTATAAACCCAAAAAACCTTCACCAGCTTAAAGTGATTGTCATCAGCTTCTCAAGAACCTACTTAGGAACGCCAGGACTTTGAATCTGCAAAATCACATGGGCTGCTTGAACCACTGAAGTCCTGCCTCCTGCCACTCTTCCCCAGCTCCTCGGCTGCTGCTGGTGAGCTGGTGCACCTCAGTAGGTCACCAGAAGATGCTCTGAAAGCCTTCTGGAAGCTTCCCTCTCCCTGGTGGATCTGTATGCAAGCACCAGGCAAGGACTGGGGAGCAGAGCTGTGCTGGCTCCTCTGAAGCCAAGGAGTGTGTGGGGAAGAGGCATCAGACTGCCTTGCTCCTGCCACAACACTGCGACGCTGGCCATGCTCTCTATTGAAATTAGACTGGCTGGGGCAGGACCCTTACTGCCAAACCTTCTGAAACTTCACTCACCCTTTTTCCAGAAAGTGTAAGAGCATCCTTGAACTGGGTGGTACCATGTTACTGTGCCTGCAGTAGCAGTTAATTAGTTAGTAATAGGTAAATGACTCCGCAGACAACTGCTGCTGACTTGAGCAGTTGGACAGCTACAAGACCTGAGCTTGCATCAGCCCCCTGGATGCTGGCCAAACACAGTGACTTCAGCCCCTTCTGAAGAGATGAGCTTTCCTCCTGGTTGCTATGTGACACTCACACAAATACACTATAAAAAATACTGCCCTGGGCCCAAAACATTAAAAATGGAAAAAGATTCCTTTTTTCCATAGGACCTCCTGCAGGTACAGGCAGTGAGGTGTAACTCTTCAAAACTTCCTCAACAAGAGGCACAGTCAATTTGAAATTTGAAAGTGGCGACACTCTTACAGCTCAGAACCTCCTCAGACCAACTGCAAAGATCACACAACACTACATGTTAGTGGACTGCCACAATGGTTGACAGGAGCCTGGCAAGGAACACCAGTGTGAACAGGGAGCAGAAGGCACTGCAAGGACTTTGACAGAAGTAACTTCCTGCACAGCAACTTCAGAGCTTTCCTTGTGCTTGTGCATGCCATCCCTTTTGGAAGGGTGCTGCAGACACAAAGCTATGGCTTTCCCTCCATCCACACTTTGCTCCCTTTCCACTGAGATCCATGGGGTCATCCTTCCTTCTCTGGGGGAGTCCAGCTACAAGTGATGAGTGCTCACAAGCATTTGATAGTTGTGCTATTCAAAGGTGTTAGCACCAGCTTGCCCAGCCTCGGATGTTCCACTTGAGAGTCAGAGCTGGAAGAAACTGGGAAGAGAGCCCACTGTCTGTTACTGAGAAGCACAACTACACTGGCTTTCACACCGTTCCCACCATGCACACCATCTCCCAGAAGCAACAAGGAGCTTTGCAGCCCCCACACAACAGCTTCTGCTCCCTACATGCACACAGAGGTGCCCAGGCAAGGGGGAAGCTGTTTCTTCTCTTTGCCAGAAATAAATGAGCTTGAAACCAAACATGTCAAATGGGATATGCCATTGTGTGTACACGAGTGACTGCAGCTTCAAGGCCAATTAACTCAATTACAGCCTGATCCTGCAGAGCAATGAAGTGCCCTTGAGCTGGGAGGGGGCTCAGCAGGTGCTTTTCCTTTCACCGTGTGACCTGCACATGGACAAGGCTTTGAGGCAGCTGCCAATCACTGCATCTGGTGCAGTGAGACTGGGTCCTGCCAGGGTCCCTGTCCTCTGTTCAGCACCACTGCCAACATCAGCAGTGACTGGTCCTCTGTGACCTGAGCTAGGTCCTGCTCTGGCAGGGGAGTTGGATTCGATGAGCTCTTTGGGTCCCTTCCAGCCCCTGACATCCTGTGATCCTGAGACATTTCACTCCTGCCAGCTCTGGTGGATGACTCTCTCCACTCCCTCCCTCCAAAGGCATAATGGAAACGCAGGGAGCCCAGAGGAGTGGTGCTTGCACCCCAGCTTCATTACTGACCACGCAGGTTAACAACTCCCTGTCCTCACACTCCCCTGACCCAACACCCTGGGTTCAGGTCTCCACAAGCCTCTAGTCCCACCACAGAACCTGCTGCAGGAAGGGCTGGAGAAACTGGGCAATCCAGAGGGGAGTGTGAAATTCCCTGGCTCACCACAGAAATCACACCAGGGAAAGAATGAAGGGGAGAAAAACAGAAGAACAAAAAGGCGGTGGCACTGGGCTTGCAGAAGACACAGATCTAGGTTTTGCTACCACATACCTTTAAATGGCCTCAAGGGCTTGGACCTGGACTGCAGAAGTGGGCTGCAAACTAAAGCAGCCATGGGTAAAGAAGCAGAAGAGCACAGAGCCAGGCTTCCAGGAAGAAGTGAGAGGTGCCCCGGAGACATTTCATCCCCAGCCAGGAGCCGTGTTCTTCCCGCTCTGGCCCCTGCCTGGCAGAGATGCCCGGGGCCAGCAGCACAGGGCTGGTGATGGGTGCTCCTGCCACAGGATGTCACCAGAGCACAGAGATGGACCCACTGGGACCCAGGGCTGGTGCAGCTGCTGGAGGGTGCCACTGCCTGAGGACTCTGCTATCACCTTCCCCGTCCCTGCCTGCTGCAAAGAAAGACAGCAGAGCATGCCTGGCTGCTTTGTCATCTCACAACTCTTAACCCATTATCAGCGTTCATGAGGCCTGACCCTGGCATCACAGCTGAGGATGCAGGATTCCTGGCACAAGCTGACAATCCCATTCCTTAGGGCATGGCCCACAGACTTCACAACAGCTGCCACCACACCAGCACCCGGCACAGGGCAGTGAGGTGTGGCTGTGACACTGCCTGCTGCCATGGGGACAGCAGTGAGCAGCACCCGACCGCTGGAGATGCTGCATCCGGGCTAGGGCACGCTCACCCACAACAGCCTCTGGAGAAATGCTGAAGCTAAGCCTGAAGGCAAATGGCTTCCACTTCATGCTAAGCTCCTCCACAGGGTGGGTTTTGGCTACAAGAGAGCCTCAGGGCTTCCACTGAAATGCCTCAGAGCACTCAGAGCACAGCCAAGCCAGCCTGAGTCTGTAAAATCCAGGCTCCCGTCTGGCCTCCTTCAATGTGCAAAGCAAGGACTGGAGATGTCTTCTTTCCCCTCTCAGCTGAACGGAAACAACCAGAACCAGATCCAAATCCATGTGCTGTAAAATGGAGCTCAGCTCTTTCCAGCAGCATGGGAGAGATGCTGCTGGGTCCTGCCCCACAGCCAAGATCCAGCCCAGCTATAAGTGCCAAGGTCCAGCTATATTTTCCAGCCTCTCAGCCCTGTCTCCAGGAAGGCTGCTGGCATGTTTGGTTTTTGTTTCTTCCTCCCATTTCCTCCAGCCACCCATAGCAACTGCTTCTCAGCCTTATCTGCCTTACACCTCTCTGCAGAAATGACAATGGAAGAGGTCTGTGCAGGGAAAGCTTTTGACCAGAGTAAGAACCACAGCTCCAGCTCTCCACTATGATTTTCCCTGGTATAAGGTCTGACCATCTGTGACCAGCCTTGCACTCACCCAGGTCACTTCTGAAAAGAAGGCCACACAAATGAAATGAGTTTTCCAGCCCTCAGCACAAAATGTCCTTGTTTTGATGTCACTTGCAATGACACTTACATTTTACAGCCTTTTCCTAGGACTATTTGCTTGCAGTCTTAGAGATTAATTTCTTTTTGTCATTCCTGGCTCACATCTCTCAGTCCTCAAGACTACGATGGGATCGCTCCAGCTGCTGCTCACAACACCACTGTCACCTGCACACATGCTGTACCTCTCCCTCCAAGTCATCAGTGACACTGATCAGGGTCACTTTTAACACAGCCTCCCAGCACGCAACTCACACAGATTTCCTTTATGCCTGCCACAATTTTCCTATGGGGCTGTATCCGCCCAGCCAAGGTCATCTTCAGACTCTGGTGCCAGCAGCCCAGCTGCCAGATCATATCCAGGTCTCCTCCCTCCACACAGGAAAGCTCAGCTTCTTCTGGGCTGCCCTGATCCCTGTGTGCAGTGCAGAGGGTGTGAGCAGCTGGCCACCAGCAAGCAAAAGCAGCCTGTGAGCCCCTGAGCCCCCTGTGCACCCTGCCCAGGTAGAAGCCACCAGGCACGTGGTGCAAGAAGGGCAGATGAGCAGTGCAGCTGCATGACACAGAAAAGCTGCTGAGCTACAAGCCCAGGACTCTGGCAAATCCTCATGAAGAGATGTGTCCTTGCAACTGCCTGTCTGCTGCAAGACACCACCCATTAGGAAAAGAAACCCCCCCAAAGCCTATTCTACCTTGCTGGTGTCACCTTTTGGAGATAACCACTCCTCCCAGCTGGTGCACAAGCAGAGCTGGGGTTGTTCTGATCAGTTGGAGGTACTAACATCTTGAATAGAAAGAAAAGGGAAATATTATTTTGGACAGAGCCAACTATTTTACTGTGGCCAAACCACAATGTTTCATTTAAATTCAAACCTACTGCAGTTGGCATTTGACACTTTCAGCTATGTTCATAAAATTGCTCAGAGGAGTTTCCAGCACAACAAATCCTCTCCCAAGAGAGACAGCAGCAAGTCTTGCCTTGCAAATCTCCAATTATTTAGCTGCTTGTCAGAATTTCTCATTGTTTTCCCGTGCTCCCTAAAATGGGCATCTTGAAAGTCACACAAATCTGTGAGAACCACAAAAAATGGCTCATAGAGCTCGTTTGGCTCCCAAAGTATGTCTGTAGCTTGAATACGATCTGCCAGCAGGCTTCCCAGTGATAACTCTGCCAGGACTAGAGATGCCCAAGCACCAGCCCTGCATTTTTGCACCTCACACTGAAGCCGGCAGCTTAGCAGGGACAGAGGCCCCTGCAGAGCACTGGGTGAACCCCACTGATGGTCCACAGTCATGAGAGAACCAATCCCATCTAGTCTGGAAGCTACTCATGCAAGCAGCCTTTTCCCAATGCAGGTGCAGGTCTTGCTGTGTTTCGTGATAACTTCAGCAAAGGTACACAGCATTAAAAGAATCATCACATGTCCTACCTGCTGCACTGTGCTGCTGTGTCTGGTGCACTTCGTGGCATGCTTGGTGATGCCTCATTGTCCCATGACAAGTGTCACAGCCAGGATCCATCATTAGTTGTTAAATGGGGAGAAAAAGGAGAAAGAAAGAAAAAAAAAAAAAAAAACTCTGCCTTTTTATTTCAAATAAGAAGTGCTTTTGGGGTATCACTTTGAAAGGTAAAGAGCACTTTTAAACCCTATCACAGATATAGCAAAGAACTCTCTGTCTTGCACACAGGTGCTTTCTAAATCCTTCTAAGCACTGTGCATCCCAGGGTCATGACACAGAATGAGGCACCAGTAGAAATGCTCATCTTGCCAGTGGTCCTAGCCAGCCCACCCAGTGCCATGCCTTTTCCGAGGAGACCTGTTCAAGAGGCTAAGAGCAGGCTGGACCAGTGGATGACTCAGTCACCATCAGCCCATCTCCTTTACATCTGGCTGCAAAACCCAGTTTATTTCTTGCATAAAAGTTCCATAAAGACTTTTTTTTTCTTCCCTGGGAAAACCAGGAGCTTTTCAAGAACACATCATCCAGAATGGCAGCTGCAGCATCCTCCCAAAGAATCCCAAACCCAGCTGCCTGAGTTTGGTGATGGGTAGGCATCCCCAGTGCCCAGCTCTGCAGACAGCTCTCTGCTCCAGTGGCACCACAGTACACCAGGCTCAAAGCCTTGGCCACACAGAGCTCAGAATCTCAACAGATGGAAACCAAAGGCTGCTGCCACAAGGCAGTACAATAAATCAAACTATTGCCATTTCAGGGTGCAAGTTTGGGTGAAACAAAGGCTTTTTGCAGCAAGCAGGAACTCTTTCATCCAGAAACTTTGCCCTCCTGTATAACACTTGATATTCAGGCTCTGTGTCTTCTTACACAGGCAGTGGTTTATCAGACTCTACAGTTCTACATAACTGCTGGCAGTAAGATGGGTCCTGGCATGAACAGCTAAAAACTGACCTCTTACTGTAGTGCCTCAGGCATCAGATTTCTTAAAAACACAGAGATATGTGGGACTTCTTTCAACAAAGAGCAGAGTATTTAGAATCAAACTCCAGTATTTATAACGTGTTTTTTTCTGTTGTGTTTGCACTGTAGAAAATAGTTCAGTGGGTTGGGTTTGTTCCTGTTGTTTGTAGAAATACCAGAAATATTGTAACTCCAAATACTTCTCTCAAAAAAACAAAACAAAAAAAAGTAAAACCAAACTGAAAATCCAAGCTTTGCTGAACAGAGTGACACTGAGGTCATGACTAATGCTGTCAAAGTGCTTCAGGATCCCTTCTAGAAACGCAAGATTTTAAACTGTGCTAAAAGGCAGCGCACAACTGTAACTCCTACACCACACCAAGTGCTCTGGTGAGGAAGAGACTGCAGCTGGCTTGGAGTTTCTGTTACAAATTGCTGGCAATGGAAAGAAAAAAAGAGAAAATCTGACTGCTGGAGTCACAGCATTTTGCAACAGCCAGAGAACTGAGTTAATTCAGGCTGCCTTCTCCATGGGAGGCAGCCTTGGTGCCTCTCCAGGATTTATCACAGACTCAATCTGAGTGGCTCACACAACTGAGCATGGCAAGGCACATGTGACACTTGCTGCCTCCAGCAGAAAGCCGAGGACTGGCTCCACCAGGTCTCCCGGAGTAGACGGACCCTTTGCCTGCCTTCATTGTCTGGTATTTTCCCTCACAGTCCTCCTCCTCCCCAGCCAGCAGGCTGATGGAGCTGCCCTAGCCTGCGGTGAGGCTGCAATCCCGTGTTTGTGGGACCACAGCCAGTTGCCTTGGAAATGACGACTTCACTTTAGAACCATGCAGCAGACCTGGCCCAAAAGTCTGGGGTGAGCACTACCAGCCACGGGCTCCTGCCTGCATGACCTGATCTAGTGGAAAGTGTCCCTGCCCGTGGCAGGAGTTTGGAACTGGACAATATTTGAAGTCCCTTAGAACCCTGACAATCTATGACTGACCAGGGGGGTCTCTGCACAGCTGAGCAGCAAGCAGCTACATGAAGCAGACGACCACAGACATCAGCTCTACCCTCCTCCCTGGCACTGAGCACAGAGTGTAAAGCTCCTTCCCTGCTCCTTGAAGCCATGTTACCTCTGCAGCCACCCAGCAGTGCAGCTCTCCAGTACCTACTCATACATTACTAGCCCTTGGTGAACATACCATAGGAATTCAGACAGTGCTGTTTTCTGTGACCTCTTAGGCTTCATTGTAGTGCAGTGAGTGTTGCAAGCCACTCTGGTGAGACAAAGCCCATGGCAGCTCTCAAACAAAGCTCCAGAAGACTTTGTAAGGGTAGAGTCCACACTGGCTGTTACTGATGGAAACCTGCACCCAGTTAAATCACTGCTGCTAAACAGTCTCTGTGAACAGTCTAGATCAGAGCAGAATCTGCCTCCAGCATTGTTACTCCAAATCTCAAGTGCAACAACTCTTGCTGCAGCAGATCCTTGCAGCAAGGAAATCAGCCTCCTGCTGTTAGCAAAGAGCACCCAAGAAGCACGTCCCTTGTTTGGGTAAAACCTGTGCCATGCCTGGTGCTGGGATGTGGCTGAATCCAGTAGTCCTTCTACCCACAGCAGTAGGTGGGCAGCAACCTCCTCTAGCAGCCACTCCTGACCCTGCCCCAAAAACTGCTCAATCTCCCTGTCCTTCAACCAGTGGGCAAAGCTCAAGTTCCCACTGCTGAAACACAGCCAATGCCACCTGACCACCCTTAGCCATGTCCCTCATTGCAGTGTAACTGTGGCTGCACAGTACCCAAATCCACAGCTTAGCTTGTCCTCTCAGTAGACTTTGTGATAAAGCAAAGTGAGGTTAAGACACCTACCTGGGCCTGTACTACACTGGCAGGTCAGATGGCATCATATGGCATCAAGGCAGCTTCACACTGCAGTTGTCTTCCCACAGAAATGCTGGGGCTTTAATTGTAATTAATGCCATGAAAAGGAAAAGAAAAGGTGTGTTGGTCTGTTGCACTTCCAAGCAACTGTTCACTGCAAAAACCAGGAGATCCTCTGCTGCCCTGGGCACAGGCAAGGCTCTCACTTCCAGCTTTTCTAACAAGCAAGTTGCCTGCTCAAGAGTAGATGACTTCACCTCTCTCTCTCTTGTTTCTTAATCTGAAAAATTATTCAAAGAAGTTTGATTTGCCTCAACAAAAGGCCCTTTGTGTGCTCTGAGTCTGCAGAGTTCAACATGATCAAACACTGCGGTGGAGCAGGCACGGCAGGCACTTCCCATCAGGACGGTCACACTCCAGCACAGTGCTAAACTGATCACTTGTGGTACTAAGTCACAGGATTCCTTCTAGCCAAGAACAGACAAGAACATATAAATGAAGCTTCCCACCTTCTTAGGCAAGGCATGGAGAAAAAAAGAATTTGGTTGCTGATGCTTATCAGGTGGAAGGCCTCTGAGGAAGAAATCTAGGAGCAGAAATCATCAGGAAGAGGAAAAACCTCAGTTACAAAACCCCAGAGATAAGTGTCTCCAAAGACCTTAAAAGGAAACAAGGCTTTCAAATTTTTGTTACAGCTAATAGATAGAAGCTCGCAGCAAAGCCTGCAGTCAGCCCCTCTGAGCTTCTGTTTCTTTTCCAACAGGCAGCAGCATGAAGTCAGTGCAGTGGTCACTTCTGCAGCTGCTATTCAAACCACACAGACAAGACTGTACTGACTGGAATAACGTTAGTTTTGCTCCTGACTCTGTAAAATGGGCTGCAAAGGAGCAAAGCTCAAGAGCAGGAACCAAACCCTATGCCAGTAAGAAACCAACTTTGAGGTTTGCCCCGTTAGAAGTTTCTACAGAAGATAGCAGGCATTAGGGACAGCTTGATTCTTTCCCCAAAACCAAGCCAACCCAGGCCAAGTCACTGCACTGCTTTTCATCCCACCAGGGTCCTGCAGCTGAGGTCAGTCCTCCAGATCACAAACATCTGCAGTTCTACTCTGGACACAAGCTGAGGTACTTGCAGAACCCCAAGGCAGCTACACTACTTCTCCAGGCCCTGCTACAAGAGCCTTGAAAACCGGTGCCCTTAGGATGTCTGTTTACTGAAAAAGTTCATCTCCAAGTGAACTTAATGACCCACAGGCCTGCTGGTGGCCTCACTTGTCTCATATGTGAATGAGCAACATCCTTACAGCAGCCCCAGCTAAGGAATTCACTCCACACTCAGTCACTCTTTTTGTCAGCTAATCTCAGCTTGGTGAGACCAGAGCTGTCCCCAGAAACTGTCTCAGCCTCTTCCAGAGGATCCTGGGAGCAGGACAGGTCTGACCATTGCCCTCAGCTTGGCTTAAATCGAGAAACTTTGTGCCAGATGATACCATCACTGATGCTCTATGCCTTTTTTTTTTTTTTTTAAGGGCTATTCTTTTCACACACGTACAGGAGCAGATTGAGTTCTCAGGGTCCACTAGGCTCAGCGCCACCGTTCCGCTATCGGGGCGAGAGCGACTCCGCCGGGAAGAACCGTCGGCATCTGGCATCTCCCCGCACTGGAGGGCAGCGAGGCCCCTGCCCGTGCGGGAACGCAGGGCACCGTCGACAGCCGGAGCCGAGAAGTCCACACCGGCACCACGGCGGGGGCCCGTCAGCGCCCGTCCCGACAACACCGCCCCGAGTTC
>VWZI01001497.1:341175-366289 GCA_013396835.1 Psilopogon haemacephalus | reverse complement strand
GGCGGTTTCCGAGGGTCTGCGGCGCCGCGATGGCACCGGCCGCATTCCCGGGACACGTCTCCAGCCCTTCGGGGACAGTCTGGACTCGGCGGAGAGGCCGAGCTTTGCCCGTGCCGTTCACCGCTGCCGGAATCCAGCGCACAGCCTGCCCCGGCTGAGCCTCGGGGCCTTCCGGTCGCGATTGTACACCGGCACACGGCTCCATGTCACTGCTGTCGGGCTACCGGCCCTGGCGGGCGTCAAAGTCAGTACCCTACGGCTGGGCACAAGCAATGCCAGCTGCACAAGGGGCTCGCTGGCGAAGCGAGCTCGAGGGGTGGGCTGGGTTCAGGTGCTGCTCGGAGAGCTCAGGTGCAGCTTCAACTCCAAACTGCCGAAGACCTGAAGGGGACAGCGACAGCAAGGTTGGACCTGGGATGTGCCACGGCATCAAAACTGCACTCCTGACTGGAAAGTCTTTTTCCCAAACGTGCGTTTCTTTATAGAGAACGAGTGTGCACAGTACCTGGGCTCAACATCCTGCCAAGTAATTCCTCACACCACATATCTGCTATGAGACATTGTCAGTTATGCTTTTTCCAACCATTTTGTTTTCAACCAAAGCCCTCCAAGGAGTGGCGGTTCTCACTCATGGCGTAATTCCCATGGAGCCTGCGCTGTCATGGAGAACAATGCTCCTGTGATTAGCCTGGAGTGGGAGTCTGTGGGCACTGGCTGACAGAGGCTTGAAGTTACAAGGGAGGAAATAGTTTAGGATAGTTTCCTTCCTTTTGCACTCTGAGAAGTAGGCTGCTTTTGTAACTGGACTTGTACCAGTGTCATTAACTCTATCCTTTTTCACCTGAGTGAAGCAATCTACAGGACCTTGAATTTCTGACTGATTACTCACGTCTGAGGTGCTACGAAAAGAGAGGACGCACTACTAACAGTCTGGAGCAGTTGCCTGGCTTATTCTAACAGCATTGTGTCACTTAATCAGAGTAAAACACTGGTCACTTTCTGTGCTTACATTCTCTAAAGCCACACCGAAGAAGGTTACATTTTGTTGTTCTCACAATCTAACATGAAGTTCGATATGGTCATGCCCCAGCTTTTTGGCTTCACAGTATTTACTGATGTGGGCTTCATGCTGTGCCAGAGCCCTGCTGCTCACCCAAGAAGGGCCCTGCACTGCTGCCTGTGTGATGCTTGCTGCCACCTTCCAGGGACAGGGACAGCAGCAGCTTCTGGCAGCAAAGGAAGGAAGCATCCCCTCAAAGAGCCAGAGTGAATTTGCTTTGTGGCTGCTTCTACTGCTGCTCTCCTGGCAAACATTCTACCTCTGTAATCAGCTGCTTGGCAGTAAGGCCACCAGTATCAGACAGATGCACCAAGTTTTTGCCTTCCTCAAGAACTGCCTTAGCCGGAGTGAACTTATCCTTCTTACACAGCAAGCTGGATCCACAGAGCAGTTCCACCTGGGCTAAAAATCATCTCAGCCAGCTTCTGCCACTAACAAAGGGGGAAGTGTGCATATCTGCTGATGTCAGAGCCAGTGTCCAGGAGACTTCAGACAGTGAGCAGAGGCTGTGCCTTCTAGCTGCTTGAAGAAGCAAGCCTTTCCCAGGACAAAAAGCCAGCTCCTCAGCCACAGACTGCTGGGTGGCTTTGTGCACTGACCACAGTGAAGTTAGAGTGAAACTCTTGTTTTAGTTGGGACTTCTCCATATGGTTGTGTTGCTTTGTGGGGAATTAAAATTCCTTGGAACAGGGCCTGGTCTTTGTCTGGTTCTGCAAATGTGCAAAGTTTCAGCATTGTACTTTAATAGCAATATTTATTCAGATCCCGATTCTAATGTTTATCTTTCCTAGTGCCTTGCAGCAGAAATGATTGCACTGAAGTTATCTGCACTAGTGAAGGAGTGTGGGGGCTCTTCTAAGAAGTGAAGCCTTTAAAATCTGACCTTTAATGGAAGTAATTCTCTGAATGAAACACAATACTTTATGTCTCAAATTGCCATTCTCTTTTAAGATTCATTTCGTTGGGTGCTGTAAGGCCTCCAGTTCAAAGCACACCAAGAAAACTGAAGTTTGGGTTCAGTGTTCCCTACACTGGCCTTGCTCTTGAGCCCAGCAGAATGCATCACTCATCTTTCTGTATATCTGTGTCTCAGATCAGACCTGAAGCTTTCAATAACACAGTGACAAAATGTCCATCCCTTGTAATTAAGAACATTTTCTTTAAATGATGGTTATTTGCTAGCTGATAAAAATGCTGTTGAGGCAAACACTCATGAGTGGTGCATCTTCAATCCTGCTGGCAAATAATTACCTCTTCCTGCTTGTTTATACAGAGTAAACGGGTGGCACAGATCAGAGCAGGGGGATCCCGTGGAGAGAGGAGATTGTCCTGACCTCCAGGAGGATGGTGATGGCAAGCACTGCAACACATTGGGTGTCACTTGGATGCTGCTGCAGGACCTACCAGAACCCTACCAGAATGTCAGCCCTGCAGAGCGTTTCCTCAGCTCAGGGACTGCATTTGCATTGTGACCCCAGCACAGGAGTGCCTGTCCCTCCTGGGTCAGTAGTCTGAGTCTGCCAGATGGGCACTGCTGGTCACATCCGGAAAGAGAATAAATAGGCTGGTATTCTGATTTAGGATCAGCATTGGATCTGTGAGAAATTACCTTCCTTACTGGCAGGCATGTACGCCTGACTAGCCTGCCTCTCTGGCTGGGTGAGAGCTGTGCCCGCGAAGCACAACTCTGGAATGGAAATCAGCCATGCTGCAGGGTGAGCTGCACTGCTTATGAACAGGGGCAGTGGTGCTGGTGCAGCCTTCTTGGAACTGGTCTTTAGGCAAATCCCTTTCTACAAAAGGATTAGTTAACAACATGAGACATAATCACCCTGTCTGGGGTAGGCGTTTCCTCATTCTGTGCCCTCAGCCCTGTGTTGGTTTCCTTTGTTGTTCTCCTCATCTGCTGCCAGGGCATCAGCTGGGTTTCCCAGTAGGACCTGTGCAGGGGAATCTTGGCTCCAAAGAAGGCTGCCCAAGCGCTGGGTGACCAGAACAGGTGGTATAACTTTCACAAGCATTTTCTCCCTGAGGCTGCCCACTTACTGAGTCTTTTTAATGTCTGGAGTGGAATTTAAATTGCCAGTTGAATCATTCAAATTGCAAAGATATTGACAGAGAAGTCTTATTAGGTCATCTTGTCTGCCTCTGCCAAGACATCATTGCTCTCTGCTGGGTATTTTCTGTTAATTTCACTAATTCACTTTCTGTTTGTGAAGCTGGCAAGCAGTTTCTTAACTGGAAAAACCCTGCATCCTCTGTTGGCAAACTCCTGTGCTGATACCCAGTTCCCAGATGCTCTGCACAATGTAATTCTGCCAACAATAAAAACAGAAAAAGATTTAAAAAGAGTAAAGCATGCCCCAGATTGTGGCTTGTTGTTCACATAGTGTTGCCTGTGCTGCTGGAAGCTGTTCTCTACTGAATAGGGAGGTGGTGAAACAGAAGAGTCTCAGGCTCTGTAACTATGACCACGATGCTCGTTAGGCTCTGAAAATGCTGTGCTGTTTGAAGGAAACAGGCTGTTGACATTAGGTGAGATTTGAGCCCCCTCCTTCACCAACGTTCACATGCTCAAGCAAAGGAGAGCTGTAGTCTGAGTGAGGACACTTCCTTCCTTGATGTCAAATCAATACAAAATGCTTTCACGCTGGTTTTCCTGTGGGCCTGGAGGCTGCAGATCTTTAATTGTGCATGAAAGGGACATAATGACAACATAACTTTGTTAGCATGAAACATGCATGTCTGGTTTCATAGCTCATCTGCTTTTAAGGTCTGTAGATTGAGCTGGAGAAGCACTGAGAAATAGCAGGGCAGTGGTAGTGGCATGTTAACACTGCTTTCTTCATCCCCATCTGCTTCCCACAGGGTTTGATAAAGATGCATCCCTTTATTACATGCATGGTGAATAGCAATGACGAAATCAGAGTTCTCTTGATTCATGCAAAGCCAGAGCTGCCTTTGCTTACTCCACAGACCTGATTTACTGGGGTGTCCTGCTGTAGGAGATTGCCAGAGAAATAGGATTGCTTTGCTGATTCGTTCTTGCAGCAATGTCAGGACAGCCTCCAGCACTGCATTCCATGTTCCTCAGGGCATATCAGGCTAAAGACAAGCACAGAAGAAATACTGAAAGAGCCAAACTTGACAGAAAGATTTGCTTGTCCTACTTACATTTAGAGACAGAGATCAAAGATGGGTAGGTTCTTTCATTCCCCAAGAAATGTCTCCATTGAGCAGGGGAGGACAGTGGTTGATGCTTCCATCACCATGCTTTTGGACATAGTAGGTTGGAAGGTCAGAATAAACATTATTCTATCTTTCTGTAAGTTGCAGGTCAGTGGGCATTTTCAGGATCACAGTTCGGAGAAGGATGAGAGTACATGTGCTGGAAGAGCTATCTGGTTTGATGTGGAGTGAGCCATTCTTTCCCAGTTTGAAGTCCAAAATATTCTGCTAGACTGGTGAGTTTCACTTCAAGAGCAGTCAGTCCAGCTCCTCAGAGTTCAAGTTCTCCCTCTCAAAATCAGTTTCATTCCAGCTGTTGTGTTTGTCCCCTGTCCTGGATGACGTTATCCAGTATATTCTTGCAAACTGTGAAGCCTGGCTTGGCCATTCGCACTCAAGAACTCAGCTTTAAGTCTTTGCTGTAATGACAAATGCTGAACTGCTTTCAAGTGTCAGTCACTTGTGACTCCTTCTCATTCCAGCCTGTCCCAGGGATCACCAGCTACTCCTCTCTGAGCTTGCTTTTATTTCTAGAAAAGACTTTGAGGACTAAGCTGAGACTTCCTTGTTTCCATAGCGTTGCACTTGACCTAATCAACTATTGTAGACCTAAATTGGTCTTACTTTCAGCAGCCCGGCCCATAGCTTCAGGAGAGTAGACTGATGTTCTGTAGCAAAACCAGGTGGTGTATCTAGAGATAATTAGTGATTACATGCCAGTGATTACATGCCTGTAATCAGTAATTAGATCTCAGCAGAGCTGAATTACAGTGGATTTAAAGATACTCTGTGTGTGTGTGTGTTTGTTTGTTTGTTTGTTTGTCTCCTGTAACTGTGAGGAAGCAAGCAGAGAAATGTATTTCAGCCAGCTCATGAGGCAGGCAGAGCAGCTGCTTGTGCAGGGTTTCTGTCACCACCTTCTAACCCCTGGTGTAACCCCTGACATAAGCACCTCAGCTGTGTGCAAACCACAGGAACCAGGCTGTGTCTGCCTGCCTGATTGTCAGTCCATTTGCTGTCACTCTGGAGGTAAAACATTCTCACACTGGAGAGACCAATGACTTGCAGGAACTAAAATCTATGCTTGACATAGCCAGGAAAAGCTGTGTCCTCTGCTAGTGGAGAAGAAAGTCTGCAAGCATTTTTGTTCCTTTCCAAGCCACACCAGGGAGCCACGTGCTTGCAGCTAGGGGTTTGCTTTCCATCTGTCTGAAAGCAGGTGTGGGGGAAGGAATCACAAGAGAGAGATTTATCTTTGTTGGCCAGAGGATGAACTTAAGTCCTGGCTGAAATCTCTGCTTGTTGAAGGAAGATGCTGCAATGAAAAGGTAAGTTTTGTAAATTTCATTTATACTGAAACAGTTTTATGCACCAAAGAGAACAGAAAAAAGGCCCAAATGCAAAAATCCTTGTTAGATCCCCAGACATCAGACACATCACCTTCTGAGCTGGAGGTCTTGTGGAAATTTCCTAAAACATGTTCTTTCAGGTAAGCAGACAGCTCTGAGGGTTAATAAGAAGCTACATTTGCTTTCAGCTTTCTGGTATTTATGCGAGTCAGTGACAGCCAAAACACATCATAAAAATAATTGGCATTTGCTTAATCAACATAGTTATCTGACAGCTGCAGAGTTTCAGGAGAGCAGTGAGTGCCATGGGTGCATACAGGAGTCAGCAACAGCAACACAGAAAATCCCTCCTGGAGTGGCATCCCACTGCACACACAGGTCCTGCCCATCCACTGCACTCCAGCCTGGGCACACAGCTCGGTAGGGAACCCACAAGCAAGGGGGTGCAGATGCAGGGTTGTGCTCCAAGGATCAAACCTTTGGGGAACTAATCACTTTAAAAGCTCCCTGTTTCATATGCAAAGGAATCCAAACTGCTGTAGGTTGCTGTGGTTTTATGATGCTCCTTGGTGGATATTGCCATTCTCCTCCTAATCATTCTGTGAAGTTACAGGGAAAACACAACACTGCTGGTTTCTAGCTCTGCCTGACAACAACAATCTTGTCTGAGCATGTGTGTTGGTTCTGGGCAAGTTGATTTATAGAGTGCTTTCTGAGCATCACTTCTGAAGCTCAGAATAGCTCAGGGTACTTGTACTCCAGCTCACACAGCTGCCCATTGCTTGTCTCTGGCTTGCTTTACAAACATGTCACATGTGGGCCTTAACCCTGCCTTAAAACATCCTGCCTGAGGGGATCCTGAGAAAAAACATTTCACACATCCTGTACTGATGATTAATACTGTTTATGCAGTCTAGAATGCTTCCATGGTTTTAAGTTAAAGATAGAATCACAGCTTGCAAAGTCAGAACCCAAGGTACAATAGCAGCCAGTGCTACTTGTCAGAATGATCATGCTGAATTTGCCCAGGTTTCATTCATACAAATCTGCTCTTGGTATTTGTGCTGGGTTGAGGATAATTGGAATATTTTAATGAGGAAAATTAGATTATAGGCTGCAAAAAGAAAACAATGGTGATGTCCACTTCACTCCTAGGTTTACTGAGATGTATAAAAGCAAGGACATAAACACAGATAAGACAGTGTGTGTGTGTCACTCTCTGTCTGTGGAGTTCTGAGCTCTCTCTCCCTTGCTTCTAGCAGGATCTGTGTAACCCAGCTAATCAATTCTTGTTAGATCCCCAGACATTCTAACCCCCCTTGCCGATCTCTCTGATTTACCTTGCACATAAGGCAGATTCTGGGATAAGACTGGGAGGTGGGGAGAAGGTGGAAGGGTGGTTGAGAACCTCTCTTGGGGACTCTGATTTCTGGGAGGGGTGTTGTGTTTCTGTATTACTTTTAACTTGTATATTTCTGTAGATAGCTGTAAATATTTGTGATATATTGTAAATATCTGCTTGTATATTGTGCTAAGATGTGAATATAAAGCTTCATTCCAGCCACCTGAGTCTAGTCTGGGTGAATTCATCATGAGGGGGGCAGGTATCTCCCGAATCATCACGTCTTGGTACCTAAGGAAACCAGACTCTTTTTCGTGGGTGCTGAATGCTTCCAAGTCTGCCATTTGCCCTCCCCCTTTTCCAGTATAACCTCTTCATTAATCCTAAGAAAACATCCAGCTGTGTTCTCTTCATGCCTGGACAAGAGCTTTGATCCCTAACTTGGAGACTCCTGTTGAAAACTGTTGTCTTTTGCCAGCGAAATCTCTGGAGTGGCAGAGAATTCCCTGCCGGAGGGGGAAAGAAGGCTTTCAGACCTCCTTAATCTGGCTCCAGGAAGTGAAGCTCATCATGTTTCCCCTGGACCATGCAAAGCAGAATAATCTTGTTTTGTGTCAGGTTAACATTACTAAACTTCTGGGATGGTTGAAAACCTACAAAGGGCTTCCAGTTCCAGAAGCTTTCCATTCAAATCTCTGAATGTGCATAACCTAATTAGGGCTATTATAAAGAAATAAAAATTAACAAGCCATTATTACATGATCCTCACTGTATTTGTCTTGCAGTTTGCTCACAAAGAAAAGATCTTAAATCATCTGGGTGTGAGCAGCCACTAATGAGCAGCTGTGGAGCTCAGCCAAAGACACTGTGACCCCTCAGTGTGGCTTCACTGGAGCCTCGGTTAAAACTACAGCAGGAAAGCACACCAGGAGCTTCTGCTGTGTCTGTAACAACGGAGAGAAGCATCTTCCCCTCCAAGAAGTACTGATAGGCAGCCGTGGCCAGTTGTGGGTGTAGCTGCGGGATGCTGAGCTGGAGCACTGCAGAACAGTTCATGTAAAGGGCTGCACGTCCTCCCAGCGAGGCTACATTGTCTGCAGCAGATGTCTGCTGTGGGTGGGTACCAGGCTGCGGATCTGCAGTTTGAAGGCATTCTGGAGCAGTTAGATCATCACCGTGTGGCTGACTGCAGGAAGGAAACCGGCGTCCAGCGCAGCCATCAGCTGCTTCCCTCCCGCTGGCTGGTGGCATCCACACGGGGCACAGCTAAGGCTGTGACAGCAGAGAGCAGGCAGAGCCTCCCAGCCGCTGGCATAGTCATGGCCTGAGCACCAGCTTCAGCTGATGGGTTTGTGCCTTCTAGATGGAGAAGGCTTTTAACTGCTTTTACTGCTCACCGGGTCACACTTCTTTACGATGTGAATTGAGCTATATATTTAGGCAATTGTTGGGAAACCACTTCCAGAACAATTGCTAGCAACTTGCTTCCAGTTTCCAAACCAATGTCAGATTTCAGCCTCTCAGTCAATTTACAATTGCTAAGGCCAAGCATGGACAAGTTTTGGCTTTCACAGTTTTTGGCAGTCGCTCTTCATGGTTCTGCTAAAATTTTCATCCAAAAGTTTTTTATCAGAGTAGCTCAAGATTTCTTTGGGTCATGTGGTCATATTTTAAAGTGGGTATAGAAGGTGACTCTACTTTTCCTATTCCATTATCAGTCTGAATTTGTAAAATGATGCTTCCCTGTCCCATTTCTCACATTGAAATACTAACAAGACAGCCACAGGCACTTCCTACCTGAGTCTTCATGCCTGGCCTCAGGTATCTGCAACACACCAGCACAGGGCTCAGGCAGTGAGCTGACTTTACTGCCAGTTTTCTACCCACCTTCTCTGAAGCCTTTGGCTGGGCTATTCTCCGTGTCCCACCTGTAAATCAGCAGCAACAATGCTCAAGAGCCATTTCTGCTTCCTGAAGCATGATCAGAGCACAACCTTGCTGCTGACTTGTGCTCACTTGCTGAAACCCCACAACAGTGAAACACTCAACTGACATGAGATATCCAGCTTCAAACGAGCCTTCAGAGAGGCTAATCACCAGATAATATTCCTGTTCTAGGAAATAATCCAGCATTAGCTGTTGGTGAGGGTTTGTGCTGCTCTGGTCGTGCCCTGCCCAAGGTTGTGCTGAAGATCTTCCTTCCTCTGTTCATTGTCTGTCCATCTCTTTCTCCCTATTCTTAACTTATCTTTGCCTCCTCAGGCTCTGATACCTAAAGAATCAGTGCAGGAAGGCAGTGTAAGTTGTCCCAGCCATAGCTGGAAGGACCCATGGGAGGGAGGAGTATGGACAGGAACAAACCCAAAAGGAACAATGAGGTTTGCAAAGCTGTTGTGGCCGTTGCTGTAGCGATGGTGAAACACGGACCAGAGAACAGTCAGCTGGGCCTCTGGACTTAATAATATGATTTCATGTAGGACATCAACCAGGAATGCAATAGCTCAGCAACTTTGGTTTAGGAATCTAAAGTAAACCAGATGAAGCAATGCAATTTTTAATTTATTTTTTTTAACAGTATCCAGATTGTTTTTTCAAGCCACCTTGGTTTATAAGCATTCATGTCCCCAGGTCCTGTAAAGATCAGAATCTAATAAACATGCATATTTGTGTGTTTTTTTAGTTAAAGCTTGGCAGGAGAGGTCTGGGTGCTCTTTATTCACAGAACAAACACTGTCTTATGAGCTGAGTGAGATTCACTTATTAAGTCTCAGCTTCTAACCCAGCTTGCCAAGATTCTTCCCAGTAGCTGTGGCATGCAGTTTTCACCTCCTTCAAGGGCAAGAGTCAATAAGACAGGACCATCCTGGAATTGGTATTGCAGTTAATGTCGAGGTTGGAGTCTGGAGATGCTCAAGATCTGATTTTGTTAGTGGTTCCTACTGACTCCCCTCTTCATGCTGACAGATGTGTGACTGACTGACTGACTGATGGTTCATCCTTGAGGGAGTGCCTGTGGTTGAGGAGCCTGCTTGGGTGCTGTGGGCCATGTCTTTGAGCATGCATGCCAGAGTCTGCTGGATCCTTTCCAGCACCACTGTCTTCTTTTCACGATCTGCAGCAGATCTGAACTCCATGCAGCACTCCAAGACACAAACGAGCAAGAGTTTGGTACCGTTACATTTTCCAGTCTCTTTCCTTCCCTAGTTATCCCTAGCATGGCATTCAGATATGCAAGATTCTCCCTCATCTGTGAGTGCCTTTCAGAAATGGTAAGTGTCAGCCTATAATTAGGGTGTCTGTAATCCATAGATTAGTGGCTCCATGCTCTAAAGTCTCCATCTGTTGTACACACTGAAGTCATTATATCTCTAGTCTCAGTCCTGCTCCAGACTTCTAAAATGGTTTTCACAGGATTTTCTTTGTTGTACAAAGCAGCCTCTTCATGGCTGTCACTTGGTGGCCAGGCACCAGAGCAGACATTGCACAGCGGCCTCTTGTCAGTGTGGCACAAGTTGTGGGATGCTCCTCTGTCCAAGCAGGAATGGGGCTTTGAAACATATTTTTTCTGCCATGTTCAGAAACTCAGCCCCCCTCAAGGCAGAGCAGATGGCATGTTGCCAGCGATGAGGGCTTTTACTATGTTTAGACAATCTCCCAAACAATGGAAAACTACTGCCACCCACGTGGGCTCCAGAGACAATACAGAGACCTTCTAACATGCAGTCATACTCTACTTCCACAAGTGATGAGCACTGGCCACACCTGCCCTGACAGCTGCACCTCTGACACAGCTCAGTCCTCTTCTCACCAAAGCCCTGCTTAGTGATAAAAGACAGGACAAAGTGGATATGCCTCAGGGGTAGCCCAAACAGCCTGATTCTGGCTACCACCACACCATCATACTAGGGTATGTTCTACCTGGGTGGAGGTCAAGTGCTGTCAGGTAGCAGGGACAGACTGGCACAATGCCTGCCCTCTCTTGACCGTAGTTTATATGGTCTGGGACTCCCTTGCGTTGTCCCATCCACTCTATTGTCTTGCAACTGTTCCAGAGAAGCACCCAGCAAGTTCTGGATCCAAACTCTGGTGTCAGAGTTCTTGTTGCTGTCATTAAAATGACCTCAGGGACGGCCATGCTTCCAGGTGTGCACAGGAGATGGCAAAATCAGACCACAGGTTTTGGCGCCAAGGCTGATTCCATTGCACTGTGTTCTTCATTCCTTGAGCAAAGTACTTCTGGCTACAACTCTGCACTTTCAAGATGTGCTTTCCATTTCTCCTCCAACACTTTCCTTGGCAATTTCCTTCCAAAAGATCTCTTCTGCCGTGCACACAGCTTCCAAGGGCTGTGCTGCCTTTCACTTCTGGGATTATGGGCTTCCCGAGTAGGGCTGCATAATATTTTGTCTCTCTGACAACAAATGCAATAAAAGCACTGCTGTTCACTGCTGCTCCAATTCCCATCATGAAGATTCTTCAGGAAAATTAAAACCTCAGCAGAAGAAGTGGGACAAGCCCAGTCTGTTCTCCTGAACAAGAGAAGGCTCCCAAAGAAGGTCAATTTCCTGAGCCTCGCAAGCAGCAATAGATAGCAGCTCAGTACATTTCTAGTGAAAAGCTTAAACCTACTGGCCAAGCTAAACCTTTTCAGGAATAATCCAGAAATCCAGAAAAGGAGCCTGAAGTTCAGAGTCATTAATCTTTTATCCTGACAGACCTGGGCAGATTTTCAATAGTTTTGTACAGCTGTCTGGGTGTCTTGGCTTCTCTCAGTGATTACAGGAGACTCCCCAGCAGCAGCTTTGTTCTTTGTCGTACACAGGAATTGTAGTTACCAGCATGACCAAAAGCTCAGGGCTAAACTGTTCTTTCAGAGGACAGACTGGAACAATCAGGAAAGGGACTTCTGATCCGGATGTTCCTTGAGAGTTGAAACATCCTAGATAAGGATGTAAAAACAGTGCTACTAAACAGCACAGTCAGCGTTTGGCTCCAAAATAATGTCCCAGGCTAAACCAGCTGAGAGAGTTGGGGCTTTTCAGCCTGGAGAAGAGAAGGCTTTGAGGAGACCTTAGAGTTGCCTTCCACTATCTGAAGGGGGCCTAGAGGAGGGCTGGGGAGGGACTATTCACAAGGTCTTGTAATGACAGGATGAGGCAGAATGGTTTTAAACTGGCAGAGAGAAGATTTAAATGGGATGTTAGGAGGAAGTTCTTCACAGTGAGGGTGGCAAGACACTGGAACAGGTTGCCCAGGGAGGTTGTGGCTGCTCCGTCCCTGGAGGTGTTCAAGGCCAGGCTGGATGAGTCCTTGAGTGACCTGTTCTAGTGGGAGGTGTCCCTGCCTATGGCACAGGGGGGTTGGAACTGGATGAGCTTTGAGGTATCTTCCAACCTAAACCATTCTATGATTCTATGATTAGATCAATTCTAAACCCCACAGCTCCTGGCTGGAATATCCCTGCCCAAAGCAAAACCCCCTCAGACGCAGTGAGTTTAGAGACGCTGGAGCTTTAGTGGGAAGCCAGCAGCAGACAAACCTGTGGATGCTTAGGAGGTAGACGTGAGGTGTAGCCATGAGTGTCAGCTGCTGTGCTGTCTCTGTGGGGATAAGCCCAGCACTCAGACGTGCACAACTCTCTAAGAAATTAATGCCTACCCCTTAATGCTAACCCCAGGGCTATGGAGTTCTATTCCCCATTTCAGTGACAATTTAAAGTCCGTCTTAAGGCGACAAACGGCACAGATCTGGTAGCGGTGACTTCCAGAGGGAACGACGGCTTTAAAACGCGGAATATACAAATTTAGTGCTGGTAGTGATGGTGGGAAGCATCACCGGCACCTGAAGATGCCCTGTTCTGGCAAAAACACTCCGCTTTTCATCACCCCTGGTTTGTGTTTCTCACTTTGATGAGCCTCCTCAAGCGGTTCCCGAGGTCTCGGTTACAGAAAGGGCCCCTTCAGCTTTTCCTGCTGCTGGCAGGTTGCTGCCGGTAAGGACCGCGGGTTCGGCACAACGCGTTCGCTCCCGCGTTCGGGCATCGCCGAGCTGCTGTCGGCCTGCCCGCAGGGTCCCGAGGCAGTGACGCCTGCCCAGGGGTGGCTGCGGGGCAAGGGGCAATGACGCTCCGCGACACGGGGAAGGCCACCGGGACCGTGCCTGACGGGCGGAGCCCCGGCGCGGCCGAGCGCAGTGCCGCCCTCTGGCGGCTGAGTGGAGTGCGGCAGCAGCAGCTCCCCGGCCCCGGCCGCGCAGTGTGGACGCAGCTTGGAGCAGTGCCGCTGCCGCCCATCCGCAGCGAAGGTCCAGCGGAGCCCCATCCCGGACCGTGTCTCACAGCGGGGAACACACAAAGGCTCCAGCCAGCGCCGAGCAGCTTTGGAAGGCTCTGGATAACGAGAGAAAGCCCAAGGCCGTTTGTTTCACATTGGGGCAAGAAGCTAATGGGGACGCCCACACATGCACTAGTATCCCCCGTCAACCGAAAAGACAGCAGCTTGCTTTTCGTTTTTGCTTTGTTTTGGTTTCTTCTGCACAGGGCTAGCAAAACCCCATAAATACACATTTGGGCCCGTGCTGGGGAAGCCGCCTGCCTGCCCTCATCGCCCTACCCCTCCGGGATGTGCACCAAGGGCTTCACGTTCAGCCCCTGCTGCTCAGGCACAGCCTCGCCCCTGTCCCCCCTAGGTACCAGTCGGTCAGGGACAGAGCAGGCATCTCCGGTGATCAGCTTTAGCGTGGTGCCCGAAAGACTGCAACCATCGAGCATTGCTGTGAATGTAAAGTGAGAGATTGTTTTTTAAAAACGCTGCTGATTTATTTTTTTTTATACAAACTAAAACACCAGAGGTCATTGAATCCTATATTAAATACATAAATTAAAAAATAACCATTCATAAAACTTTACATACAATAAGGATTCTCTTCTACACATGGATACATATAGTACAGACACATGTCCAGTGTTTATCAAAGGGTCATTCTGCCAAGTCATTTACAATTCTGTTCTGGAACAGACATCAGAAAACCGGGAACAAAAAGCAGATATAAAAACACACAGAGGTGCTGATGTGAGGGAGGGCAGGGAAGAGGAAAACCCTTTGAATCACCAGCAGCTGTGTGGCTGTTTACTGAACCTTGCCCTGGTAAGCAGGAGAGCCTGGCACATTCAATCATTGTGGGAAGCCATGGAACAGAAAGCTTTGGGGGTTCACAGGAGGCTTCCCACTGAGATGAGGGCAGGGAGCTGGAAAATTAAATACACATAGAAAAAAAGCTTCCATGGTCCTCCAGACACGTCAACAAGAGAGGCTGGAGATGTGAGCCAGGCAATGATACTGCAAGAAGCCCTGTTTCTTTCTGCAACCCCAGCTGCCTAAATGCATCTCACTTAACTAGGCCCTCATCTGAAGTGCTTCAATGAAAGAATAGTCTTCAGAAACTCCTGACATGGTCAGTGGAAAAAACCAAACCATCAAGTCAGACTCTGATCAAGCTGGCATGATGCGGCTCTGAGGGTACAGAGAGCTGGGAGTGCTGTCACTCCTGCTGCAGCCTAGGGCAGACGGATGGAGGAACCTAGGGCTGTATCTGCTGCCCTCAAAGGCTGCCATAAATTGATTTTTATTTGCTGTGTGGTTTTAAAGAGGGGAGGTTGGCTTCAGTGACGAATTTGAGGGAGGATTTGTAATACACTGTTTCAGGGGATGTGTGGAACATCAGGAAGCCCTAAACAAACAGCTTCGGGACAGAGAAAGGGTCAGACCCCAAAAAAACCAGACCCAAATACAAGTTGCCCATGAGATGTAAAACTAAAGGGCGAGGAGTGTGCCAGTTGTGGCAGCTGAACAAATCCAGATTCAGTTCCCCATACCTAGATTGGAAGTATACTTTCATAAGCTATAGCAACAATTTACTATATACAACAGGGAATAGATATATGCATATATATGTATATATATGTACATATACATACGTTATTATATGGGTACATGTATATATATATACACAAAGGTCAAACTCATTTGGATCTAGCTGACAGCAGGAAGTTTATATTACTCCTATCAGCAAGTGTGTTTTAGGCATGGCTTGCATTAGGCTGCAAGGAGAGCAAAGCAGCTGTTGTTCAGCTCTCTGAGGGAACACAACCATCTTTTAGGTTTGCAGACCAAGATAAGCTGTGGACTGTCTACTACCCCCAGCCGTTGGACATGGAGCACCTGCAGGTGTACATGTGCAGAGAAGTAAGGGAAGGGCAGTTAGACAAAAAAGGAGAAATTAATTAAGATTTGTGCAGCACAGTTCAGAGGGCCTCAGCCACGAAGCCTGTCACAAGATCAGCCAGGCGGCTTCTGATTTCTCTCTGTGCCATGAACCTTCCCTACGATTGCTTGGTTTCTAGTCCTCCTTTTTCCTTTTAACTGAAAGGGAGGTGGAAGTTCTTGCACCATCACAGAAAAGAGGTGCTGCTCACTCTTCCGCAGGAAGAGCACAAGGTTTAATTGCTGGGCTTCATGCTAGGAAAGCAGCATCCAGCCCCTAATTACTTGCAGGACACTGCAACCAAGTGGTATGAAATTAACTGGAGCTACAACAGGGGAAGGAGGAGTGAGAGGAGGAAGAGGGAACAACCAGGGAAGAAAACCCTCTTTTTGTAGCTAACAAGGTGTTGTAAAGTTGCTTAGTAATCTAATGGTGTCGCAGGACTCTCAAAGACCTGACTCCAGCGTTTCAGGAGTGAGCTGCTAGTAGCAGCCTCGGGAAGCACATGTAGGTTTGGGCCAGCCTCATCCACAGATTCTGCTGCAGGGGGGGAAACCAATTTGGACAAATAGCATGCAACATACCTGTATTCATTTACCACACCTGCCCACAAGTCTTTTTTTAACAGAATGAACCCACAAACATACAGTTGGTGCAGAATTCAGTAAACCTCTTGCCTGAAGCAGATTGCTTAAAGAAGATGTGGTCATTCTGTAATTTAAATTAATTTTAAGGAGTAGGGAAAAAAAATCACTTGCTAATAGCTTCTAACATTTGATGGAAGGCTAACACAATCTGAGAGCATGCAAGAAATAAGGGTGTTTGGAGTCTTTGTGAAGAAATGGAGCCCAGCACTACAATCCAGTTGGGTGAATGTACATTGACAATTACAGGCTGTTCTGGCTGCTATGGCTCTGCTTTTGACCTGCAGAGTTGCTGCAGCAAGTTACTTCACTGCTTCGTGCCTCAGTTGATTCATCTGTAGAAATAAAAAAGCAAACAAAGGAAAGACTCTCTGTAAAGCACTTTTAAAGCTTCTGATGGGCAGAGTCTGTGTGCGTAAGATGTAGGTACATGTGAGCCCTGTTTTGAAGGTTTAAGTAATGCACAGGTTGCATTTTGGCCCTTAGCTTTCTGGATTTGTAATACAAACATCCATTTCTCCCAGTTAAAATTAAGGCTCCATCGTGGAAGACACAGCTCAGGTGAGGAGCCTTGCCACAGGAACCTGAAGTCTGAACAGGCACGACTTCGATTGCGGGGAATGAAAGCAGGCACAGAGAAGCACAGCCACGACCAGCTCATACAGCACCTTAGTGAGGAAGGGAAGAGGGGTGCAGCTGCACCCACCCCAGCAGGCACTGGACTTTTGCAGTGTTTGCTGCAGGTGTGACACTCCTCAGGGTTCATGGAGGGGCAGAGGGGTTCTGGGAGGCATAGGAGTCATGGACCTGTGACACCTCAGGGAGGCACCAGGACTGGGTTCCAGGCTTTGTGATGGGAGAGGCAAGGGATGCTCTGAAATGCAAACTACTTCTAGTTATTCCTAACTGTGGGAAAATCTACACAGACTAGCCATACTTCTTACTTCTAACAAGGATGTGTTCACCCAGCTTTTCCCCATTTTTGGTTTATGTGTCAGTGATTGGGAAGCCAGCCAACAAAGTTAGTTTGACAAGCCAAACCAAAACATTTCTCCCAGTCTGGGACAAAACAGTCAGAAGCTGATGCTTTCTGGATCATACCACAAGGACAAGAGGGTTAGCTTTCTCCCCTCTATCCTCCGACATGTTTCCTTTTCTCTTCAGAAGCTCCTCTGTAGGTCCAATCCTGTTATCTTCAGTGTATTATTCAAATGGTAAACCCGAGTGTAGTCATTATTATCTCAATGGCAGTCTTGAAAGAGTATGAAAAGTATCTGACAGTAGACAGGCTGTTCTTCATGGAGGGAGGGTGAAGAGAGATAAGGCTACAACTCTGTCAGAGATCCTCCTTAGGCCAGACACCCTCTTCTTCCCTTCCTTTGCCGAGTAGGGTGATGCTTTGTTATGATTTCAAGCACCAAAACATGGTGCCCTGTCCTGCCTATCCTGCAATAAAACAGAACACCATTTTTCTTTCTTCTCCCCACATTGCAGCTGTCATTTGTTCCTGAGGTTCAGACCAAAGAGGGAGAAGAGGAGTCCCTGCAGTGAGACAGCCAGACAGTTCAAACCCCAATGCTTTGTTGTCAGCATCTCTCCACGGCTCATGTTTCTCCTGCTCTGTCCTGTTAACTTTTGATCCATTCGTGGGATGACAGAGTCACATTTAAACGAGTGCCCTGCACAGCAGGGATAGATTTTTCTGTTGTAACTTTGGTTCCATGCCCAAGACACACTGACTTGATCAGCTGAAAGTGGTTCCTTCCCTTTAAGTTCTTCCTAAGTTACGTAGATTCACAGGTTATTTTCCTTCCCCTTTCTAATTTCAACATATAGCATTTCATTAGATGCAGCATATATCATAGCTTTAGACAGGAACTGTCAAGTAACAAATCTTGAGTGATGGCTTTAAAATACAAGGTGGTTGCAGTCTTGGCTACAGGTTGTTCATTTTTATACTTTTTTAAATAGGTGTAAACAATGTTCTCTTCATTGGGGGGGGTGGAAGCATTTGCCTTTATAAGGATATATCTGTGTGGTCGGGCACTCTGAAAACAAAAAAAGAAAAGAACAACATCTGTATCAGGTAAGTGACAATTTCCTCTGCCTACCTATCCCAGCTGAAAAGATGAAGATCTATCAATCAGAAGGTGAAAAGCTCTGTTCTTCCAGTTTTAAGTGCTGAACTCTTTCTGTTTGTCCATATGACAGGCATTTATGAAAATTCTGAGTATTTTGGCAAGCCTGTCCATTTAGTCTTACAAAGCACAGCCCTCTGGTCCACAGAAGTCTCTGTAGGCTTAAATATTTATTCACTAGTCTCAATAACTCTTGAACCAAAGTTGCCTGAATTTCACCAGTGACAGGAGACTGAAGAGTAGGTGCTATGGCTAATCTGGCTAATGCAGCAATGAGGAAAACACAAATTGCTCTGAGGAAGCCTTTGCTGCCTGTGGAAAAGAACTGTGGCTCTCAGATTTGAAATCAGGGGGAGAAGGAAATAGCTCAGTTTTGTTCTCTCAGCATTCAAGTGTAGACAGTAAAATTCACTGAGTGCAAAATCCACACAGACCAGACTTGCTGGTGTGATCACAAATAAGTGAATGTGAACACAAAACATGGAGGTAGGAAAATCCCACATAAGCAGGAATTAGTGTCTGGTCTGTGTGCTCTATATTGCTGCAGATGGTTTCATTCATGCTTGTCCCTCATCTGCAAAGTACAGCAGTGAGAGCTCTGCTCACCCTGGGAAAGGAGGAAACCAGAAAGCACCACCTGTGATTCCCTTAGAGGGAAAAGGAAAACCCATCAGAGGACCCACGTGTTTAGTTACAATACCTTGAATTGCACCTGGAAACAATGGCTGCACCAGCAGAAACAGTGAAAGGGCATGGCCAAACATCCGTCACACATAGCTGCATTCTCTACCTTGCCTCACGTGAAGGCAGAAGAATTTATTCAACTGACACAGCTCAAGCCAGAGCCAAGAGACAGAATAAGAGCCATAGGTCTGTCCCCAAATCAGAGAAATTTGCCAACAGTTAATCTCACCTACAATTCTCTCAGCTGTTTGATACTATGAAATTCTTGCTAGCTTTTATTTTTACAATTCTGGATAGTTTAGTATCAGCAGCAAGCTTTGGCAGTTCACTTGCAAGTCTGTTGGATGGTGTTGGTCTGACTGCAGCTCACTGTGGCAGCTCAGTAGCATGAGGACCCTTCATTGTGAGCTACTACAGACTGACAACCTGCTGAATTTTCTGACTGCAGACATACAGAAGAACACACAAGGATGTGATCCTCAGCTCTGTGCAAGAAGTGCTAGCTTTGAGGAAAGCAATAAAATAGTCTTACCTTTCCAAGAGGCACATTGACATCAAGGCCAAAGAATAAAGGCAAGAGAGAAGAACAAGAATAGAAAGAGAAACTGCAGAAGAAAAAGAAGACTGTGTAAAAACTAAAGGTCATGGCATTGTAAGCATCTGGGTTATTTTTGCACTCTGTAGAGCAGTTAGAATAGCTGTGTTCAGAAAACACTGTATGTCCATAGTTACTTCTGCACCTCCCAGGCTTAAAAAACAGATCCAAATAATTCTGGTGATGAGTTACGATTGGCACCATATTGAGAGCCTGAGGTGTAACTGTCATTATGAACCACCATGGGTTGACTGAGGTCACAAAATGAGACATAAAAATAGCATGGGTAGCATCTTTAAGTGCATTTTTAAATGGTGCCTGCAGTCCATGCTGGAAATAGCCTGAAAATACATACATATATATACATACACACACACACAATATCAAACCCTAACCATTAAATGTTCAATAATATTTTTGCTTTATGTCTCATTTTAATCATGAATGTGTTGCCTTCTGAGATGTGAATTTTGGGAAGTTGAAAGCTCTTTTGAAAATTAACACTAAAGAAATCTTCTATTCAAGGTCTCATCCAGCCATGGTGTAAGTTTTCCTTTGTTTGTTTTAGTTTGATCGCAGATTATCACTGAGTCCTTGTATCACAAAAACTGGCAGAAAAGCAGAAATAATTACGTGCATCAGGTTTTGCATTACGCCCACTGCAGGAACACAGATAAGCTGAAATGATTCACTAGCACTGCTGTCACTGTACTGACACAGCCAATATTTCATATTATAGCCAACACAAGGGCGTTATCTTTACTAATCTAAGTACACTGGCCAGGCTGCCACTGGAGATGTACCTTACACAAGGCAAGCTACTGCTAGAGGTGCACTTTACAACAGCCAGGCTACCACTGGAGATGCACCTTGCAGCAGGCTGGCATATCTAGAGAAGACACTACGGGCAGCAGCCACTGTGCCCATACTATGATCTTTTTTCAACAGTCCCACCTCACCTATCTAGAAGGAGCAAAACTCCACGTGCCTCACCTATCTAGAAGGAGCAAAACTCCATGTGCTTCACCTATCTAGAAGGAGCAAAACTCCACGTGCCTCACCTATCTAGAAGGAACAAAACTCCATGTGCCTCACCTATCTAGAAGGAACAAAACTCCATGTCCTTCACCTATCCAGAAGGAGCAAAACTCCATGTGCCTCACCTATCCAGAAGGAGCAAAACTCCATGTGATGGAGTTGGCCTTGTTCACCACGAAAATGCAGTGCATACTGCTGGAGACAGCATGTGTTGGTGTGTGTGTGTGTGTGTATATATGTATATATAAGATTGTGCATGTATAGTTCTTCACCAGTTCAGTGTAAGAGCAAGATTCAGGTACCATACTCATACTGCATAGTCAATTACAAGCCTCCTTTAAGAAGACAGAGTCAGAACCTGCTAGTCTTGCCAGATAAGGACAATCTTGAAATCTTCACTCATTCATTCAGTCCTTCCTGCTTGCTAGCCTCACCCTGCTTTTAGTGGAAGTATTGCCTGTCTACCAACAGCTTTTAGCAGCCAAGTAAAGGCTTCATCATTTGGTAGAGTATCAGTCACTAGAATTCAAAATGTTGAGCATTTATTTCCTAAAATGCAACATTGTGGAGGAGACTCTAACATTAAGTCTGTATATCCTGAAACACAAATTGAAAAGAAAGCATAGCAGAACAACCAGCAGCAGCTCCCCGTTGATCCAGCTAAACAAAGCAGTCATGAAGTTCAACAGAACTAGATCATTACTTGAAAAAAAAAAATAAATTAGCATACTTCAGAAGTGTATCAGAACCAACCTTTTCCTCCAAATCCTTAATTTGTCTCTTTTGGATGTCAGTTTTGTCTTCTAGATCTCGTATCCTCTGGAAATCAAAGAAGAAAGCATCCAAACTAAATTCTCAGTAACTTTGCTCTGCTCAACAAGTAACAATGTTCCAAATGTTCAAAAGCCTAGAAATTAAGAAATCCACTTCTTTTGCAGGGGTCACCTTGTGCAGTACCATGACTTTACTAACCCTGCTTAACCACAACTTTACCATGTGCACAATGGTTCAAAATATGTTACTGCATATATGTGACTGCATCCTCAAATGCTGGAAACGCAAATCAATAGTGGATCTGTTTCATATTATCTATTTTATGTTAAGCCTGTGTTAAATAGATGGGAAGCGTAAGGTCACACTCTTTGCAGTTACATCATGCTTCATTAAGGTTTCTCTTAGTTTGATATGTTGAAAGAGGATTAAAGTGGTGTTGTTATTAGAGCTGAAACTATAGAAGTACACAATACTATAATGACACTGGTTCTGTCACCAGCAGGCCAGGTGTAGCTTATAAACAAGGTATGGTCTTTAGAAGTAGTCAGGCAGCTCCTCTTGTGCCCAGGCAAGTAACTAGGGATGACCATTTTTATTGCAATGGTAGATTTAATATGTGGTCTGAATTCTGGGTGAGCCCCTTCATTTGGAGTTTTAGGACTCCAAGTATGCCAAAACAATCCTCCATGAACTCATGTCACATATGTTCATGTACACAGTAAAGACAAAGTATAAAACAGACTCCATTGTGAGCTGGATGGAGCTTGCCTAAATTTGATCTCAGCCTATACAAGCAAAGCTGAGATAATACACATGTGCTTCATTCCTTTTGCTTACCTGATGAGCCTGCTGGAGCAGCTCCATCCTTTCCTGAAGTATCTGGCAGTCATATTCTCTGCTTTTCCTCAGCATCTGACGTCTTAGCTTTTCCACTGCTGTCCTTAGCTCTTCCTGCTGTTTTTCAGTGAGTAGTTCCCCAAACTTTATCACCGTTTCTTGCTGCAAAGCATTGTACAAGGTGGCTTCAAGCTCCTGGATCCTCTGGTTGATGCAATACCAAAAGCCAGTTAGAGATGAAACATTATTTAAAACAAGTGGGAACTGAAGGATTGGTGACAGATTCAGGCACCTGTATGAGAAGTGTGCTCAAGCATGTGAGAATGTGAAAAGCTGGACTCATAAAATGGTTCAGTGTTTTGAAAAGGATATGAACTTCCATTTTAAAATACTGTAATATTAACTTTCACTGAAATCCTTCACTTTGACTTTTTTTTTTTTTTTAAGCAGTAGGACATAATTTTTGTGTCTATTGTATAATTTTGTAAAGGTGAATACTTCACCAATTCCGAAATAGGGACCCATTGTGCCAAAAACAAAAGAGGAAAGATTGCAAGACCACCTTGCTCTTAATTCTTCTAATCAATGAGCATTTTATTAACCTGACAAACCAAAAGTGCTGAACTTGCACAGCCAGTTATCAGACCCATGCATCAGAGCTTGTCAGAGCAGTGTTTGGAGCGGGAACTTTTGCTTCTCATTGCATATTGTCCTCTTTCTATAACATGCAAAACAGCAAAGATTCCAGATCTCAGTTCCAGATGGTTACACTGACTCCAGCTGGACAAGCCAACATTAATGAGCAGTATCTGCCTTTAACTGACAAGAGTTTCTCACTTCAGGTTTACCCATTTGTGACAGGAAAAGCTAGATGTCATGTTGAAGCTGTGTAGATTGCATGGAAGTGCAATGTGAAAAAAAAGAATAATGAAAAGAGTCTAAAAGAACTGGCCAAAACCTCTCTTCCTGATCCAAGAGGAGTCTGCGTCACATCACAACACTGGCCAATACGTGCTGTAGAATTTCCTTTGTACATACCATGTATGCTTGGTCAAGAGCTTGCTTCCTGTAGTCTAATTCTTCCTCCAAATAACCTTTTATTTTGCAAAATTGCTCCTACAATGAAGGATCATTTGGACAGAAAAATGAATTAGTTACTCGGAATACTTTGGGAAGCTCTATTAAATCAACTATGCATAGCTGCCTCAGGACTAGGAGGCTGGTCTGCATCTGACACTCTACAGAGTTACTAATATCTGGCTCAGCTAGATTAGAAGGAAGATAAAACAGCTGTGGATTGCTTTTGTATGATAATACATCTACCTATGTGGACCTCTCTGTGACTTCAGTGATATCACTTGGAATTTCACTAGTGTAATTTAGGAGTTACTGTGATCTCTCTGAAGATACCTCTCCTGGCATCACAGACAACTGCTCTTGTGCTTTCTCTTATTTTGGAAGAGGCATGAAAATGCTATAAACTAGAGAGGAGCTAACCAGGCATATTCATAGTCGCATTACCTGGAGGAAGCTGCTGCGCTTCAACTTCTCAGCCTACCTGAAGTTGAATTGACTCAAGTACAAGACACACCATGACAACAGAATGTAAACCACTATAGCTATCCAGCTCATGCAGTTGTGCTTGTTCATCATAGAATCATAGGATCAGTCAGGGTTTAGAATCACAGAATCAGTCAGGGTTGGAAGGGACCACAAGGATCATCTAGTTCCAACCCCCCTGCCATGCCCAGGGACACCCTACCCTAGATCAGGCTGCCCACAGCCTCATCCAGCCTGGCTGCAAACACCTCCAGGGATGGGGCCCCAATCACCTCCCTGGGCAACCCATTCCAGGCTCTCACCACTCTCATGGTGAAGAACTTCCTCCTCACATCCAGTCTGAATCTCCCCACCTCCAGCTTTGCTCCATTCCCCCTAGTCCTGTCACTACCTGATAGCCTAAAAAGTCTCATTTCCATTAACTACAATAAGAATAAAGTGACTAACTTTACTGGTGTTACAGCAACTTCAGCTCAGCTGGGAATGTTTTGCTTTTAGGATGGTATGGGCTTAAAATGCAATGAAAGAGAACGGTGTGATAATCACTAGTTTCATGCTATTGGTATTGATTAAATGTGATACAGCTGCTGATGTTTAGAGCATAAACCTTAGGAGACAAAGGGAAGTCATTCCCATCTCTGAAAATCATCAAGCAACCTTTGAGCTCTGTACTTAGTAATAAACAGTCATCCTGATGGACAGGCAGGGGAAGTTTTCAACCTTCACTGTTTCTGTGCTATTCTGCTGATGCATCTGAACCAGACCAGTAACAATTTTATGGCTTTGCCAATAACAGAAGGAAATCTGCATACCAAAAGACCTTTTCACTTATCTTTCTGCACACCAAGTAAACATGACACACTCAGTACCCTGTCCCTAAAATGTATATTAAGGAAGGTTTGCTTACCATATCACTTTCCAGTTCCATCATCTTCTGATGCAGAGCAGCTTCAGCTCCCTCAATCTGCTGGATCCACTGGAGGGAAGACAATGAGAGCTGTAACCTGCTGTGTTTTGTAGGCCTGTGGGCAGTGGCAAGTGGGACATCTATAGCATCTTGTTAGTCTGGTTTTAGCAACCTGTTGCTAGTTTTGGGCTCATTTGAAGCTATTGTCCTGTGACAGGAGCAGCTGCAATGTCTGTAGGTAGCACTTGACAGAGAAGAAACAGGGTTGCCATTACCAGATCACTGAAGATGGAAAAGCACACTCCCTTGGATGGAAATGGAAAGGGAAATTAATTTAGCTCATGGGCAAACACCCATGATGGATCTCTAGGATCCCAAATATAGCTTAGCTGAGTAGATGGCAATTCTCTTTGTGGAGGAGGAATTGTTTCTTGGAAGGTGTAATGCTGACAAAACTCTGTGCTGCATTTGAGCCACTGAAAGCAATCTTAACCAACTTTCACATTTTTAATTTTAATTTCCAAAACAAGCATCTGAGGCACATAATTCCAGTGGAGATTTTGCATACAGATCCCTTCAGAAGCTCTAGAAATCTCGGAACTAGAAATCCCGTACTGTTACTATGTATGGCTTAAGTGTCTCAATGCTTTTTCCTTTAGCATACAGTTGCAAGCTTCTTTTTTTTTTTTTTTTTTT
>VWZI01001497.1:305430-341114 GCA_013396835.1 Psilopogon haemacephalus | reverse complement strand
TGCTCTGACTTCAGGGTTTGAGCCAGTTGAGTTTGATTTTATTTTTTTTTTCTGCTTTAGCAAGGTGTTTGGGGCTGCACTGGCACAGTTTACAGGGGGCAGTCACCTCCTCCACTAGAAAGTTTGACAACATGGACAACAACAGGGGAGATCTTCTTCAGTGTTAGATGAGGCCTCAGATAACATCTAAGAAAAGCAAGCACACAATTTACCTTTTCTGCCAAGGACAATACAGTGGAAGCCTGAATTATGGCCACTTGTTCTTCATTTCTTAAATTCTGTGGCGAGAGGGAAAAGGAAACTGTCAGCAATTTTCTGCATGAATAAAGATAACCCAGGCTAGAGACTAGGCTGACAGATCCCTGTAGCACTGGGTACCCTCTTCCCATTGAAATGCTCAACAGACTATTAACATATTAAAAGGAACATTGCATGATAGGAACTAACCCTCTGTTTCCATCCCATTGGATCTAAACTAAAACTAGATCCATTTGTCTGTCTTCATGTTAGCTTTACAAAGCTGAATTCCCATAAAAGTTTTTGTAAAAAATAATGCTGAATTAGACCAGCACATGGACAGACAATCCTGATCCTCCACTTTTATTTTTGATACACTTTCTTATAACATATCTAATGTTGGCCAGAGAAAAAGGGTGATCTCTTTCATATAGATGACTAAAGTGGGGAGAAATGCCCACTTAGAAAGCCACAGAGGGTTAGCTAATTCTTGCCTGTTGATGAAACTGTTAGCAGAAGAATTCTAGTCTTGATGAAGGTGTGGTTGGCTCAGGCTGCCAAACTAATCCACATGCTTCCTTGAATGACCAGAGTGCAGTCAGGCCCAGTTCCAAATATCAGTGGCCTTTGGACATCTTTCCCAGTCTGCTAAACCAGTTGTTAAAGTTGCTACTTCATTACTAGTTTCTCTGGTTATTGAAATCTTAATTTGTGGAAATAAAATGCTCCTTAAATGAACTGTTCTGTTATTACTTAATTTAACCAGGATCTTAATTATTATAATTATCGATTTCACTTATGCTACTGTACAAAATACAGCCTGTAAAAAGAAAATATCTCCCATTTTAACTTACCCCATTATCACCAAGGATGTCTAACTGCTTTATGAGATCTGGAATGCTGACATCCTGGAAAGAGAAAAGAAGGTAAAGGCATAGCATGCACATTTTATCACAGCTGCAATATTCATTCCTCCTATAACCATGCTGAAAACAGCCATTTTGTTTTACACACCATGGAAATGCATCACATACTGATTTCAGTTGCCTTTGAGTCAGGTTTTATCCTGATGATGAAAATTAAGACTCCAATACAACTGTGGCAGTTATCACACTCTCTTAAATTAGACTGAGCTTAAATATTTAAAGTTTAGTGGAGTTGTAAGCAGAGATGAATGCAATGGGTTATATGGGCCACATCCAGCACTCCTGTAGAAATGCTGCCTTATAAAACTGACCTACCTTAACCCCTTCCTTCATGCAGTAGATCTGTAGAGCACTCACACCATCTGAGAATGGGTGAATCTGGAGATTAAATGGTGGTGACCGTCTCTCCCTTTCCTGAAAATAAATTGAAAAGATGTTAGAGACCATTACAATAAACTCATTAAATGCCACAGCTACTTTTTATATCATGCTTTGCAAAGCCAAGCTCTTCATATCACCAGTCAAAGAAACAAGCATTTAAACCCAGCTTGAAAAACAGTGTGTCAATTGGGATAAGATCCTAAACTCAAGCTAATTATTTGACAGGAGAAAAAAAAAAAAGACATCTCCAAAGTAATAGAAAAACCATATCCAGAGGTGTGGCAACTGATGGCCACGCTGACAGCAATCAGTTAAGCTCATCTATGTGCACTGGACACTTAGCTCAGAGAGGGGAACCAGGCCAGCATGGATCTTACTGCTTTCTTATATCTGAGCTGACAAACTTCAGTTCACAACTAAACATGCTGCTGTCCTGATTTGTTATTCTGTTTTCACCAAAGTGCTTGTGTATACACTTGATTAAAGCTGGAGTGCAGTGCAAGTGCACTATTTTAATTTGTCACCAGCTCTGTTGAAGAGAATTCATCCATCACCTCTAGCTCAAGGTTGCGGAACTCCAGCAGCTCATTCTGGTCTCGGGCATCCTGCAGCTCCTGTTGCAGACGGTTGTTTTCTGCATCCAGTTTCTCTATCTAATGGAAAGATGTACAGTTGGCATTGGTGTGACTGTTACAAGAAACATTAAATAAACCATTAAATATTTGGGGAGCAATAGCTGAGGTAGCACTGGCAGTGCAAAATCCAAACCCTAGTGATCACAGAATCACAGAATGGCTTGAGTTGGAAGGGACCTTAAGAATCAGCTAGTTCCAACGCCCCTGCCACGGGCAGAGACACCTCCCAGTAGACCAGGGTGCTCAAAGCCTCATCCAGTCTGGTCTTAAAACACGGCCAGGGATATTAGCTTCAAAATTTCTCTGCCAGTGCAGCAACACTTGGAGACCCCTCAGTACAATGCTAATGGAACACAAAGGTCTGCACTTGGGAGCCAGAAGGATAAGTAGAGCTTTCAGCTGTCTGTCTGGAACTCACCGGCAGAATAGGTGCATCAGCAACTGCTGAAAACAATGGCACCTAAGCAGAGCCAGAGAGTGT
Organism: Psilopogon haemacephalus; assembly: GCA_013396835.1. Lineage (NCBI taxonomy): Eukaryota > Metazoa > Chordata > Aves > Piciformes > Megalaimidae > Psilopogon > Psilopogon haemacephalus. The sequence goes on along the minus strand of VWZI01001497.1, from coordinate 338,454 downwards.
TCGCTTTTCCATATATTATCCTATTCATATTAACCTGTGCTCTTCTATCCTTATTCTAGATCCAGATGACCTTTGAGAGTGAACACACAAAACTTGGGAACATACCTTGTCTAAAAGCTCTTGGTTCCTCTTAATGAAAAGCTGCTTGTCTTCCACCCAGTGTGAGTCCTGTTGGATAAGGCAGCACTATTACAATTATGCAACTCCATGAAGTTGGGCACAGTTATTGAAAGCAGTATTCAAGCTTTAAAATCCTACAGGAATGAACTGTTGTTTGCAGAGTAACAACACATTACCAAGCTGTTGTGTGGCTTCTGAACTCACTAAGCCTGTCCGTTGACTGAACAGCAACATCACATCTCACTGAATTCTACACTGAAATTGTACTCGGTGTTTCCTAACCAGAGCAAGTAAGATCCCAAATCAGAAAAGAAAATGCACAATAAGTGCTTACCTGCCCTTTCTGTGCCAAAGTTTTCTCCAGATCTTCTATTTTGGCTTTATATCGCTGCACTTCAGCTTGGAGCTGCTCCTGAGCCTGTTGGAAGTTGTGCACAGCATTGAACAGTAAGAAAGCCAGAAAAGTGGCTGATATTAAAACAAAACCAAACACACCAGAGTCTGGGTTTATGCTGTGGGTTTATAGCGTCAACTGAGTGAACAAAGTTACAAAGACTCTGGCTCAGTTAACTGTAGTCCCACTCCTCAGACTGGCATTCAGATGACACAAAGGAACACAGTGGTAGATTAGACCCCACTCCACACCCAAGTCCATTGTTACCATCTATTGCATTAGTGAAACACAAGCCCAGGTATTCAGGGCGAAAGGTTTTGCTCAAAGACCCTATTAAGGGTAGTCCTAAACTGAAAAAAAGTGTTTAGTAGTTCAGTGTGGAAAAAAGCACTGGAGAGAAGCAATTGCATCTGTTCAGAGTGGTCTGCAAGAGCTGAGTCTGCAAACACGTTTGTGAGATGTCAGTTACACTACTTTGAACAGGACTTTGGGTCTGAGGCCCTCTCCAGCCTTAATGTTTCTGTGATTTTAACACAGGGACATTTTTAGCTGTGGAAAGTTTACTGTAGTCTGCATCACAATCAAATTTGAATACAATTTGCATCTCTCTGTTAGAAACATTTAGGTGAGTATTCCTAAAGTTGGTGCAGTGCCTGCCCTTGTGAAAACCCACAGGCCTCCATTTACCTTTAATCCCCAGCCCCTTCACACCTGGGCCAAAGAGGAGAAAACCCTTCTGATTCTGTGCCAAACTGCCTGCTTTGGCATGCCTGCCTAACCGCAGTGCTCAGCTCAGGTGGAGGACAGCCCCTTGTAAACTGAGTGATTGTCTCCATTCTTAATTGTCACACTCTTTAAATGTCCTCAGCTAACAATGAATGGAAGTCTCTCTAAGTATGGTTGTTGTATGTAACTCTATCCCCTTGTATGTTGCTTTCAGGGGCTTGCATGTCTGAACATCAATGAAATGCTTTTACTTGCAAACAACTACTGACCTTAGCTTCTCTTTCAGCATCTATGATGCCTCCTGTTTGCTCCTGCAGCAGTGCATATGCTCTCTGCAGGGCCTGGTACTCCTTCGTCAGCTGTCGGAACCGCAGCTCTGACTCTTCGGCAGCTAAACTCTGCAGAAGAAAGGACATGCATGAGCACCAGAGGGCAGAGCACTGCCAGGACAGAAAGTGCAAGTGGGCTTCCTTAAGCACAATCCTTGGTTTACAAGTCTTGACTCAAACAGCTTTTTTGGTGAGCTGTAATACAAAGTAACAACAACAATGTGCAATTTTTACAGCATTTATATGTCCTTAAATAAAATGTGCTAAGTTTCTCTCCTTGAAGGAGGGAGGAAATAATCTCACATTGGAATGATGTGACAACTGTAGACTTTATGGACTATGTTTTGAAAGAATCTCTCAGCATGGCAGTGTATCAGTAACCCAAACTGAGGCCAAACTCCGTAAGAACTCAACACACACTATAAAACCTTAGTGTTTCTGAGAACATGGCCACTTGTTTTGAAAGTCAGTCTGTCAAAAACCTCTCCTTGCCTATGGAAAGACTCAGCTCTTACCTCATCCAGGTCATCATCTGGGGTTGCTGGTGTTCTGTCTGTTCTATATGAGGCTACAGAGGATGTTTCAGAGTCCATGGAATCATCATCGTACCCAAAAAATGTATCCACCACATGTCTCTAAAGGAGCAAAAATGTTATTTTTGAATCTCCTTGGAAACAAGTAACATGATTTTTGGGGTGGGGCAGGAGAATAGTGACGTAGATTAGTTCAAAATCTTACTGATAGTTACTTCCAAAAGGCAACACATGAAACAAAAGCAATGCCCCTGCAATTACCATTACCAACCAAACCAGAAGGGAACTACAATGCAGATTAGGTCTTGTACTGGTGGGGAACAAGCATGCTGATTAATTTTTCTGAGCCAAGGATCCATCTCACTCTAAAACTTGAAAAACATAATAGTAGCAGCACCATGCTAAAGGAAAAGCCTTTGCCCTTGCAGGAAGGCAAAAGAATTGTTTGCTAACCCCAAAGCTGTTCAGAAGACATCAACATGCCAACCGGTGTGCAGAGGCAATACGGTGTCAAGCTGGAAAAGACCACAGAACAGGGAACCCTTCTTCTTGGCTCTCAGACACTGCTGAGGCTTTTTGTATCTCAGTGTTTCTCTCAGATATTGTTATTGGAGTGACTGAAAGATATTTCAGTAAAAAACTAGTGTGAAGGAACTTCTATTTCTGTGTCATTTCCAGTTCTAGAGGAACTGGCACACATTTTAAGAGATTGCTCATGCTGCACAGTTTGGTTATGTGTCTGACATCTCACTACCTCCAATCTCTGTAATTGAATTAAATAAAATGAAAGCTGTGAGTCATGTCCTGTGAAGGTGCAGATGCCTGACCCTGCAGGCTTGATTTCAGGTACAGACTTGAGCATTTAAATATTTGGCTTATGAGTAATTCTGCAAACTGACTGTCAAGCATTTAAGGTGCACTTCTGCTTTGCAGCATTCTTCACTTTTGCTGACAGGTTACAACCTTTTAAACCTGGAGTTCAGATGACACAAAAAAACCCATGAACCAAAGGTGCCAATAACATTTTGAGTATATTGTCTTTTTTGTTCATTATTTTTCCAAGTGAAGACAACCACCACATTCTCCCCTGTTATAATCTTTGTCTTAGAAATCAAGTTGACTGATAAAAATACTTTTTGTCTCTGTCTCCCTGTTACATCTGCTGTGTATGGCTTCCAAACCCATACAGAAACAATGTGATGACACCTCTAGGTCTGAAATTCTGTTTAGAAAAGAGTTGCCTTACTTTCACAGAACATGTCTGATGGACTAAAGGATATCCTTGGAGGACAAAGAGCATCCAAGCTGTTTCCTACATAACATTTCTGCTTTCTGGAGGTGAGTTGTGACTGTTGTGGAGTTATTCTCCACATTTGGCTGATAAAGGAACTCCTTGCACCACTATGACTACTCAGCTCTTAAATTGTTGTAAATTACACCAGCTTTGGACTTGGCCCAATTTAGAGTAATGCTAGGGGCAGCCAAAGGCCTGTGGAAATGTACAGTAGATAATTACAATTTCTTGGGAAAAATCTTCTGCCTGAAGAATAAAGATGCATAAGGATTTTGTTTTAGGCCATATGTGCTATGAAGAAATAGATAGCGGCAGATGGATGGAAAGTTCTCTGGAAATGTAAATATATCTCAGGCCTTGAGACCAATATTTATAGAAATCAGATCGAAGATTATTACTATTTCAGAGAGTGGGAAGGAAAAACCCCATTTTGCTGGAAATAGAATAGCTGTACATCCCAAACTGAATTTCCAAGTGGACTTAAAGAGCTCTCCCAAATAACTAAGGTTAATAAACCTGATCACTAAAGCAGATTCTTATAATCCATAAAGCTTTCTTTAATCACATTGCTAAAGTGTGGTTTCCTACAAGGTCTACCAGCAGTTTTATAAGCTGAAAATAATTTTTCCCTTTACCTTAATGGGCTTTGAGCTCCTTTTATGCTTTCTGCGACGAATTAGTTTCTCCCTGTCCTGGAAAATAAGATTAAGATGTTACTCACTCTTATAATTTGCAGCTCTGGAAGCCAAATCTACAGAGGAAATAAAACATTTGGATGCCACCAACTCTGTGGACATTCAAACAGGTGGAATACAATGGCAGAGAGAATTCATAGCCAAATCTGTACAGGTGTCAGCTGAAAACCACTTTAAAAAGGGAAGAGTGGACAGCTATTAAAAAACCCCACCCCTTGTTAAGCAGTTACTTTTACAGACTGACAAACAGCAGGCACTGGTGGATCTCCTGTTAAAATCAGCGGGAGGCCTGCTGTAGGGGACTGGTTTGGGGTTCATATGTGAGGCTGCTCTCCCTGCAGAGGAGATGCTGTCTGCCCCAAAGTCATTAAATGGCGGTAGTGTGATCTCATTGCTCCTAGCCATGACGTCTTGCAAGATGCAACAGCCTGTTTTCAAGTTTCCTTCCTCTCAACAGAACTAGAGAATCGCTGTCTGGCAGCATATGATGTCACACTGTGTGCCTGCCTCTTGTTAAGGAAACTTTTTAATGGTGCCTTAGTTATAATGACAAGAGGCTTGGCACAGCCCTGCCTTGTGACCTTGTAGGCATCGTCCCACGCTCTGCAGTTCTTACTCTGCATTTGTTTCCAAAGGATAATTCACACACAAGAATTGTACTTTCAAGTTGCCCCACCAGAAATTCACTTAAACTGCATCCATGCACATTTACATCTAAAAACATACGGGTACTAAAAGGAAGGTATTACCCCTCAGACCTGTAGCTATGAGAAGAAATATTGTACACGGGAATGATTCTTAATTTCCTGGTGCTCTGGACATACCCTTGTTAAGGTATTTATTAACCCTCAGGCCTGTTGCTCTAAGAAATATTGTACACAGGAATGATTCCTAATTTCCCGGTGTACTGGACATACCCTTGTTAACTCATCAATTATGTTCTGTTGTTCTATGACTTGAAGCTTTAAGAATTCAATTTCTTGTTCCTCATTAGCCTGATCCAGGTCATTGAGAGATCTTAATTTCTTTAGAGGTGGATGTGATGTCATTTTTTCTCTCTGTAGTAAGAAGAAGAAAGGGATAAAATAAGATCCATCAATTAAAAGACAAAGAGACATCCCTTCAGTTAAAACTTAGGTGTACAGCCCTTTAAATATGCTTTAGCTACACTATTTATATAACTTATTAGTAAATACCCATCAGCACTTCTTACCAACAAAGCAGCACAACAAGGCTGAGTCCATCAACTAGAACAGCTTTATTTGCTTCCTGTGTGGCAGTAGAGGCTCTACAGGAGCTCTCAGAAGTCATACACAATAGTTTTTCCTCTGCCCTGCATGAGGGTGCCACAACATGTGGTAGATACAGTGCAACTCCCTCTGCTGATTTAGAGTATATAATGATCCATCTCACCATATGATCCATCATACGATCCATCATACAACCATATTCAGTGTGGGAATGGACATGCTTTGCTCATGAGAAAGTCTGAGGAGCAGCAAAGACAAAAAAATGTGCTACTAGACCTACTTTAAATAGAAGTCCATATCCTGCCTGCTTCTGAGTGTACGTGGGAGAAGAGACGGCTACAACCCATCAGAGCTACTCCAGCCACCCACAGCTTGCTAACTGCCATAATTTGGGCATTTCCAGTTAAAAGAGTAGACCTCTAAGGAGCTAAGTTAGAACACAGGAGCTGTGTGCAGATATAGTCACACCAGTGGTGCTGTCCCTGATGTCTAATGCAGATAGATTCCCAAGATCCTTTTCTTCGCTGTGGGAAAAGTCAAGGGGCTGTGATCTGAACTACCACAGCTTAGAGAGAAGAACTGTGACCCATGACACCTGCAATAAGTTTATCTGTTTTCTGGGCATGGCTGAATTGGAGTCTTAAAGTGGATTAACTCTGTACCACTAAAGCCTTTTCCCTATAAGACAAGAAAGTGAATCTGGTCGTCTTGTCCTAATCAGCAAGAAAGCTGCTCCCACAGCAGAGCAGACAGCCTGAGATGAGGACAGTGGCTGCGGTGAGCCAGAGACATGGCACACAAACACAGGCAGGAAGGGAAGTCTCAGCCTGCCACCTTAGCTCTCAGACCCTGAACCTCCTGTCTTTGTTATTGCCAAAGCAATATGAGTGTGTGGGGGAGATCAGATTCCGGCTGATACTGAAGGCAATTCCACCTGAAGCATATACGAGGCATAGCTGCTTTGACCTCACTTCATGGAGCTCTGATGTGTGGAATTTATGACCATAGCCAAATTCAAACCACTACCACATTCTCTGTTTCCCACAATCATCTATGTATGGAAAGATGGTTCATACTCACTGACAGACCAGAACTTCACTTTGCCATCATCAGCTCTAACAAGAACATCTACATTCAAAGATGAACCTCATGCTGGCTTTAAATATCACTCTAACATCTTTTTTTGAGTTCCAAATGCAAAATAGCACAGTAGGATAAGACTCAATGATATAACTAATTTTAAAAATTTTATTTTCTATGAAACAATTGAAACTCAATATTCTAATTTTTGGCCCAGTATTATAGACTGAAGATGTATTCACTTCAACATATTGCACATGTATGCATCATACACAATGCTGCATTAGCTGAGTCTACTCTGTAGACTTACAGCAAACGATCCATGGGACAGCAACACAGCCTTGTGGCCAAGAGAGCAAATGGCATCCTGGGGCACATGAAAAAAAAATTGCATCCAGCAGGTCTAGGGAAATTTGCCTCCTCCTCTACTCTGCCCAGGTGAGACCACACCTGAAATACTGTGTCCAGTTTTGGCCTCCCCAATTACAAACAGGGATATACTGGAAAGAGTCCAACAGAGAGCTACGAGGATAATTGTGAGACTTGAACATTTCTCCTGTGAAGAAAGATACCTGGGGCTGTTCAGTCTGAAGAAGAGAAGGCTGAGAGGGGATCTTACCAATGTCTATAACTACCTGAGGGGTGGGTGTCAAGATGAAGGTGCCAAGCTCTTTTTAGCAGAGTCCAGTGACAGGACAAGGAACGATGGCTACAAGCTAAAACACAGAAAGTTTCACCTCAAAATGAGGAGACACTTCTTCATGGTGAGGGTGATGGAACACTGGAGCAGGTTGCCCAGAGAGGTTGTGGAGTCTCCTGTGGTGACATTCAAAACCCTCCTGTATGCATTGCTGTGTAGCCTGCCCTGGGTGACCCTGCTTTGGCAAGGAGGTTGAACTTGATGATCTCTGGATGTCTCTTCCAAACCCTAACATTCTGTGATTCTATAGGGACCTAAGCATGGCTGTATCTTACCAAAAGTGTTAGACACTCCATAGAACACATTTTCTCTATGTCTACACACGCACACCTAATAAACATAGATCATGCAGTAATCCTCACTTTGCTCTTCAGTACCAACCATTTCTATATTTTCTTTAGTGACTGCTTTGAGTTTGTCTTCCATGCGCTGCAATGACTGCATGAGTTCATCATTTCTCTTTGTGAGGCACTTGTTCTTCTCCAGAAGAGGTTTACATTGTTTCTCAGCTTCTCGAACGCGCTTCAGCTGGATTGATAAATGCAATTAGCAATTGGAAATAATCAAAACAAGATATGGCTTTGCTCCCTCCTTTGTTAGAAGTGCTTTTGTTACTTCCCTGTTGGGCTACCATCCCAGTAAAACACCCAAGTGATCTAATGGAACTGAAGCTTCCATAACTTACTTTGTCTATAAATCTCAAAGAATAATTCTGCATGGCTGCTTCCAAAAGATGGCTTTATCTATGGAAACACTATGGCACAGAGATGAAGCAACCAAACATGCAGTCAGGCAACTGCAAAGCTACTACAAAAATCTCAAATTATCTGTGCTTTATCCACAGGAAATCCACAACTAGCTGTAAGTTTGGGGTTTAATGCCACACGCTGTGATACCTGAACTTTGTTTTCACAGACAAGTCACATAAGACCTAAACAACAAAGCCCCATAAGGCAGGGAAGTGTCACAGGATATGTTTGGAAGGCCCAGTATTGGTACAACTAGATTACTAACCAAGATTCCTTTCTCTGAAAAATTAGTTCCATCCAGTAATACTGAGTATTGTATAATCTATTTTTCTAAGGGAGGACAAGGAATTGGAATGTGGCTGTGGAAAGACATCATCTTTGTACCCAGATGATCTGCCTAGCATTGGCACTGTCCCAGTTCTGCCTAACTGTCACTGGGAGGTTCTTGCCTCTTACAATTCTGCTGAGGAAAGGACCACAAGAGTTTTCTGTAGCTATTAAAGACAGTTGACCACATTTGCTTACACCTTCAAATGATTTTACTATTTAAACTAGCCCAGTGATTTATTTTTTTTTTTCTGAAGCAGGTACCCAAAGATTTCTTCTGCTAACAGAAAAGTGGTTGAGCAGCTAGAAAGTGGTTACATGTCTGATCAGCACAGTTATGGACAAAAGCATTTATCCTACCCTAAGAATGAAGTTAATTGTGGCAAGTCTGATTGTACCTTGAAGTTTATGGCATTGCCAGTAGTACTTCTGATCACATTGCACAAAATTGGTTCCTTTTTGCCATGTTGTACAAGATACAGCTTAGAAGCCTTTTAATTTACTTTTTCCTTGTGAAAAAATAGGCTAAATATTTAATGACATACAACAGCTAGTCAAGCTGACTCACCAGATTCCCAAGCTATTCAGCACCACAGAAATTTGGGGATTGAGAGCTTTTCATAACTGAAGAGACATATGTGAACGTGCTTGCAATTTGCAATCTAGGTAAGTCATTATTTTGCAAATATGACATTGAGAACACTGAGGAGATCCAAGCCAGCTGATATGAAAGGAATTAACGAGAATCCCTAGCTCGGGAATAAAACTAAAATAAAATATCAAGAGCTGAATTTCACCACCCTCATTCTTAATAAAGGAAGCAGAAACAGAGGAGTCAAAAAGCCAAGGTACTGATTTTAACAGACAGGTATCACCAGTGGGATAGTAAATCCAATCAGTAAACCAGATAAAGGAGTAAATCAGATAAAGGGATCAATTCCCCATTGTCCATCCTCCCTAGATCCACTACTTACTCTTCTCAATCAGGTGAAATACCGGACTAGAGACACGATTTCATTCAAAAGGAAAATCTCCTGGTACACTGCTGACCACTTAAAAAGTCAGGGAGGGAACATAAGCACTTATACAGAAACCTACAAGCCTCTGGCTTTGCATTGGTATCACTTCAATAATTCAATTACTGTTTAATTCCAGGATTTAAAAAATCATCTTTGGCCTCATGAGTGACTAGCCTGATGGATGGAAGAGGCACATTGATCGCTGGCTATCAATCCTTGGCTCCTCCTCTCTCTGCCGCCCCCATGGCTCCCACCCCGCTCCGTCTGGCAGCGCAAGGCTCACACACCAGCTCGTTCCGCTCGTCCCCAAGCAGCGTGTTCCTGTCCTCCAGCTTCCGGATGGTGGCGTTCAGCTCCGCTATTCTCTTCTGGTTTCTGCGCAGGTCCTGCTCGTTGGCAACAACATAGCATAGTTACACATGCCCGGGAAAAGAATCCTCAAGAAACACGCAGCAGTCATTTTCACCTCTCATCACTAGCAAATTTTTACTGTGTTGGACATACTGGCAACAACAGAAGTATTTTTGGAAGAAAGCATCTGGTTCACGGGATACTTAATTGGAAATTTATCTATTTTGATATTTAAGACGGTAAAGAAAAAGCAAAAAGCTAAATGATTCTAATTTTTATTGTCTTTTCCTATACCTTGCTTCTATTTACTGAGGCACTATGCCGGGGGGAAAAAGGACATCTCTTTCAGTATCTGTATTTGTATGTGTGTAAATTTGTGTGAATATACACATTTATTTGTTGTATACAGCACATTTGTAAACATCACCTCTGTAGTCACAGAATCAGTGAGTTCCATGCTTTGTGAATGACAGCAAGGACTGGATGTGTGAAGAAAAAGACAGAGGAGGAGCTCCTAAGAGTCTCCTAGATTTCTCCCACCAGATTTCTCCCTGCCCATCTTCCCAATTCTATACATGCTACCCAGGGAGTTAGGTTCATTGATTCTTTCAGAGAGGCACTAATTATTTAAGATGCTTTGTACTTGCAAATAGAGCAACTGAGGAAACAGTCTTACAAAGCTTTGTCACAACAGCATTCTCTCTGAAGAATCTATGGACCTAACTTTTCTGTAGCGAGTTAACAGTGGTAATGTTTCCCCAGGACCTGAGAAAACATTTAATCAAGAGAAGCAGCCATATTTCTGTTTTGTAGGGGCTAGAAAACCTGCATACAGGGCTGCTGCAGTGCTCCGAACCATCTCCAGCCCTTCCTGGGATCTCTCTCTTGGGACTGCTCATGTTACATTCTGCCTCCTTCACCAAGAAGAGCTGTTCATCCAGAGCTTCCTTCTGCAGCTGCAGCTTCTGCACATAGCCTGTCTGTGTTTCCAGTTCTTTCTCCAAGGAAAATATGATTCTGTCTTTGGCCTTGATCTCATCCATCTGCACAAGAGAAACACCAGAACAGCAATATTACTGTGTAAAGGCAACAGCATTGCAGCCTTCCCCAGTCAAGTAGTATATGATTTACCTCACAGCAGTGTCCACCACTTAAACCTGCTATGTCATACTGCACCAGCCTTGTAAAGCAACACATTTTGAGGACTCAGCCCATAACTGTTCACTGGCATAGCAGTAAGATTCTCCAGCCATACACAGAGTGAAGCTCAGGAACTAAGCATGGTGTTAGGTGTTGACAGCAAACTTGACAAAGAGTTGAGGCTTTCACATTGCATTTTGGTCAGTTATTTATATCAGTGAAGAATTAGTATAAACTGTCACAAACCCAGGAAAGCTTAGACTAGCCTCTGCTCATGTAAATGGAGCTCTGTGAGATGAGATAGGAGAGGTTACAGCCTGATTCTCACAAACAGATCTGTGCAGACCTCAGATTTCTTAAAGCTGATTGTCATCTCATTAATCTGCTGAGTGCAAGCTCAGGACTGTTCATTTTATTGTGACTTCATTGATCACTAATGTCCCAGGACTATCTAAGTCAAAAAGAACTGCCCACAGCAACACAAGAATATACATTGAGTACACAGACTTTGAATTGGGAAAAAAATACATACAGCCCTGCAGAAAAAAAAAATTATTATTGACAGTTTAAATTACCATTTCCTTTCTCTAGTGTCAAATCTTCAATTAGGTTTCATGACAAACTTTCCACTGTTACAAGCAGGTCCAGCTCCCCATGAAAGGGCACCTTTCACTGTGGCTTGTTTTGTTTTTTCCCCAGTAATTACTGAAGGTGACACCAAGAGCAAAACAAAAAATACCTTCCCTCCTGCTACAGTTCTATTTAGAATACTACTGCAAGGGCTAGAAAAACGAACAAACTGCAAATGCAGATGCAAACATTCTTTTTCTGACACTGACTTCACACATACTGGCATCTCAGCAGGCCAAATCCTCATGACTGGGCCAATCACTCTCTTTGAGGTGCCAGCTGCCATCACAGTGCTTGCTCTGGCTGACTCACCGTGATCCATTCACTGCAGGGAAATAACAGTGAGAAGCCTGTCATATCTTTGCAAGCTGAGGTGCACTGCAGATTTCTGTTACTCACAAAAAGCTAAGAGGCACAAGAGGCAGACTTACTACAGTGTAAGAGAGCACATGAACTGCTTTGGTTACTGACCAGGCGGCGAATATCTCTTTCGCTCTCCCATTTGATCTTGGAAATGGCTTCCTGGTGGGACTGATGCTCACTCCGAAGATCCCCCGCCTTGATCTTGTCGGCTTGGATCATGTTGTTAAGGGCCTCATCTACCTGCTTTTTGGCAGACTTGAGCTCAGTGATTTCCTGCAGAAGCTTAAGGCGCTCGGAGTCAAACTGTTTCCTGGCCTCCTCGCGAGCCTCGATAGTCAGCGCTGTCCTTACTTTATCGCTGCTCCCATCCCGCAGCGCACACAGCGCTGACTTGAGGCGCTGGATTTCGCTGTCCCGGACTTTCACCATCCGTGTCATCTCCTGCTCATGCTGTTTGATGAGGTTCTCCCTCACGGCTTGCAGCTCCTTCATTTTCTCCTCATGGAGTTTGGCTTTCAGCTCTGTGATCTGCACAGTCTGCTTGCGCTGCTCCACCTCCCGGATACGCTTTGTTTCTTGAGTCTTCTCTCGTTCAAGTTTAGCAACCTACATTGAGATAAAACGAAAGTCACCTGCGACACACGATGGCATCCAAACAAGCCTACTCAGACACACAGCCGTGTCAAATTCAGGAACTTGCTGGAGGTTCTAGATGATCCTTCACCCTGCTACAACAAAATATGGACCAGCTCCTGGAGCATTCACATATACTCTTTACTCAAGCCAAAATCACTCTGTCTTCTCCAGATGTCTTGTCTCATGCAGACACTACATGTACTTTTGATATTTCCTTAGGGAATAAGACTCCCTGAATATGAGTGAATTTGTCTAATAACTTCATAATTCATCAGTCAACATCACCAGAAAATTAACAAAGCTCAGGAACAGAAAGGTTCCCACAACTTCCAAGACCACATGTAAGTCAGACGAGAGAGAAGAGGTTAGGCTCTATGTGATTACAGCAGAGGTAAGGTGCAAGTCTGAAAGTCCAGGGAACATGTCACCTTTTAAAGATCTTCTTACTCATAATACAGAGTTTTAATGGATATTTATAGTCACTTCTTAGACACCTGTCTAGAGAAAAGCATTCTGCACTGGTTATTATGCTTATGGAACAGTCAGCTTTACTTAAAAGTATGTCCTTTGCTGCTACTCTTCATTAAAAACAGTTTTTAAAGTTCTTTGACAGTAGTTTTGGAATCAAAGTCAGAGAGTAATCTGCACCCTAGCTGCAACTTCATATCCCTGAGCAGTTCCACAACAGAAACACAAGTGAACCCACACAAAACGAAAGCAATGAATAACAAATTTCAGTTCAAAGCAAACTCGGAAGGTTTGTTATTTACAGTGAAAAACAATGTGGTTTCAAAGATTCTAAGAACTTCCTTGTTAGTTCCTTTTTAAATAAAGAGCACAAAGAACAAGGAAGAGTGAGCAAACCTTTCAGAAAGAAGAGCCAGGGGCATGAATATCTGTCCCTATGAGAGAAATTATGAAAAAGACTTCTTAGAGGCTGAAGGGTTTGTAGTTATTCATGTCTGGAAGCTAGAGAGAAGTAATTCAGGGCATTATTTACCCAGGCTATATGCTTATCTGCAAAAGCATCAAACCCCCAGGTTGATGGATTTCAATTATATTCCATTTAGAAAAACAAGATATCACTAGGCATCATATTCTGAAGATGTGACTCCTCCACCTGCTCCCACCAGAATACAGGTGCCTGGCTGCTTCCAGTCCTCTTCATAAGAATTCACCAGGAGTTAGTAAACAGACATTTGTTCTCTTCACTGCTCATAAAGAACACACTGCTCGACCTGAAGGCTGCCTTCACTTCACTTATGTTCAAGGAACTTTAATGTTTACCACATAAAGGTTTTACAGCACAAAAGCTGCATTCTGACTATAAAACATGAGATATACTGTGCTTGCCTGCTGGAAGCATCTCTAAATGAAGAGGGAGCAAAGCTGCGGAGAGCCAAAAGTACACTTCTTTGCAAAGCCACTCCAGTATCACCTGTGGGAAAATTGATGGTGCTTGCAAGGACTTCAACAGCACAGTCATAGTATGCATAGAGTAGGTACAAAAACCAGTCAGTATTTGATACTGGAGTAGCATCCTGCCATGACCTTTTTACAGGTTACAACAGCTGTAGTGGTTAGCATAAGAGATGTTATGCATTTCACAAGGGCTGGCCTAGTACAAGCAGTACAGGCAAGAGTGAAAAGCTCATCAGATGTTGGCAAGAGCTGAAGCTACAGCACACAGCCCCGCAGCTGGGCCAAAGGCTTCTAAAGTCTATGGGAGGCAGCTCAAACCTTTGCAGCTCTGTGGGTCCTTGCTATCCCCTGCCTGCATGGTACTCAGCTGGCTTCAGACTAACTTTACCCATCTGAGACTATGACTGGCAGGCCACTGGCAGCTGAACAAGCTTAAAACAAGGCATGGTACCCTAGTGCACACAACATGGTTCCCCTGTGCTGCAGAGGGGTTACAAGGGTGGGCATGGATTGTCATACACTGTATTGAAGGAATACTTCACTCCACTGTGAAGTAAGGGCAGGTCTCACTGAAATGTTAGCCAGGCAAAAACCACCAACACTACAGTTTCTAAACACTGAGTGGATAGGATGAAACTCACTAAGTGGAGTATGGTCAAAGATGTTACAAAGGACATACTGCTTCACTTGTGGGCCAAAGACTTCTTAAATTTGTACATCCAGTAAAAAGGAGTCTTTCCCACAGAAGCAACAGGACATCCATAGTAACAAAATGGTGCATGTGGGGAAAGAACCAGAGCCACTCTTTTCTTCCAGGAAAGAGTGGCACTGTTTTCTCCACATTTCTCTCCTTCAGCACAGCCGCTTATTTAAAACCAAACTCTCACTCACCTTAGATTTTTCTTGATGCAGCTCAATTTGAATGTCTGTTAACTTGGTCCTGAGTTCCTCATTGGCACCCTGTAGGGCAACAATCAGTGCCTCAGGCTTTTCGCCCTTGCTACGTCCTTTTTTTGACATGGTTTCTTGTCAGCGAGAGTCCATGTGTTTAACTGCTTCAAATACAGACTGCCATCTTTTTATGTTCCTTTCAGTGCTGGTTAGTTTAGCACCTACTGCATGGCATTCCATAAGGTGCTGGACTCGGCTGTTTTGGAAGCCCTGGAAGAGATAAGGCATATTGTTATTTGTCAGTGGACGCTGCAGCATGACAGCTCACATGGTTCCTGAATACAAGAGAGAGCTCACTTCCACAAACACTGCAATCTTTGTCCAAAAACCTGCAAAGGAGATCCCAGCACAATCAGGCTTCTGTATGCAAGCCTGGTGTTCTAGTGGAGATTCCATGTATGCCCTTTTCCTGCTCTCAGAAAGGGGCACCAAGCAATGAAGGTCAGAGTTTGCTTCCCATAAGGATTAGTGCTGTTGAGTCCAGGACCAGGAAGGACAGGTCATTCACCCCAAGCCTTACAGGCTGAGGTAACAACAAAGCAGGCACTTTAATCTCAGGGATCTATCAACAATATCTTCCTCCTATCCTTCCCAAGCCTTGATTCCCTCCCAACATCCTATGCTATACTCAAAGACTTTCCACAGCACACCTGCCACAGGAGGAAAGGGGAAAGTGCTGAGAACTTCACCAGCATCCTGGGTCTCTGTGGAAGCAGAAAACTATTGATATGCAAAAGCCTGTATCAGACTGTAAATTGTCCCCTCTGCCCTTTCCAAAGGAAAGCAGAACAATTCTAGCAATGGTTTCCACCAACTGAGTTTGGGGTTTTTTTGGTAGAATTCTCTTCTAAGGGTGATGCAGTGAACTTAAACACATCAGCATATAAGGAAGCCAAGGTTTTTTTTTCCTGATCACTATGAACACAAGTGTCTCTCTTTCCCAAAAACACACAGGTATGTTGGTTGTCTTCTTTGGGGGGTGCTTATGTGTGGTTTTTGCATTTTTCTTTTTTATTGGCAAGTTCCTGAGCACTCTCAATTCCAAAGGATGAAAAGGAGCCAACAAGATGAACCTGTTCCCAGCAGAACATATGATCAAATCCTAAATTGTCAGTCTGAGAATTATAGAATCAGTCAGGGTTGGAAGGGATCACAAGGATCATCTACTTCCAACCCGCCTGCCATGGGCAGGGACACCCTACCCTAGACTAGGCTGGCCACAGCCTCATCCAGCCTGGCCTTAAACACTTCCAGGTATGTGGCCCCAACCACCCCACCAGGCAACCTGTTCCAGGGTCTCACCAGTCTCTGCCAAGCATCACTGCTGCTGCTGCACATAAGAGCCTTGACAGAGCTCAAGGTACATTTCTTCTGCCACTAGGATAGCACCAGCGACTGCTGCTTCTTCCTGACTGTTTCAGTAGCCACCTGAGTCCTAACCACCCACTCCTGTGAGGGCTCTCTCATTCTTTCCCCTTTCGACCACCACAAAGTACCACACTACCTTGCCTGCTGATTTTGGCACATTCATAGAATGGTTTGGCTTGGAAGAGACCTGAAAGATCATCCAGTTCCAACCCCTCTGTCACAGGGACACCTCACTTGCTAGGTAAATAAATTCCCTTGATTTCAGTGAGACGCAGCCTTCAGTATATAGACCTCTCTGTGAAGTGCAGAGGGCACAGTGCTAACGACCTTAGACAACTCAAGCAAATTAAAAACACCAATAGCATTCCTAGATGGAGGAAATAAGATGACCCTAACAATTGGCAATGCAAACACTCAGAGATTGCAGGAAGCATCTGTCAGATGTCTGTAAGCAAAAAAGACTGGCAGAATTATTTACAATGAATGATTGCCAAGCATACTGACAGCAGCTTTCCCCTCTACCAGCATGTGTCAGTATAATCTGTAGGAATTATTGTTGGAGTCCTCAGAGCCATAAAAACCTCTGGTTAAGCCAAAGATAGCTTTAAAAAAATAGGAGGGAAAAAAATTAAAATTCTATGTGCAGATTTAATCCAAGAAGACAGGATTAAACCCATTCCTAAAGCATAATAAATTCAGTCCAGAGCTCGCAAGGAAATATTTTATTTTGCTCCTCTCCCCAGAAAAATCCATCCAGTAAATTCTGAAGTAACAGCTGCACACATTTGAGTTGCATCTGGAATGAAAAGCCACACCACTTCACTGAAGAATTTGCCACACTTCTTGCAAGAAGCAGTAGCACATTGCTATAGGCATTGGAGTATTCATCAGCAAGAGATCGGAGCTACACTTGAGCTTAATTACAACTGCTGCTTCATGAAAAGGCGCTTGGAATCTCAGGGTTTGTTGGGAAGGGGGTTTTTGTGTTGGTTTTATTGTTGGTTTGGGTTGTTGTTTTTTTTTTTCAAGATGAGTTCAAGCTTAGCGGCACAGCATAAGCAGGTAGAAGTTTATTTATATTCACACTCCCAGAGGTGTGAAGCAAATACCTGTTCTGAGTATGACAAGCAGTGAGGTGCAGATAACTGCAGCGCCTCTTCCTGTGGCAGAACAAGCCATAAAGCCCGGGAATGCCCCCAGGAAAGCACTCTGTCATCTTTAAGGCTGAATGTAAAAAGACAAGTACAACTGGATGAGCAATCCCGATAGAAGTGTCTGCCTACGGAGCCCCTTTAATCTTCAGGTTTCCTTCTGTTCTACAGATTTCACCCAGGGCTGTTACTTCTCCTTTGCTTCCACGCTTTCCTTTTAATTACACACACAAACATCCCTCCCCGTTTCCTATTTATTTGCTGATTTCATTCTTTTCCACGGCATTCTACATTACCTTCTTGTTAATACTTGGGTTTGGTAACACGCTAGCAAAAGTACAGAGGAAAACTACACCTAGGCCTTGTGGCAGATAACACCATTATCTGAAGCGACAAAGGACTCTGCTCTTAACATTGCTCCCAGTGATAGTTCTAGCTGGGCTCAGGCTATTTCAAAGCTATTTGCCTTTAGGGAAATTGCCTCCTTTCTCTTTTCGTTTGCAACAAACAAAACAAGTTGCAGATAATGCTTTCCCATTCTCACTAGAACAATAGCACAAGAGAAACTCCACTTTCTCTCCAGGGGAAGCTCAGCCGAGTATGAAGAGCCCCGAGCATGCACCAAACCAACAGCCACGGGCATACATGCTCCAGTTTGCATATCTGAGAGGCGAGTCCCTGTTTCCATCACAGACACTGCCTGGGGCTTTGTCAGGAACGTAGCCGAGGCCATCGTTCTCTTACGGCGCTGCGCTTCGAGCCTCTCCCCATTTGCAGCAAGAATCTTTGCCATTGTACCTTGATTTACTGCAGTAAAGTGCGTTGGAGGAATCCAGCCAGACCACTTTTGTCTTCTGAACCATGGCTTTGCTTTCTCCATCAATTCAAGGTCCACTTGAAATGGGACGCCCCAAATTGTGCATGCAAAATGAAATGCTTGCAGGGGACAAACGTGGTTGATGCAACTTGGCTGTGGGTGCAAGGAGGGTCAAGGTGACACGCTTAGAAAATCATATGCATAATGTGAATTGTGCTCCTACCCCAGTAAACACACCATGCTATACACCTTTTCTGCGTGGCTAGACACAGACACACGCTCAAGTGTGTACATCTAAGGACATAACTTCAGAACATGTCTTTTCCAGATAGACAAAGAACAGCTGCCAAGTAAGGACTATCAAAACATTGCCAACAGTGCAAACTTACACGAGCTCAAAGAAGCCTTTAAAACAGTACCCCCTGAGCCTCTTCCATCTCTGGGCACATTATCCTTTATGGGATTAGGATGCATTTTACCACTTTCTGCTGACCTCACATCTAACTGTAATGTCTATAGGCAACACAAGAGGGTTTTGCTGGCAACTTCTGACTGAGAAGTATTGGACTGGCCTAACAAGCCATTCAAATAAAATAAACAAATAAATAAAGATTATGTTGTGCTCCTAAAACTCTCGTCTACAGCTATTCTGAAAACCCATGAGAAACAATCTGCATAACAGGATCTTGGAGAAGCCAAGAATCAGAACAATGGAATAACACAGCCAATATATCTGTTAATCCATCAGCACAAAGACAACTTTCCAAATAAATAAATGAGATTATAATAGATACCTCTGGGACTTCACTGTTTCCTTCTCAGTTGAAAGAAATGCTGCTACATTTTGTGAATTCCTTGGGGTTCTGGGAAAAAAAACCTTTTTTTTCTGATGGGGCCTGAGTTTCAAACACAAAGTGAAGAGATCACAGGTCCAGCAATCCTGCCACTTCCACACCTTCATGTACTCCTGCTCAGCACCAGAGGGAAACAGTTTGGGATGGGGAACAGGGATGGATGTGAGGCGACAGTGAACTGCTAATGACAAACACTCAGGCACACAGCCCACAACACAGGCTCTGGCATCCAGGTTTTCCAAACCAAAGCTCACACCCAGGAGCACTGCAGCCTTCCCGAGAAGCCACAGGAAAGAGCCATCCATCAGACCCCAGACACACCTCAAAATCTTTAACTGACTTCCCCTCACTAAAAAAAAAAAAAAAAAGTCTGGTTTATATTCCGGTTTTATATTTGTTAGTGAAGATTTTGTCTAGTAAACACTTCAAATCTTAACACCAACCTTTGCTGTCAGAATTATTTGTTAGGGATGTGTCTAGGTCTGAAAGGAGGTTGGAGTGCGGTGGGAGTTGGTCTCTTCTTCATAGTATCGAGTGACAGAACAAGAGGAAATGCCATCAAATTGCCCCAGGGGAAGTTTAGGCTGGACACGAGGGAAAATTTCTTTACAGAGAGATTGGTGAGACATTGGAACAGGCTGCCCAAGGAGGTAGCGAAATCACTATCCATGGAGGTGTTCAAGAAATGTGTGGACATGGCACTTGGGGACATGGCTTAATGGCCATGGTGGTGTTGGGTTGATGGTTGGAGTCAATGATCTTATAGGACTTTTCCAACAGAAACAATTATATAACTCCAAGAGCAGAGATGTCAGTTCATCCTGATGATTCTTTCATCATCTGTCTTTCACACACAATAGAAATGGACCCAAAAAATATGTTGAGATTGTCTCCTCCTGCATATTTTGTGCCCAAATATTCAGTGGAATTTGGGCCTATAACTCTCATAGGCTTCATGAAACTTTCAGCTGTAATATTTTTCTTTAAACAAATAAAATAATCAGTTGGGGAAAGAACCCACAACTTCTTTTCCTCATTAGTGGTGGGAAAACAGCATTTAAATTCCCATCCATCAAACTGCTACTCACTAACAGGTAACAATAGAGTATAAGCCACTCTTCAGTACACATTTTGTTTTCTCCTCTGCACCTGATCTACAGAGAACAGAAGTCTCCCAAAGCTACCATCTGTGGGAACACTCAACCAGATTTATAAAAGTAATAGTCTGCCAAAACATTCACAACAGGTTCTCAGCAGTGCCTGGGTTCTAACTCCCTTGTGAAGTGGGGACACTTACCTCATATTTTTCAAAAATAGCACCAGTGCTGTCTAAGTAGCCTTAAAGTAGAATCATAGAATCAGTCAGGGTTGGAAGGGACCACAAGGATCATCTAGTTCCAACCCCCCTGCCATGGGCATGGACACCCTACCCTAGATCAGGCTGCCCACAGCCTCATCCAGCCTGGCTGCAAACACCTCCAGGGAAGTGGCCCCAAACACCTCCCTGGGCAACCCATTCCAGGATGTCACCACTCTTATGGTGAAGAACTTCCTCCTCACATCCAATCTGAATCTCCCCACCTCCAGCTTTGCTCCATTCTCCGTAGTCCTGTCACTACCTGATGGCCTAAAAAGTCCCTCCCCAGCTTTTCTGTAGGCTCCCTTCAGTAAGTAATCAGGTCTCACATCCCATGGCTTACATCTTAACATCTCAAGTTTCAGACCTGGAAACCTCCAGTTAAAGTCTTAGCAATAACTAAGACAGCAGCAATGAACTACTGCCACATCCTTGTGTTTGGTGACTTCTTTTCCAGTCCATATCTGAGAGTTTTAGTAGCTGATAGCTTTTTAAAGGTTTCCTCCAACTCAAACCATCCTGTGATGCTGTGTCCTGAAGATTGTGGCCATTTCTTTCTAGATGTTAAAAGATTTCCTGAAGTTTTCATGTTTTCTGGAATGCTCTTTGGTAGCAGTGCATTTTTCACTAGTAGAATAACTGAGTGTGCAGACTTCTAATCTGGTGACAGTTTGGCACTTCCCATACACACACAGAGTCACAGAGTTTGCTGACATTTTCTTTAGCGCTATACAGATAATTTCTGCCAAGTCTTAAGTGACAGAGGACAATGTGTCACTAGAACTGGATCAAATGTTTCAGTTACTTCCTAACGTCTTAACTGTTCCCTGCCATCCACACCTCCTTTTTCCAGTCACTGAGAAGTTACTTCAATAAGGAACACATTAAACCCCATCATTTTACTTTATGTCTCTCCTACCTGTAAAAGACACCACAGATAATTAAAAAAAAAGAATTATTTCAAATGGCATCTCCACCTTAAGCCTGTGCTCATTCCTAACAAATTATTCTGGCGTACCAAAGGTCTGCATTAAGATTTGAAGTTTTTAGTGAATGAGATCTTCACTACCAAACATAAAACTACACATCACTGAGGACATTTTCATTACTAATCTAGGAGAATTATTTGGCATCTCATGCATACTGTTTTACATGGCTGTGAGACAGATGGATGCCTTCCATTTGCCAATAAACTTTCTACTTAGGCATCCACTCCTACAGACTTGAAGTTAAATACATTGCCCTTTGGCAGGTTGTGTGCCTCAGGAGGTCTAAGGGTGTATGGTGTTTTTGAAAACACATCTGCCTGTACAGAAATGGGCAGCTTCAGCAGCCACTACTTGTGCTTCCTTGGCATCTCTCAACAGTTAATGTATCTCAAACATCAACATGACATAATTGATTTGACAGCAAATGCCCTTCTCCCAGGACTTTCTCAGAGGTTCAAGTGTCCACAGGAGGTAGAAATGTATTCCTGGTTGCTGAGAAAGTGCACTCAGCTACCATCAGGGCAAAAGAGAAGTAGGTATCTATGTACCTTTGCACATGTCAAAAAGAAAAGAGCCTTTCTTCAACGTATTACAGCTCCTTTTAGACAGGAGGCATTCTGCAGAAGCAACAGTTTAGATCCAGGCACGGGATGGGTACAAAGCAACACGTCATGCTAGGCACAGATTAGGCTAAAAGCAGAAATACAAAATGTTAACCAAGAGACTAGAACAGGTTGCCCAAAGAGGCTGTGGGGTCTCCTCTGGAGACTTTCAAAACCTGCTTGGATATGTTCCTGTGCAGCTTGCCCTAGGTGATCCTGCTTTAGCAGGGGGGGTTTGACTCAATGGTCTCCAGAAGCCCCTTCCAACCCATAACATTGCATGATTCTGTAAGACAAAAACTTATTTATGCACTAAAAAGCCACAAGGAATGGCATAAGTGTTATTACTGGCATTCAGGGGGGAAAAAAAAGAAGAAAAAAGAAAAAAAAAAAAAAGAGAGAGAGAACCTCAATGCTTGTATCTTTGTTTCCAAATTTAACAGCACTATGCTTGGTCAACACTATTTACTCCTTTGTCCCTCTCAAAACCCCAACATCATCAATAAGAAAACAAAATTGTCTGCACAGCACATGAAGATCTTCACAGAGCCCTGCAAGTTCACAATATGACCTTATTAAGCACAGAGTTGCATTTGTCCCTAAAGCTGCACTGACCACATTGAGTCCATAGACATGAAATTCTAGACCAGATCATGATTAATACTGTGAGACAAATCCGCTCTCTGTAATTTCTAAATCTCTTCCCTTCTTAGCATTAAAAAAATTAGAAAGTCCTACAGGACAGGGGGAGGGAAGAAAAGGGGTCAAATCTAAGTAGATTTCAATCAGTCTCGAAGTCTAGAGATGTTTGTGTTTTTTTGTTTTTTTTAAGAAAAAAAAGTAAAATCATAATTTATGTAGCATAAAGAATTCTTAAAATCAAGAAAATCTCTGGCTAAAAGAAAAGAAATGGGAACTTTGATATTTCTCTTTTGGAAACACTGAAACTGTCTTATGAAATTGCCCTGCTATTGTCAAATCAGTGCATCATTGTTGAGAGTACTATTTTGGGTTGTATACTGTCATGCTTAAAAATTAAACAGCTGTGTCAAAACCAGCAACTCTATCAAACCAAGCACTAATTAAACATTAAAAAAAAAAAAAAAAAACAAAACAAACCCTGCAGCAAGAAGGTTGCTTCAGTTCACACCACCTGCGAGCTCTGAGATTTATTTACCAAATATGACATCAACCAGCTATGTGGCAGAACAGCTTTCACGGCATAAAGAAACAAAAATCTGAACAGATAGCAGCCACTTTCCCCCCAGCTTTCACTCTCAAGCTGATCCACAGAGCTGCAAGGAGCACTTGATTCCTTCACAGGTAAGAAGGGCAGACTGAGGAAGTTGCAAAACCTTGCCTAGTTGGATTCTACCATGCAGTATCAGCAAGCATACGTTTCATAACCAAAGCATCATTGCAAACCACTCTGCCTCCAGAAGTAAGGTACTTGATTCTGCAACGTTTATTAGAAAGGAAACAGCATTGATGGGTTGCAGATTTCCAGAGCAAGTGGGCAGCTCCTCTGTGCTGGAGTGGAGCACAGAGTGTCTGAGCAAACATTGCACAGCTCAGCACAGCTGACAGTTGCTGCTCAACAGCTAACAGCTCAGGGAACTGTGAACATCAACCTGTCCCATCAACAGCAACAGAGAATCTGACCAAGTCGGCTTAATTACTGCCAGTATTCCAGTGATATTACCTTTTTCAGAAGTCTCTAGCACAAAGATTAAACACTTCAGACCGGATGTTGGCACAAATACTAGCTCCTCTCTTCTGTCCCTTTCAAAAGATAGACTGATGACCTGTAACAGAGCAGAGCCATTCTCTTGGCTAAACCCTCTGAAATCAGGAAGTTTCTGGGGATAACAAGGCACTAAAATATTAGGGAGGTACTGCCAGGATTTCTCGACTTGCCTCATTTTCATAATCATCTATGTTCTACTAAAGAGGAACTCATCACATGGAGAAGTAATTTTTATCACCACTGAACAAGCTGCTTATACCTGAAAGAGCAATTAAAAGAAAGGGAATTTTCTTTTCCTTGCCCACAGGGAAAGTATCATCCTATCTAAGCCCACCCCAAGGGTCATATTTCAATTTCACTTATAATTTTCTGCTTTCTGAGAACAGGAGCAGACAGGGACCACAAGTAATCCATGTGCTAAAGCCATTCTATCAGACACTTGGCTCTGCTCAAGGAGAGGGTGACATTTGTTCCCTCTGAAGTGGCTTTGGCTAAGTGAACAAACAGAAACTCTCATCCAAACTTGTTTTCTCCAGGGCCCAGAGTCAGCATTTTAACTCTAGCCAAGACAGTGATTAACAGACTAATTCAGAATTCTGCTGATCCAACTGTCCACCAGAAAAGGGTGGTGGGATTCAGGTTAGGTGACCTTATGTCCAATACCCATCCCTATCAGACACAAAGGCAACTTCTTCTGCAAGCTTTAGTCAACCAAAACGTCATGCCTTCCTAGTGGTTCTTCCCTGAGTTTGCTAAGTGTTATGGGTTGAGTCAAATCTGCTCCTGATACTCAATACCAAGCTGCTGTCATACGAGCTTAAAAATTAAAGTGCTGGCTGGAGCAAAGTATTGTGGGGCTCAAAGTTCAGATTGTAACAAGAGAGGCTTCTTATTCCTCTAGTTCCTTCTGGTCTCCAGTTTTGGGGTGTTGTCTTTTCCACTGGGTGGGCTGTGGGTCAGGGGGTGAGGGGAGGTTGCTGATTTCTGCTTCTGCATTTTGCTGCACGTTTCTGTAAATAGGCTAAGGCAACTGTGCATTGTAACCTTTCCAGTAAAACTCTTCATCTCAACCCAGAGGGGTTTTGTATTACTTTCCCTCTCACCTGTCTGGTGGGAGAGGGGCTTGTGAGAGCAGGCTATGGTTACCCAGGAGAGCAGCTCCTTAATGCAAATTAAGAAAACGAAAGCCAGTACCACTGTGAAGGTTTTTCATACTCAAATCCTTATGGCCTCTGTACATGTTACCATCTCTGCCAACAATCTCCCACAGTTTTGAGAGACATTTTTTTACTTCCACAAAACAGTGAAACTCCCTTGGGAACTGAAGGAGTACTTTCAGTGCTTACCTGCTTGAAATTTCATCCCAGCAGCTTGACTGGATGCCTGCTTGTTTGTTGATCTGGGCCTAAGAAATATTTTAGGGAAATAACATTTCCACACTGGTTGGACTGGATCATTTTTGAGATCTCTTCCAAACAGATATATTCTGGGGTTCCATGATTAGCCACTTCCCATCACTACATTTCTGTTAGCTACACATACAGACCCTTCCTATATCTCTCCAAAGCACATCTCATTTTGCCAGTGGGATCTGGATTTTTTTCACCTATGTTTTGCATTGTTTCAGAATAAAACTAAATCCTTAATTACTGTACTCCATGCTGGGTGTTATGTCACATAACAGGACACAAGATTAATGAAAACTGTGGTTAAAAGCATGATTAATATTGTTTTATGTAGACTATCCTAATTAAGCATCCCAAGATCAACCCAAAAACTCAGCTCAGGCTTCCTGCAGTGGTTTTGCAATTGTATTCTGTATTTCTCATAGTCAGAAGATGGCAAATTTCACATGCTAGTAGTTTACATGTTTTACTCCACCAAATGGTAATCAACAGCTCTTCAGAATTAATCTTAACCACCTCCTGCTTTTGACTGCATGAAAAAAAATTACACTACTGAATTACATTTTTAATCAGTAATAAATAATTTTAAGCCCACAGCATCCTTGGGATTCAGGGTTCTGCACAAGGAATCCAGGAGGACTCTGGTGCTGCTAGGCCACTCATGCTAAAATTACCATTGGCCCCCACTCTAAAACATGAGCCAAAAAACTCTGTCCAAGCTGCTGGCAGCTCCATGGAAACAAAGGGGGACAGAAGCATTATTGTTATCCACTGCAAAGCTGAGGAGATTTGTGAAACCAATATTCTAGTATTCTGTGGCTAAAATACCATCTGGCTCTTTTTCATCCAGTTATTTCCCTAGATGTTGCCATAAAACAATCCACATTGAGAATACCACCAGAGAAAACAGAAAATCCTGCCCTATCTTGAAGGGAAATGGAAATTTTATGGAATCAGTATTTTTCAGCAGGAGATGTTCATGGGCACAGACACACTATTTAAGAATAGCAGGACTGTAAGGAAAACAATGAACTCTTACCAACCCACCCAACTCACTGCAAGATGGGGGCCTATGAAAATATGTCAGTGGTTCCCTACTTTAAGCATTATTCAAGGTCCATTCTTAGCTCACTAAAAGGATGGTTATGATATATTTCATCTTCTTATATATAAGCATATATAACAACTTCTATGTACATAAATATATTATAAATATATTATGCAAGATTCTTTGTTATTTTATGCAAGAAGGGTCACACTCAACCACTACCAGAGACAACATGTACAGCCTGAAACATTGCAGTTCCCAGAGTTTAGAATATCATGCTCTCTTTTCACTGAGTTTTGACTTTAACAAGCCAGCTAGCCCATCTTTTATTTAATTGAAATGCATATAAATAAGAAAACAACCGAGATTAAAAGATCATGTCCCATATCAGCCTGCAGTTCCTTGTAACTTTGAAATGTGTATTCTCTTCTCCCACCACGTCACTATCAGTGACTTTCAGAACCTCATGTATGTGTTGCTCCAGCTTCCCTTGCCCTTTCTTTTCATTTTTTTCTTGGAAAAGAATCTGAACATTCCCATTGCCAGGGAAGCTGAGCACCAATTAAGCCAGCATGAATTACAATTTATCTCTTCACATGTGCTGCTTTAAAAATGGAAGCATCTGCCAGTACTGACCAGGGGAGCAGCATTCTCCTCTAATGTACACAGGTGATGAGCTGCATTCTCAGCTGGCAAAGGTTTAAGCACAAAACTGCCCATCAGACCCAGCTAAGGTGAACGTTCATATACGACATAGCAAAGTACTAAAGAATTAAGAGGTTTCACTTATAAGGCATCCAGGATGCTGTCTTGAAAACACACACACACACACACACACACACACACACACACGCTCCATCTGAAACCCGAAAATGTCAGACATTTTAATAGGCATGAAGCTATTGTGTACAATTTCAAATCAGTTTCCAAGGACACTGCTTACACTTCCATTGAGTTCCCCTAACACAGGCTGCCACACAGCTCACTGGCACTGACTGCACACTCCAGGAAAACGGCAACATGTAGGTCATGCTGTGACCTACAAAAAGATGTGACGCAATTCAACGGGGAGCTGCTAGCAGAGAGCCTTGTGAAGATGGGCTGAACACCACTGGCTCAGCAATACCCACCCCTGCAGGCACACGGATGAAGCAGCTCTGCCTCCAAAGCACCTACCGGACACACCTCAAACCTACAGATTCACTATTAAAGGCATTTCCAAATCAATTAATGCAACCTCTTGCTTAGTTATAAGCTACAAAAAAAAGTAACCAACAAAAGTGCTCTTTCAGCAATAAATTACTCAATGTCTTTCAAGTGCAACGGTCCCTGTGTACTCTTTATTTGCCAAAGACTGGTCACAACTCATCACAATTTCCCATCGGAAAGGGAAGTGAAGAGGGGAAATTACTAAGGCCTCTATTAAATTAAACCATTCTCCTAGCTGATTCTCCAAAAATGACTGCATTTCATGTTGTTCTCACCAAGGCAGAGAGAGAATACAGCAGCTTGCAGAAGCTTAAATATTAAGTACAAATAAATAGAGTGTTAAAAAACTCATACGAACTTACTACAAGTAACAGAACTTCAAGATGGCAACATTCATGCTTGTGAAAATACAGGTGTATATTACCTATCAATACACTTTGAAGTCCTTTTAAAATCCATCACCAAAATACTTGTGCACCAGATTTAGCCCAGAGAAGAAACAGTATCGACTCTAATCAATTTGTGTCACCTGTAACATTAAGGGTTCTTAGGATTTCGCAGGCAGCGTAGAAATGAATAATGAAAGGTATTTCTGCCTCCGTTTTAAATCAACATCCCTCCCATCCCCATCCCTAAATCCGGCAGCCCTGACTCCACCATTTCTCCCAATTTCATTTGCTCACTTACTGATGGCCTTAGACCACCCAGCACCTCAATGCAACAACTGTTTCTTCTTTTCAGCTTTAGTTTCCATGTAACTTAGACCTTTTGTTTACTGCCCATGCAATGGAAGGTTTAAGGAGACTTTTCCCTAAACCCTTAAAAGAGTATACAAGAAACAGCTTCAACAAGACTCAACAAATAGCTTGACAAATGGAGTAAAGGTGCTAAACAGCAGCTGTGAGATATTATCCCCCAGATGGAGAAGGAGAGAATGCATAAAGTGAAAATGTGAACTAAAAAAAAAATGTCCATTTCAGCATCAGCCATTCTCAATTCAAGTATTTTACTCTGCTCTGGTGAGACCTCACCTGGATTACTGCACCCGGGTCTGGAGCCCTCAAGATAGGAAGGACATAGACCTGATGGAGGAGGTTCAGACTAGGGCCACGAAAATGATCAGAGGGTTGTCACATCTCTGCTACAATGCCAGGCCGAGGGAGCTGAGGTTGCTCAGCCTGGAGAAAAGGAGGCTCCAAGGAGACCTAATAGAAGCCTTCCAGTACCTGAAGGAGGCCTACAGGAAGCACGAAGAGAGATTGTTTACAAAGCACAAGCGGCAATGGCTTCAAACTAGAGAAGAGCAGATTTAGATTGGATGTTAGAAACAGGTTCTTTACTTTGAGGGTGGTGGTGACCCAGGGAGGTATTTGGGGCCCTATCCTTGGAGATATTCAAAGTAAGGTTTGACAGGATTCTGCAGCCTGATCTAGTTGAGGGTGCCCCTGCTTACTGCAGAAGGGGTTGGACTGGATGATCTTCGGAGGTTCCCTCCAACCCAAGCCATTCTACGATTCTATTTAGTTTGGAGATGTCTCATTAAATAATGTGAGGTAACGTTCTGCTTTGTATTATCATTTTTAACATAAAAAGACCTAGCATACCACAGCAACTTTTCTAGCTAAGCTGTTTCTCAGGTATACCAGCTGGCTTTGTTATTCAGCACACAGTTACATTCCACCCAAAGTTAGAGATGCAGTTCTGGTCTGTCCAGTCTTGATTTGTATTCCCTCTCTGTTGGTATTTGTTAACTAAGAGGATTTCATATTGTTTGATGCATTCATTTGCCTCTTTGTTGTTTAACTATTCTATAAAGATGATCACATCTATCAATTCATTTTGCTTCTGACAATAGCTGGTTCAGACTGTTTTACATGGGGAACTAGCTGTGATGCCCAAATGTGATCTTGCAGCTGAAACACAGGTCCTACAGTTTCCAACATGTGAGAGTTTCTCAGCTACCCACCAGTGACCCAAATGCCTGGCAAGCAATTCATACAGTACCGTAAATTTTAGTGAGCTAAACTGAAAGCCTGCTAAAAGTGCTTGCATATCATTATTTTCCCTTTAAAGTTCATTGGATGTTTTAGTCTCTAAGATGCAGACTGTGATCCACACTGGTTTTCTGTCATTTACAAAGCTGTATTTACACTTATTTAACCTGACAGTGTTCAGTGTTGTGAGACCAGAGAGCTTTTCCACTGCTCTGCCAATACGCTGTTGAATTTTCTATTTAGAGCCCCAAGTCCTGGAGCAAAGATTTCTTAGTCCTCATATTTTAAAGGTGAAATTCAAATATGCCTTAAAGATACAGAAACTAGAAGTACTATAAAATTTAGGGGGGTTTTACCCTCTTGGATTCTGAATATTGAGAGCTGATGACAACAGCTCAGAGAATTCCACCGATATAGATGACTACTAAAGAGAAGGCAGCACAAAATCCATCTCTGAGGATGGAAAGATAAATTTCTTACAATATGATAAAGACCAGATCTTCAAGTGATAGAAATTTAGAGAGGCTCTTTGAAGATGTTACCTGCTGGGAATTTGAGCAAGCTATTGATTTAGGAACACGTAGTGCAAACATGCCATCGTAAATTCAAGTAAAATAATTGGGTTTTAAAACAAAAAACACTCTTTTTGAAGTCTTGTAACCCAAATATTGCATTGCCATGCACAAAGACTCAAGAGAAATCTGATGGAACCTAGAAGATCCAAAGAATGACTAAGTAGTAAGTGATGCTTTCTGGTAAGGACTATTCTGCTGCATCACGACTTTGCAAATGAAATAGAAAGCAGAAATAATGACTACAATGAAAAATGACCATGACTCAGTAGCAAAAGCCAAATTTCAAGCATCTTCAGTCTCTTATAGCTTGGTTAAATAGAGAAGAAAAAAAGGAAAAGAAAAAAAAAAAAGTTGTAAATAACAAAGTGATTGGATTTCAACTGCTCAAGTTCTGCCTGAGTTACAGCAGCTTTGTGACAGCAGAATCCATCATCACACCTTTTTTACAGCTGGAGGACTACTTTAATACATTTTTTTAGACCAAAATATCAACTGTCTACCAAATAGATGACTAAAAATCAAAACTGAAAATTATTCTGGGCATCATTTTGCCATTTATGTTTCACAACATTCTCCCGTCTTGAAGATCCTGAGGTCACTTACCCTTTGTAATAGCAGAAAAATTATGTAGCATTCTTCTAGATACATTAAGGTCTACCAGGACCCAGCATACACTTACGAAGTACAATAGCCAATCACCTCCTTAACACACAATCATGTTTTAGCTGTTACCTAGTAAGTAGGATACAGAGGTTCTTATTCAGAAGATTATTTAGCTGGAAATGGCCTCTGGAAGCAAAAGGATTATCAGAAGCCATTGAAAGGTGGCAGAGACAGGCTTATCAAAAGAGAAGCTGAGGCATGCCTTAGCATTTAAAATACCACAGAGCCTGAAGTTAGGCTTGTGGTGGAAACTGTGGAAATATCTGGCTCAAATTCACCTCCAGCAAGGGTCATGTTCCTCAGGCACTAGCAGAACAGTCAGGTCAAGATCAGCAAGTGAGAAAGGTTGCAGCATCTGTCACTGGCAGCCTGGTCCTTTCAGCTAGGAGCTCTGCTGACAACCAGAGATCCCCAGCAGTCCATCACATTGCCACAGTTCTGGGAAAGGGTTAAGGCCAAAGGGACAATCACATCAACAGCTGCTGCCAGTCACCTCCACCAGGCAATTCCACAGAAATTTTACAACCTTACCTCCCCGAGTCTCCTTCTTGGGATTTTCCTCACTGTGGAAGCAAGAGCAGAACTGGCTGCAACCTCATTAACTTGATGAGAATCACAGAATATCTCAAGTTGGAAGGGACCCACCTCACACTAAACCATATGACCAAGACCTTTGTCCAGGCATTCCTTACCTTCTGACAGGCTTGGCAACATAACCACTTCAGTGACAAACCTACTCCTAATGTCCAATCTGAACTGCTCCTTGACACAGCTTCATTCCAGTTCCTTGTGTTCTGTCACTGGAGAAGGGAAATCAGCACCATTGTCTCTGCTGCCCCTCCTTGAGACAGTTGTAGGTTGAGATGAGGTCCCTCCTCAGCTTGCTCCAAGATGAAAGAACCAAGTGACTTTAGCCACTCTTCATAAGTCTTAATCTTGAGAACTTTCCCTGACTTTGGTTGCCCTTGTCTGGACACACTCTAATAATTTGACATCCTTCTTATATCAAGACATTCATGGTGCCTTTTGATTGTTACAGAACTACTTATAGAGCACCCATGTCATACCCTCTTCAACAATAACCAATCTCAAACATCACCAATATCACGACCATTCCCGGAGAACCTTTTAGAATCACCAGAATATTTACCCCACTCAATCACCAATCTGAGGACACTGGTCCAGTGCCAGCCAAGCTAGCAGCCACTGCACAGCAGGATTTGAAAATTTTCTGTAGACCAGCAAGCCAGATCAATAGAAACAAAACCTGAGTCAGACCAAAAGCAGTAAACCTCACATTACTGTCTGCAAAGGGACGAAACATTTTCCTGATGGGAGACCCAGGTCTGATAGATCACACATGATATATGCACCAGTGCAGAATTTGACCCAAGAAATAAGTGACACAGATTTTAGAGTCCAATGTATCACCTTACAGTGATGTACAGGTCAGTATCAGAACACAAATGTTTTAAAATATACAAATCCCACTCATTTTCCCCTTACAAGAGCTCAAATTCAACTGTGAAAATGCATGATCTCTCCAGTCCCTGCCTGTGAGGTAAACTCAGCATCTTCTATGTAGTGGCATTCACAGCAAAACCCAGAAACAGCCTAGAAATGAGTGCTGGGTGCCATGAGAGAGCCCAAACGCAGCACCAGACCTGTCCTGAGCAGCCATGCTGAGGCTCAGGGGCTGCAATCGGCAGTGTCAGACAAGCTGCCCGCCGGCCCCAGCGCCTGTTCCATCGGGGGGTGGCTACAGAAACAGGCCTGCACTGCACGTACAAAGAGATGGAGTTCGCAGCGGCTGCAGAGCGACGTTT
The DNA here is from genome assembly GCA_013396835.1 of Psilopogon haemacephalus. Taxonomy (NCBI): domain Eukaryota; kingdom Metazoa; phylum Chordata; class Aves; order Piciformes; family Megalaimidae; genus Psilopogon; species Psilopogon haemacephalus. The sequence goes on along the minus strand of VWZI01001497.1, from coordinate 306,139 downwards.
CCCCACGCATCCTGACAGCAGCCCTGGCAGCCCAATACACACACAGGAGCATTCTGAACAGCCGCGCTCGCAAGAAGCCCTGTACCATGGAGCAGGCAGCAGCACCCGAGCAAAAATAGCCCGGGGAGAGCCCGCACAGCTGCTCCGGGCTCTGCTCTCCGCCCCAAGTGCCATCTCACTGAGGCCCGGCCCAGGCTGTGCCGGCCACAGCCTCTGCACATCCCGTTCGGCTCTGGGAAAATCCCTCCCTTTGTACCCGTCGCTGGCACCCAGCGCACAGCGCTCGGCACGGGGAGGCGAGACAATGAGCACCGGGCACACAATGGTGCGGGGCCGGGAGAGGCTGCAGCGGTTCCGGCACCGCGCTGCGGGCTGCGCCCGGCCACACCTCTCCTCCATCACCAGCTTCGGCTGCCTCCTCTCCATCGCATCCCTCGCCAGCTCGTCTCCATCGCTTCCTCTCCCTCGCCCCGGCCCCTCGCCTCGCCCCACACACCTCCACCCCAGCCCCCCGCAGCCGGCCGCAATCATTGTTCCGCCGCGGTGGGGACGGGACGAGCCTCCCAGCCGCCGCCGCTCACCGTGCCGCGGCCAGGAGAGGATGCCGAGCGGCTAGGGACGAGCCTGGCGCATCCATCTTCCTGCCGCCGCGGCGGCTCCAGCCCCGGCCCCGCCGCCCTCCTGCGCGCCGACGCTGAGCGCGGGCGCC
>VWZI01001497.1:261944-305385 GCA_013396835.1 Psilopogon haemacephalus | reverse complement strand
CCGGTCCGGGCAGAGGCAGCGCCCGCGGAGGGGTCCCCACCGCGTTTCGACTCCAGGCGGCCGCTGGCGGGACGCGGGGGCTGTAAGGCCGCAGCCCCCAACCCATAGCCCGCGGAGCTGCGGCGCCTGGGACCTCAACTCCAGGAAACGTGCGGCGGCCGGGAGCGGCAGAAGCCCCAGCGACGCCCTGACACGGCCCCTCACGCCAAAAATCGTCTTCCCGGAGCAACGAGACATCGGCGGAGCTGGTGCTAGGCTCGCGTTCCAGGCGGCCACGAGCCGCGCGAAATAGGTGGTCATAGCTTTTCGGGAACAAGCTCCATCCAGCCCGGGTTGATTCAGAACCGTTTCTATTTGATTAAACCGAGAAGCCATTGCACAGCACCAACACCCGTGAGGTAGCCGTGGGCACAATGGCAACGCAGGCCCTTGGTCAGGTTCCTCAGAAGCTTCCTCATCCCCATCCTTCCAAAGACTGACTGCAACATCCCTGGCTGCTGTTGCAGCAGGTTGACAAAAAAGAGTCCCAACCCTTGTCCTTGTGACAAGTTACAGAGAAGGTAAATATTGGTACTAGAGATGGCTAGATAAGGTGTTCCTTTTCCTACATAAATAGACTCTTGGTGGTGGATAAGTGAATTGTTGCAGTCTGGAATGTTTTTTCTAACCACAGTACCATTAAAAAAAATAGAGAAGCTAAAAGTTGAAATGGGTACTGGATTTGCAGACTGTCACTGTCTCCATTCCATAAAGTGGTGGTTCCTTAGTCAATCAGCACAAATCTAGTGACCAAGGCTGAATTCTGGGTCTTGCATCCTAAACACCAAATTCCATCAGTCTCCCTTACTCCCTCAGCACCTGCTTGTCTTCCAAATCTCTACCCTGAAACTGTCAGAAAAGGGGATGGAGTCCAAAGACCAGACCTCAGTAGTCTGACATTGCATACATGATGAGTTTGTTCCAGCTTCAGCTTCCTCACCTGTGAAGCGCAGCTATTTCATTTGGCATAAGAATTACCCACCAGTTGTCATTACCAGCTACTGATTTTTGTAAGGGCACTGGTGCTTGTACCAATGTGACACATTATTTATGGGTCATAGACACTAGAAAGCTAATAGACTGAGTTGTCATTTTAAACATAGTAATAGAATCTCTACTTACAGGTAGTTTTCTCCTTATTCTTAACAAATCACTCCCACCTTGTGTGACAGATGTTGCCATAAACCAGAGCTGGCTAGCATAGCAGACCTGGTACTAGGCACCCTGTCACCAAGTAAGTTTCTGAACTTGACATGAAGTGCTCCCCTAGTGTTAGGGGAGACAAACTGATGAACTTACAGTCCTCACCCCTCAATTCAGGTATAACTGCTCAACTCTACTGCATCTTATACAGTATTTGTAGTAGGTGTATCTGGAAGAAGCATCCTCCACATCATGGAGTTTCGCATGAAAGCTGCACTACACAGACACTCAAGAACAGCAACTTAACCATTAGGTTTTTTAATTGTGCTACCACACTGTCTGCTTTTTCACTGAAAGCCAAAATAACTGTCAGGTCTATCAACAGAAAGGCAGACAGCTGTGAGCTGTGGCTACTTGCAATTCCTCTGACATTATCTCAGTCCTTCCACAGAGACACAGCACCTTTGTGTGCCTGTATCTACTGCTTTAGTGGAATATCTGTGTAGTTCAAGACAAGTCAAAGTCCTTAAATAGCCAGTTTCTGGTGCAGACAGAAATGATATCACTAAGAGGTCATACAAATTAATTCAGTGAAGACCAGAGGTAAAAAGGCAGAATCAAACTCTGAATACATTTGAACTCAACCAGGTAAGTTCTTTCCAATCCCTCAGTGAGGAGCAGTCTCATCTATTGGAACATGTTTGCCCTCTGACTGGGATAACTCGGTGAAAAGCTCTGCAGTTTCTCACATCTCAGTGTAGACACTTTCACACTGGCGCCACCTTTGCTTGCTGGGGCTCATCTGTCTTCAGCTGTGGGCTCTAATAACTCCTTCACAGGAAGGCAGAAATCAGTGTAGACATTTCACTGGGAAGAAATAAGTGGTTACAAGCCCTATCTGCAATGTCACGTCCAATGCACAGGTCAGAAGTAGCAGCACTGTTCATGGTGTTACAGAAGACAAATTGAGTGGGGAAACGCGACGTGTCGGAGTGTTGTTGGCTGACAATGACACAGGGAGGAAGAAGGGAGCAGCAATATCTGTAGATGACGTTTCTCCTTGGTTGCGAAGCTGTAAGATCTGCCGCAGCAAGGCCTTTCCTTCTTCTCTAGTCTGAAATCAAGTTGTAAAAAACAAGACATCCATAGAGGGGTGGTTTCCAGGTCAAAGTCAGTATGTAAGTTATAGTAGTTTGTCATGCTGTAGGCTACATAAAATTCATCCTCATTCAAGTAGGAGAAGAAAATCATTAAATCATGTCACTAAGCCTTCCCTCCTTTTACTCACCTGATCTGTGCAGTACTTGTGTATTTAGACTGAAGCTGTCTAAATACACCAGCACAAAGTAGATCAGAGAAGCTTCAATAAAGCTCAGCTCAGTTCTCCATAGCTTCAGACAGCTTTGTTAAGGAGAGGCCAAACACCCTGCGCTTGTGTGTAGTGTCTACTAGGCTGAAGTTCAAAATCCGAAGCGTCTACTTACAGAACATCTCAGAATAGTCACATACAAGACCCAAATACTATTGCATGATCTGCACTGTCTATACACAGAGAATGAGGGGAAAAAAAAATTTATACAAGTACCATCATTCCACAGGATGTGGGAGTCTGTGACCAATTAACTACCTCCTCACCCCCAAGACTTTCAGCAGTCTGCCATGTGGAGCCTGAAATTATTTTACTTAGGGAACACCAATGAGACATGGTTCAGATTTACTCTCTACATCATAGCCTTCCATTTTAGACATAAGCAGCATTAGTGGTCAGGTATACAACATCACCACTCAGGAAGTGACGGACATGGCAGACAGCCCATTCCTTTGATAAACGATTCCTTCTACTCTGAAGGGAAGAAGGATCAAGGTCATAGATCCCCTGAGAAAGAGCAAAGGCTGCACAACTACTCACATCATTGAAAGAACAGCATTTCTGAGCACACGCTGAGGCTTCATCCCAGAGCTTACACTTGAAGTAGTATTGGGCCAGGTAACGGAAGGCAGTGCTGATCTCCAGGTGCTCCACTATCTCCTGCAGTGAGGGGCAGGGGGGAAAGCCACAGTCTGTGAGCACCCTCCAAATTAGATCTACACCATGTTTACATCTCCTTTTATTCCCATGATATCATCTTACCCCACAGGAATAAATATCCTGGATGTATTTGATATAGCACTGAGCTGCCTGTTCAGATTCATTCAGCTGTTCATGCAGCCTAGGAAAGGAGAAAAAGGGGCCACTGGAACAAGACTGCACTGCTGAAGACCTTCCCAGCCTATGAGAAAGCAGCTACTCAACCTGACCTGGACTAAAGCCAGGTCTTTTCCTTCAGCATTTACAAGACATGTACCATGTGCTGCCCCTCACAGAAAGAGATGATCCAGCTTCAGAACAGTTATATTTCCAGGAAAGGAGCCAGTCATACTGACAGACAAACAAAGCAGGGACTTTTGCTTTTCAGTTGCATTTTCAAGATTTTACCAGACCTGGCTCTTTTGTCCAGTACTGCCCCTTCCCTGCTATATCCTGAAGTTTTCGTACAGCAGCTTCACCTGTCACTTGCCCTTTTCCTTCCCCCTTGCTTTTTCCACTTTGTATTACTTAATCCCCACAAAAAAAAAGTGATGCTGATGTCAGTGTTCATGTTTCTTTCACATTAAACCTTTCCCTAGTTTCACAACCATATATCAGGGAAATTTAAAAATGCATTTAAAAAAAAAATCTACAATTTTCTTTATCACCTACTACCATGGATTGCTCTTTAAGTTTCAATACAACAAATAAAACTGATAGCACAACCTGCTCAAATCACCTCAAGTTTTAGAACTCCCTTGCAACCAGCCCTATGCTGATTCCCTCTAATTTTCCTTAGGGAACCTGACAACTGAAGCTGGACACCAGGATTTGCACACACCACATACCTAGAGAGTGCAGCTATTACAGAGGTCCCTAAGCAACATTCCCCCATTTAAAGTGTTATCAAAGTGCCAGTTGCATTTACCAGAGCACCAACAGCTCATGGTAACACAGATACTCACTTTGCTAGCTTCACCAGTGCCATTTTCTCCACATCTCCCACAGCATAAGCTCTCCAATAGCACTGTAGGGAAGGAAATTCAGTCAAGCACTCCACAAAAAAGACTAACTATGTGGCTTTCCAGCAAAGGGGCAGGTATCACCTGCAGAGGACTCTTTCCATTTATCAGCTACTCTAGTTACAATGCAGCAGAACCTCTCCAATTGAAAACACACATAAATAGTTTCCACAAGCTCCTAACAACACGCCATGTACTTATCCAGCAGCACTAGCTAGACAATTCTGCTGCAACTCCAGTGTCCTTGGAAGACATCTTAATGTCTTACTCCATGCAACAGTTCTCACTCACCTTTTTAGCTTCCACCAACTGATTGAGTTTCTCATAGCACTCTCCTAGAGCAACCAGCATTCGAGAATCATTTGGTCTGTAAAAGAACAATTCCTAAGTATAGTTTGATGGACAGCCACCTGATCTCAGATTGGGGAGCACGGGAACAAAAACAAGCAACAAAAAATATCTACACCTAGAAGTGTATTCATCCTCCCTCACATAAAATATCACTTACGCTCCTGACCAGTGTTTCCTGGCATTTAATTCACAAAGTCTTTAACTAACACAACCAAAAAGTATTTGGAGTAGTGAGACTGCACAAATCACGTAGCACTGATATTCTTCTCCCTTGCTCAATTTAGTTCCTCTGTGCAAATTCCTTTGCAAGTAACGACCACTTCAGAACAAACACCAATAAACATGGCTCAGTTCTCAATGCTACCTTAGCTGATGAGCCCGTCGGTAGTAATAGAGACAGTAAAATGGCATCTTGAGGATTTCATAGGTTTGCCCCAAGCCATACCAGGCTCTGTAGTCCCTTTTGTTCACTTCTATTGCATGCCTGTCAAAGAAAAGGAGAGGAACTAGTCAGAAAGCAGTCAGGATCAAAACTGAGTTTGGGAAAAGATTAACAAAACATACTACTTCAGTCCCCATGTAACCATTTTGTGCAGTACAAGCGATACCTATAAGCTTGGATAGCTGCAGATGTGTTCTTCATTTCCATATACTCATGTCCCATAAGTGTCCAGGCTCCCAGATAACGAGGATTCAGTTTCAAGGCCCTCTGGAAATAGAGTGCTGCTTTTTCATGCTGGGAACGCAAGCTATAATAATTCCCTAAAACAAAAGTCACAATGTTTATTTAAATTTTAAAAATAGTAATAAAGGAACAAACAACCTCCAGCATTAAATCACGAAAGAAGCAAATAATCAAAGTCCTATTAAAGGCAGATCTGATTCAAACCTCAAGAGAGCAAATAGCAGTCTGTTCCCTAGTGTTCTCAATCCTCTTCCAGTTGTACCAATCAGAGATCCCACCTCCTCAGCCTTGGAACTTAAGTCATAATGATAAATTTCCTGACACGCAATTCCTTCCATCGGGCTTTCAAGACTACAAAATGATTACTAGCTACATGGGTCTTCAAAATGGTTTCTTCACCTCCTTTCTAAACTGATAGTATTACAGCAGCTTTTTCAGAAAGAACTAATGGAAATTTGGTCTGCTTTTTAAGCTGTCTGAATTCATATTCAAGAGCTCTGCTGGCTGATCATTTTCATGAGTGTTTCTAAGATCTAAGATACATCTGCAGACAGGATAGTGGGAACATAGAAAAGAGCTGACTCTCACCAATGACACAGCAGGTCTCAACACGATACTTGTCTATCTCACAGAGATTGTGAGCCAGGTAGCTCAACTCAGGCTTCATGCTCTAGTAGAATAAAGAAATGTAAGTGGTGAGAAAAAAGGAGCATGTTACCAGTCAAAAGAAAACCCAGGTAGTTTGCAATATGTACAATGTACTTATTTTATGGACCTGCGAAGCAGAAAACAAGCTGAAAGCCTACAGAGAGGCCAGAACAGACAGCTCCATCTACTTTGCTCACATTCAACCTGTGACAAAGACCACCACTACAGACAGGCAGCAGAAAGAGTGCTTACCCTTACATACAGCAAGTTGGAGAAAGTGTCCATGTTTTCTATTCTGTAGGGGTCTTGTTTCCTTAGCTCGTTAAAGATGGATAAAGCTTTGTCAATATCTGAAGAACAGATGAAGGGAGAACAAGAACTATAAATGCCAAGTTTGCATGAAGAGGCTCATTCCTACATCAGGAAGTGTCACTGACCTCGGATATTGTGGTAGGCAACTGCAATCTGAGAGATGATGTAAGTGCTTTTGGAAAATCCTGCATCAATGAGACTCTGATACTTCTGCAGAGCCTCCTCTATCAGCTGCAGCTCTGTATAAATGTGTGCAAGAAAGAACTCTTTCATCCATGTGTCTGGCAAGGACAGGAACTTCAACTATCAAGAACCAAAGAAGAGGAGGAAGAGATGACAATCAGTAGTATTCCAAGAGCCACCCATGGCAAGAATCCATTATCTTCCCTCCCATGATTTAGCAGATGCTCTTGAGGCAGGAGGCTTTCCTGCAATCACTTTCTTAAAGCAGCAGCTACAAAAGAGCAGTATTAGGACCAAGAATTAATACCAGATTCTTCCACAGGGAGTACTGAATAATGCCTATAAACTAAGAATATTAAAGAGGAGAGAAGCATTAAGAAATCCAGTCTGAAATGCAGCACGATATCAACCACGTAATTCTATTCAGTCACTCCCAATCCATTTCCATGGCTGCTGAAATTGCAGAACTGAAAACATTTAATGTGGTCAATTAGTGAAGAAATTGTATTTGAATCTGACAGCACTTGGGTCCTGTTTCAGAGCCTGGCCATACTTCCTCATTAAATCCCAAACTCCTCTGGAAGATTGTACCTGCTTCCTGTGTTTGATCAGTATCATATCAGTATTCTGGATGACCTAAATGAAAAAGGCAATAACCTTGCTGACAGCTACTTCAGAAGATGCAAGTTACCCATTTCTTAAATCACATTGTAGGTAAACAGGAGGAAGCTGACCCCGTCCCTATAAAGATTTTCAAGTTACAGCATGGCAGGCCACTGAAGACAGAGGCTTTAACATCATTTACAATCTTGGATTGCTTTGCCCTATAGTCTTACAGAATAAAGCAACAGCAACATCAGACTTGTGGCAACTTAATAATTGATTACTGAACCAGGGTAAACTCTGCAATTTGTTACCACATTTGGTTATTTTCAAAGTTTTACCATCTCTTTATCTGTAATCAAGTTGCAAAGTTCTAGCCAGGCTCCCCAGTGCAAAGGCAAGACATGGGTAGCTTCAACGAACACATCAATTGCTTCTTTCACTAGGTCCAGCTTTCGCAGCACAACTCCATACCTGTAAAGAGAGTTATCCAGTTAAGCACAATCACAGAACACTGCACATCCACACATATACATGTGTGCTAGAAATACATACAGAAACTCACAGATAAAGGCCAAATCCATCCAGTTCCCGTGCCTTGTGTTTCTTGCTGAGCTCAACTCTCAATTCTCGTAGAGCTTCATTTTTCACCTGTCCTTTTTCCAGAGGTCCTGCATGACAATAAAGCCAAACAATGAGCTGTCAGCCAATTAAAGTCCAAGTTATATTAAGAATGATCACTGGCACAACCTGAAAGCTTCCCAATCTGTGATTACTTTCCTCTTTAAGAGAAAACATTTAGTCTGATCACCTGGTTTAACAAAAGAGCTAATTAGGTAAAAATCTGTAACCTCTATTAAGACAGTGAATTGAGAGAATGAAAGAAATTATGTTATAGCATACTACTATAAAAAAATTCAGAAGAAAACCATAAAAGTCACAGGAAGAGGCATCAATGGAGCCTTCATTATACTGTCCTGTGTTTCTTGACACCAGAGACTTACCCAAACTATCCACTGTCTCATCATCCTTCTTCTTTTCCCCTGACTGTGGAAAAGAGAAGACCAAGATGACATTAGGACAGCATAATCCTCACATTTGCTCCAATGTTAGCAGCAGCATGCAAATAAAGTTCTAACAAACATCATAGTTCTCAAAAGAACAACCCCATCTCCCTTTCCCCCAAACATATATGTAACATGGACTTCTAAGTGGTCATCCAGAACAGAAGAGACAAAAAATGATGTTCCAGAGATAAGTGGGGAGCAGAGGAAGTCAATGCTAAAAGGTGATTTTCCCTTCTATCTTACCAGGTATCTGGAATACATATACAAGAAGTAAGCCTTCTGACTCTTGCAGCCCCGCAAGAAATAGGCAGCCCTGTCATATTCCTTCAAATCAAAGTAAGACTTGGCTAACGTATAGGCATCCAGATCACGAGCATCCTCCTGCAGGGACACAGATAAGTTTCAAGACGTCAGTTCTGACATGCTTTAGCAAAATTATCTTGCAACAAACATAAATGAAACTGCTCCAAAAGCTAAGGAAAAAAAGAGTTTATTCATCCTCAAATACGGTTTGAGTACAATCAGAAGTCTCCTCATTCCTTCAAACAGACTTCTTAAATATTGAGTACAGATGACATAGAAACATTCAAAGAACACAGTGAGGTTCCAGGAAACAAGCTGCCACAAGGTATCAATTTGCTATTCAACAGGTAGGAATGACATGCTGGATGTGGACATGCTGGAGCGTTTCCAGAGAAGGGCCACACTAATGATCAGAGGGTTGGAGCACCTCTCCTTTGAGGACAGGCTGAAAGAGTTGTGGCTGTTCAGTCTGGAGGAGGCTCTGAGGGGACCTTATCGTGGCCTTCCAGTATCTGAAGGGGGCCTACAAAAGAGCCAGGAAGGGATTTTTTAGGCTATCAGGTAGTGACAGGACTAGCGGGAATGGAGCAAAGCTGGAGGTGGGGAGATTCAGACTGGACATGAGGAGGAAGTTCTTCACCATGAGAGTGGTGAGACCCTGGAACGGGTCACCCAGGGAGGTAGTTGAGGCCACATCCCTGGAGGTGTTTGCAGCCAGGCTGGATGAGGCTGTGGGCAGCCTGATCTAGGGTGGGGTGTCCCCGGGCATGCAGGGGGATTGGAACTAGATGATCCTTGTTGTCCCTTCCAACCCTGACTGATTCTATGACCATTAGTAAGACATCTGCTCAGGAATTCCATATCAAACAATACTGACCTGCTAACTTAAATGCAAACATTTCCTTGTTAACTACACCTTGAAATGCACTAAGGTGCTACACCGCTGTAACGTAACAATAAACAGGCATATACCTAGAAATCCTACTGCACACCTGTACAATATATAGCTATACACACAACTAGTTTCAATCATGCCCTTGCAAGCACAAGTCTAGTAGCACATCATAACTTGTATTGATAATAAATTTTTGCCTTACTAAAGGCAAATAAAAGTTACGCTGCAGGATGTCAATTTCGGCTTACAGAGTGTTATAAAATGCAATGCTGTCACCCAGGGGAGCACATTGAGCTCAGGCCGCCCCGTTAGATACCGAAAGGAAGAGAGTCGAGAGCATTCTCAAACACCTAGCCCAGGTCCAGCACAAGAGCACTACCGCACTTCTTCCTCATTAAGTGCAGAAGGGATCACAAAGCAGCTCTACCAGCGAGAGCTGCAGCGTTTTCTCTTCGCGTTATCAACCCCTTCTAATGCTCAAGCACAACCAAGGCTCGGGCTTGACCCACCCCACCCCGTTAGCAGCGCGGCCGCGGTCAAAAGAAGCTACCACGCCGCAGGTCAGTGAAGCCGTCCTCGGCCAGGCCTCCTCCCAGTCCCGGCCATACCTCTGTGAGCGCGGGGGGCGGCGGCAGCTCGCTTAGTGGCAGCGGGTCCAAGGCAAAGGCCAACTCAGAGGCCCTGCGAGGAGAAAGAGAGAGCCATCAACGCAAGGCCCTCCGGCCGCGGGGCCAGGCCCGCCCGCGGCACTCACCACTTCCCGCTGTGCTGCAGACCGCGCTCACGGCTCCGCTCGGCCACGCTCAGCAGCTGCTTCTTGATCTCCCGCAGGTCCGAGAAGTCGCTGCCCGGCAGCCCCACCGCCGCCATCCCGCCGCCGCGCCTCACAGCCAATCGCAGAGCCGCACACTCGGCGCATTTCCGCTCTGTAGACGCAGCTTCCTCCTTGGCTGAACGCCACTCGCCTCGCTCCCAATCAGCAGCGGCGCACTGAAGTCTTGACGCCTGATTGGACAGTTGTGGCGGACTCGCGGGTCTGCCGCGGAGCCCTCAGCGCTCTCTGGGTCCAGCGGGGCCCAGTGTTTCACTGCCCCTTCCCTGCCCCTTCCCTGCCCCTTCCCTGCTCCTTCCCTGCCCCTTCCCTNGCCACTCGCCTCGCTCCCAATCAGCAGCGGCGCACTGAAGTCTTGACGCCTGATTGGACAGTTGTGGCGGACTCGCGGGTCTGCCGCGGAGCCCTCAGCGCTCTCTGGGTCCAGCGGGGCCCAGTGTTTCCCTGCCCCTTCCCTGCCCCTTCCCTGCCCCTTCCCTGCCCCTACCCTGCCCCTACCCTGCCCCTTCCCTGCCCCTACCCTGTCCCTACCCTGCGCCATCCGTCAAAACACAGATGGAAAGAGACTCCGAATTCTGAAGATAAGTTTTTGCCGTCCTTGCAGTCTCCTTTGTCTTCTCCATAGCTGGGGATCAGCTGTTAAGAGTGGACTGTACTGTTCTAAATTCCATATTTGATATTTGTTTGACAGTAACATTGGTTTAATTCAGCATGTTCAGTTCTCACAAGAATCAAATAGATGATTTAGGGTTTGGTTTTGTGAGGTCCGTGAAGTAATTTTACTCAAGTCTGTTCGTTTTCGGTTTGGGACCCACTGGGCGTTGTGTGCCGTTTTCCTGGCTAGAAACTGACAATACGTGTGAGGTGCTCGATGACACAGAAATACGGAAACTTCGGGAGAAAAAAAAAAAAAAAAAAGGCACAAAGTACTACTTACTTGGATGCTTTCTGAAATCTGGACAAAATATCCCTTATGTGATCAGGTTCCTTAAGTGTGCCACTGGCGCCGCCGTGCCCTAACTTCGTATGATTGCCCTTCTCGAAAAGCAGTAGTTCTGATAGCTGTGATAGACTGAGCTGTTCAGTGAGAAAACGTGTTTATTTTCTGGTACTCACCAGATGGCTCTGCTGTCACTGCAGCAGTTGGCCAGCAGCTGAGCTCATTCGTGGTTCCAAGTGTTCAGCAGTAGGTGGCGCTCGGGGCTCTTCCTTGAAGCGGCAAGAGAAGGCTGACAGGTTGCTTGATGATGGCTAAGGGTTCACTAATTGCGGAAGACTTGCTCATAATGAGAACTCATAATTCTTCCTGTCATTCCATTGTGTAATAGCTGCATCTTTTAAGTGACACTCAGGGCTTGGCTTTTAGAGCAGTGGGCTAATTAAACCCTCTGCATCAAAAACTGATAATAACTTCTGGAGGTGCAGATTAATTTAGCTATCCTAACTGGGTGCTGCTGGAAGAGCAAGAGTTTGTTCATGATGGCACTGCACACTAGCGAGATGAGGCTGTCTCTAGTCCCTCACGGAAATGTGGTGACTGTTGCCTTTAGAGAAGGATACATTTGGCCAGATATTAATCCCCTTGGGTTCTGTCCATTCCTCAGAGATCATAGGGGCTTGAGGTAATTGGACTTTTAACAGCTCTGGTAATGCCGTCACTGTAGGTCCTGGATTTATCTCTTAGCAGCTCTGGTAATGTCGTGACTGTGGGTCCAACAGCTGCCACGGGAGAAGCCTGGCTGCCACGCTCACTGGAGCAGTCAGTGCAACAACAGTTCAGGTTATTCACATGCAGCTTATGCAGGTTCTTTACAACTACCTCTGATGAGTGCACTGAACTACAGACCAGCTCTGCAGCTCTAAATGCAATTGCGATCACAAAGTCCATCTCCCAGGGAAGCACTCAGCATAGCCAAGGCCACAGGTCCACCAAAAGGCATCCATCTGTGGGGGGAGTGAGGAATGCAAACCATGCATTTGTCCCTGCCATTTGGATGCTCAATCCCCTCCGAATGAGAGATGAGACTGGGACAATATTTATAGCTCTACTACTGTGCAGTACCTGTGTGGGAGTGTGGCCAAACAATTCTTCCTTTATCAGTGGCACAAGACATCTTTTGATTTCGGTGTTACTTCTCCATTCAGCAGAATTAGAGGTGATAAGTGGAATAGTGGGTCTGTGCTATGCCCCCCTCATTCTCCACAGAGCCGTGGCAGCAGAGTCTTCACTGTGCTCACTATGTGTTTATCAGCAACCTTGAGCCCTGTAGTTTGTCCACTGTTTTGTGCTTGCAGCAGTGACAATGAAGGTCATTGTGAAGAGTGGGAATGATGTCCATCATACAAATGGGTTATATAAATTTATGAGGATTTTTTTTCTCCTCAAAGTTAACATCTTCAGGCGTGCAGCAAATGCTCAGTGAAATCCAGTGTAAGTGGCCTTTACCTGGTGTCTTGCCAACACAGGCAAGTCTGTTGACAGTTAGAGAAAATCCAGACCTTTGCATTATCTTAATTCAGGTTCTGTGTTATGATGTTATCAAAATACTTTTAAACTTGTTTAAGAATCGTCTATGGTTCCAGATTCTTGTAGAATTTTACACTGAGAAATTTAATGTAATAAGAATTATCGTTGCTTGCATTCTCTATTTAGCATGCTTAATGCAACACCTGCTTTTGCTTGTTGTACCATCTGCCAAGACATCATTAAGGGCAGAGCTTGGAAACCTCATGACCTTAAGAGGTGGTGGAAACCATTTATACTCAATTTACATCAAGAGTGAAGAATAAATTCTCACAGAGCCTGAATAGTTTTGAAAGGCAGGAGACTGCCCAGAGATTTGTACCAGCTCTGTGACACAGTTATTGAGCTCCTGAGTGTGGAATTCCTTTTATTTGAAGTAAATCTTGTTAAACTTCTAATCCCAATGAGACAAGCTTTTCTTTCCAACATTCTTTATATTTTCAATATTCTTTATGTATAGTATTTACATAGTATATAAGCATCCAGAGACTTCACCTGACTACAGGATTTTTCAAATGTCATGGAGAATGACCTGGTAACTCCATTAGCCAATTCCTTTAGGACTACTCATTTTATAATTCACATATTTTCTGTTCAAGGTAGTCTGTCTACTAACAAGAATTCCTTAGTGTTGCTAGGACCCTACAGGCCTTTTCATGTGGCTATTTGTCCTTTTGCTCTATTATTACAAAGTGCTAACTTCATGCAACCAAAAAGTGTTTCTGCTCCAAAGGAAGTACTGAATTTTCTTGTGTGGAAAGCAGTGTAGCATGGTGGAAGAAGTCTTTAAATTGTGTGATAGATGTTTAATTCTGTTGGTGCTGCTAGGTAAAGGGTGGTGCTGGAACAGCAATATCAGTACAGGTAGTGGCATCAATGACTTCATGGTAAATTTTCTGTTTTGGAACTAAGGAGATGGAAGACTGTCTTGTGACTCAGGAGCTACTCTGAGAGAGTTGGGACCATTGCATTCTGTGTTTGTAGCATGCACATGATTGAGACAGGGAAGATTTCAAAGCTGAGCAGTGTCTTAAGGTGCGGTTTGGAAAGCTGCTTCTACTTTCAGCAGTAGTAATGATTAGCATCTGATGTCCGTTGTCCTCTAATTCACAGCAAGTTGCTGTCCTTCCTATGCTCTTTATCCCCTGCTTCAAAACTGGATTCCAGGAACTCTGCCTATGACTCAAGTAATACAGCACTGTGACATCAGAGCAGGGTTTTGTGTGTTGTCAGTAACGTCTTTTTTTTCCCCTCTCTCTTGCTCAGATCTCAATTGTTTTCCTGGGAGGTTAATTGAGATGAAGTGTCGTAAAATGCCTCCGAGGACCCTGGAGTCATGCAGCTAAAGTGTTTACAGTGCCTGAATCACTTCTTCATAGCCGAGAAATCCATTGACTCATGCAATATATTTTCTGTTTTGAAGAGATTTTACTTAATTGCAGTGTCTGATGAGCTTGGATGCAGTATCAGCTGTGCATGCATAACTAGCCTAAGTGCTCAGCAAACCAGTTTGCACCTTTTGTTTAGCATATTGCCCACTAAGACCCCCAGATATCACAGTAAAGCTGTGAAGAACCATGCAGATTCATAAGAGCTCTCTTATTCAGGAGCCTTCAGATTGTTGCTGAGCTGCAGTTCCTGACTAAGTGGAGAATACAATTGCTCCCTTTTCAGGAGATCAGAGTGTTTTTAACCAGTCTTCCAAAATTATGGTTAGGCTGAATTGTAAGAGCTAGATGACTGGATTGCATTTGGTGTGCTGCTATGAATCCTAGAAATGCCTGAGAAGAAAAGAGGCTAGAGACAATGTATTGTGGTGGTCTTTATCTTGCTGGTGAACAGTAGGAATCTGCAACTGGTAGGCAGCCTCATCAGCACTGAGGTAGTGCAGCCTGTGGCTCCCCTGATACTGCTCTCTGACAGAAGTCTGTGCTGTGTGCTGACAAGGTTAGTCCTTTGCCTTCCATCCTTGTTTTAATACTAATGGTTGTATGCCTGGATGGTAATGAAAGAACTAATAAGGCTGAACGTCCATTGCTGTTTTTTCATGGGGCTGCTGGAAGCAACATTAGAGTGAGAAAAGTGAATGTGGGCAGGCAGAACTGCCCTTTTCCTTGTTGGTGAAAGCTCATGCTGGGAGAAGTAGAAGGTATTGATACACAAGGATGTTTTTTCTCTCCTCTCTCGAAGAAATGAGCATGGAAGTAAAACAGAATTCAAAGCTGCTGGTAGTTTTCTTATGTGTCAGGGCTTTTTCACTGAGCACAACTGTGCAGATTTCTAATGCTAGGAAACTCTTTAAAGTTCTTTCTGCAAATTCTTAATTATATTTGGTGTGTCCAGACAACTTTTCCCTGCTTATTCACTATACTTACCCTCCATTTGTGAAAAGAGGAGGATGTTTTATGGTGATCAGCAATCCATTACTGTGTTTTAAGGCAGCAGAGTTTTACAATTGGAGCAGTAATTTTGACCTTACAAAATAAATAAATGACCCAGCGCTCCTCCTGGTCATGAGAGGGACTTGTGGTTGTTTAGCAAATTGCAAGATTAGAATGCTCAGTAGGATTTCCATTTTGCTTCTGTGTTACTGAAATTTATTTAATCGGAAAGATGTCATAATCGGCCTGATCTTTTAAAATCAGATACAGCATTTCTAGAACAAAATAGCTGCCATAAAACTATCTTCTCTTTAGTAAAAAAAAAAAAGTGACTGCTTTGTGCATAGCTGTTTCTGTAGGACTAATGGGGGAATAGTGCAAAGTAGAGCTGTATGTATTAGAGAACAAACACAGAGGTGGTTAGGTGTCTTGTGGCCCTTCTCTGGACACACTCCAGCATGTCCACATCCCTCTTGTAATAGGGGCTCCAGAACTAGATGCAGTACTCCAGGTGAGGTCTCACCAGAGCGGAGCAGAGGGGGAGAATCACCTCCCTCGACCTGCTGGCCACACTTCTCCTGATGTAGCCCAGGATCTGGTTGGCTCTCTGGGCTGCAAGTGCACACTGCTGGCTCATGTTGAGCTTCTCCTACATCAGCAACCCCAGGTCCCTCCCCTCAGGTCTGCTCTCTAGCCAGTCACTGCCCAGCCTTTTTCAACTTGTGCCTGTTGTCTCCTGTTGTGTCAGTGGGCACCATTGAGAAGAATATGGCTCCAACCCCCTTTGGGTATCTGTACACTTGTACATCTGTACAATGGTAAGATTGTCGTTTGAGCCTTGCCTTCTCCAGGCTAAACAGTCCCAGCTCTCCCAGCCTTCCCTCATAGAAAAGGTGCTCCAGTCCATCATCTTCCTGGCTCTTTATGGGATTCTCTTCAGTATGTCCCTGTCTGTTTTGTATTGGGAAGCCCAGAACTGGACACAGCACTGCAGGTGTGGCTTCACCAGTGCCAACAAGAAGGGAAAGATCACCTTCCTCCACCTGCTGACAACACTTTTCCTGTCCCATCCCAGGCGACCATTCCTGCTCTGTGCAACGAGGGCTTGCTGCTGGCTTATGTTCAGCTCGGTGCCCACCAGGACCCCCATGTTCTTTCCTGCAAAGCAGCTTTCCTTCTGGGTGGCACCCAGCATGTGTTGGTGCATGTGTTAAGAAAGTAGTTTTCTTTCTGCCTCACAGGCCAGGTGCTGGAGTGAAACTTAATGTTTTTCAGCAGGTTAGGTCCTACTGTAGTGGTGATAAGAAGAATTTTAATTAACTTTTCTGTGTAGTTTTGATGGCTCCTCAAAATTCACCAGTTCTTCTGGACCCTAATGATTTGTAAGCCTTGTTCAAGTGAAGAATTTCTGAGGGCTTTTTGAACATCCAAGTAAAGAGCAATGCAAGATTGCAGAGCTTTTATTATCTATGCTAATTAGATTAAAATTCCTACCTTATTAGCTGAGCTGTACTGATTCAGACAGAAGACAAAGTAGTGCACATGTAGACTTCTACCAGCTGATGAATTGCTGCAAATGTGGTTTCTGCTGTCACTGGATCTGATAGAAATGTAGAATTTATTTCCTTGATGTAACAGTGAATTGTATTAGACATCCTGAGGAAAATGAAGTTAAGTATTACTGAAGTATTTTCTGCACATAATTGACTTTATTTTCTTTAGTAGAGAGTGATGCTGTTCTGAAACAGAAAATTGAGTACATCTAAATTGTCTGGTGCTGGCCACATTGTGATGGATTAGAAAGTCTAAGGATCTCAGCAGTGACTTCTATGACACAGCTTATTTCCAGTTAATTTTCCACAGGTCATCAGAAATTGGGGTGCTAATGACCTTCAGCTTTGCTGGAAGTTTAACTCCAGCACTTGACCTGTTGAGTGTTAACTCAACCTGTCGAAGTAATTAATGTAGTAATTTGTGTAATACATGCTTTTAAACTGTTTCTGACAAAGTGTGGATTTCGTCTAGAAGCCCAGAGTCTTAACATATTTTGTCCTTTGTCCCTTTTAAGAGCAGGAAATACTAAAAAAAAACCCCAAAACAAACAACCAAACAAAAAACCCCACCCACAAGCCCCACTAGATCAGTACCATGGAGATGTAATAGAAGGAGATCCACAGGAATGGCTTTAAAGAAAATAGATTACTTTGGGGTTTTTTTCATCATGAAGAGTTACCACAACTCCTTAATCATCATGAGGTGCATGCTAAATATAATGCTATAAAAATTTCTGGTAAAAGTCTTGGTTCAGGAAAATACCACTTTCTGTAGCTTTACTATCAATGGTATGTGATTTACTGCTTATCCTCATTCTGGTTTATTAGGTGCTAACATAATCTGGAAGAATTTCTGCCACTTGATACCTTCTCTTTCCAGGTTGCATAGTGGCATTTTGTCAGATGACTGTTAATAATTAAGCTAATGGTGATTTAAACTGTTACTGCATCTCCTTTGAAAGATATCCTTTCATTTGCTGCACAATGACAGCTGAATATAAATTCTTCTTTTGCCTGTTCTAATGAAACCAGGTTGCCTTAAATCACCATGGTGCTTCAGTGGACTAGAAATGTAGAGCCATCTGAAGGACTCTCATGGTTTAAAATTGCTCTGTCTTCCTGTGCTGCTGCTACACTGACATAGTAGATAAGTAAGAAGATTCTATATTCAAAGGCAAAGAGGAGTCTTTTCATGCTCCTTCAACCAACCCTTTCTGCCTAACTGAAAGCTGAAACTAAATCAAGTGTCTGTATTCCTGCTTAGCAAACTGGATTTTTTTTCTAGTAGTTTTAATTCAAGGAATGTTGGTGTCCCAACCTTCAGTCTCTGGCCACATCAGTGAGCTAAGAGGTCTGCTGGTACCTACCTCAGATAATTAATTCAGGTCTACAGACATATGAAATTAATAACTAGCAAAGAAGGACCCAAAGAGGACTGCTTCTAAGAGTCTGGAGTTTTCTGTGAGTGACAGGTACAATAAGCAGGAATGATTGGACTGAGTCCAGTCAGTTCATAAATGGAGAAGGCAGCACTGGTAGCATGTGGCAAGAGTGTAAGCACAAGATTTATTCAAGGAACATTTAATTAAACTGGAAAGTAATGGAAGATACAGTGTGTAGCTCTTCCATTATAGAAAGTACCACGTTGCTCAGATGATTTGTTGCTGGGGAGAAATGATGGGTTCATGTTTTATTACTGGGGAGAAACGATGGCTTCGTGTTTTTCCAGGACACAGTATGAAAGTGCTGTCTAACAGTTGAAAGCCACACAGATTACATTGATATAACCTTCAGAATTTTTATTATGTTGGATTGGTTTTTGGACTACACATCCAGAAAGCAATAAATTCTGGTGGCCCATGCGAAGAGCTTGGAGTATTGCTGTTTAAAAGGCATGTTTGACAAATACAACTTAAGTCAGCAGTGAAGCCATAGGCTGTAATCTGATTCCTTGTGTCAGTGTGTTTTGTGAATTGATAGTTCTTGATAGGCATGACACTTCCTTAATATACTTTGTTGTGTGGTCCCATGTTGTCTGTTAAAATATTTTAATGGATCCCTAGAAAGACTTGCAATTCTTTTTTTCTTCCCCCCCCCCTCCCCTGAGATTCTGGAGTTTTTTTGACAGAGAGATCCAGGGTGA
Organism: Psilopogon haemacephalus; assembly: GCA_013396835.1. Taxonomy (NCBI): domain Eukaryota; kingdom Metazoa; phylum Chordata; class Aves; order Piciformes; family Megalaimidae; genus Psilopogon; species Psilopogon haemacephalus. The sequence goes on along the minus strand of VWZI01001497.1, from coordinate 286,633 downwards.
GCACACTGCTCATCTGCTGGAGATTGGCAGTGCTGCAGGTCTCTGTTGTGGGGCAGTTCTGCACTTTGTAGTTCTGTAGAAGTTGCATAAGGAGAAGCTGATCTTTGCCGTGCATTTTTCAGGGCCATAATTTCTAGAACCAGTAGTAGTTAATTGAGCAATACCTTGAAGTTTACACAGCAATTATTTGCCATCCAGTGAGTAAATGTCAGTTTTCTTGCTAGCCTAGGCTGTGATTTCCTTCCAGCTGACATCTCCTGACAGTCGCATTGTGTGGTGGATGCTGTTTGTCCTTTACAGGCAAGGGTTGTCAGCTGAGTCTTTTACACTTGCTGATTTCAATATCAGTTTGTATTCTATGCAGAGGTTATAAATCCAGAGTAAAAGCTGTGAATCTAGTGTGACTGACAGGTTCTTGATTAAGGTAGCCTAGGGCTGAAAGTGAAAAAAGGGGAGGATCTGCTGGTGCCAGTGTGGCTGAGTTTCACAGAATGCAGCACCTGTATGCAGACACTTCTCAGACTCTCTTTTTTAAAGATAACTGTGAAAGTAGTACTATTAATACATGTTGGAAAGCCTGCGAGGTTTTAATAGAAGTCATTGTGGCCTCTCCAGACTGTGGGCTGCTAGTCCCATTTGGGAAGGCTTCCACGTTAATCTGACATCTTGTTTAGCAATGATAACACTAGAGAGTCCAATTAAAGTATTTCAAGAAGACATCCCCATACAAGACTGCATTGATTGTCTGCTAATGTGTATTGAATTTTAGCTAAATACAGCCCCGGGTGCTGTGCTGGAAAGCAGGGGAGCTTGCTGTCCAAGCTCTTAATTCCTTTTATATCGATTTGGCTGCTAATGATATAACCTTCTACTCTAATTAACTGACATCTGCATTAGGCTGAACAAGAGCCCCCTGCTTGAGACTGTTCACTTGTTTGTGTTATGAAATGTGCCCTCCCTTTATGTTAGTTTTTGTGCAGATTAGCTCAGTCTGAGTAAAACAGATCATCTAAGGATTGACTTTTCTTTTAAATCCTCTGCAAAGCAGGTTTGTCTTTCTATTGTCTCAATTCCTGCCAACCTGCCCAGGATTTGTGTTTATGTGAGCCTGGACAGAGCTGGTTCACTGCCTGGATGCTTTTGCAATTCTTGTCAATGGATTATTTACTGCTTTTATTTGAGACTAGGAAGAAAGGTTTAAGTTTAGATAAAGATGCAGTATGCAGACATGTAGATAAACGAGTCCCTTTGTTGCGTTTTAGGTCGTTAAGCAGCCATTCAGATGTAAATGACCAAATCAAGCTAAAAACTTGGAAGCGGTAATCTCCTTACGAAACCATACTGGCGAATCTGCAAACTGACACTTTTCATCTTGGGAAATTTTAATTTCAGCATCTGAAAAATAAAATGCTCAATTTTGGTGCAGAATTGGTTTTACAGCTCTTAATAGGTTAAAGCCACTACTCTGCAAAAGTTCCTCACAAGTAGCTATTTTTTTGTGCCCTTGTCGTGTGTTTATATGCTTGCTTTGAGATAAGGTTGTGAGTCTGACGGGTAAAGATGATGTGGAGTCAGGACGCTGTTATGTTTTTACCTAAGCTTTTACGAAGCTCCACATTCAGTGAGAGGCAATGCAGGAAACTGGGTTCTCTCGCTCTATAAAAAGTTGCTGATTTTGTTCCTTTGACTACTCCTATTGGAGCTTCTTGTTTGTGAGGTTAGACCATCTCCTAAGGTATGTATGAAATGTATGTATGTATGCATTTTCAGTGTTCTCTTGATGGCTGTTCAGCCAAACCTGACAGCTAATAGTTGTTAGCTGGTTAGCTCTGAGGAGAGATGAAAATTAGTGCTGAGAGGGAGAACCCTGACAGAACTCAGCTACCAGCTGCTGGCTTCTTCAGTCACCACATGCTTCTGTCACAAACATGGTCCTGAGTGGGTTTACAGCATTTTACACCCTTTGCCTGATGGGGATATTGTTAGGAGTACAAGCTTATTGTGGGGTTTGTATAACAGCATCTTCAAAGTTGACAGTAGATCTGCAAAAGCAGATGTAAACTGAGAAAGTTAGTTCCTTTGATTAGGGAGCAAGTTCTTTCCCATGTTATCCTGCTCATATAATGACTGAAGCAAAGAAATTCTTACCCTAACATGTGCGTAACAAAATAATTCACATTGTGGCTTAGCTATACTAAAACACATTCTCATACAAATTTTCTGTTAATAAAATGTACAGCTTTCAGTAATCTAAGCATTCACAGCAATAGAATATATTTTTTTCCTTTTGGTACCATATTTGATATGAACAAACAAAATAATAATTAAAAAAAATTTGCTAGTATGTGTCTCAGGACACCCTTAGAGAGCTATCTAAATTATGATAATAATTTTCTCTCCTTCAGTACTCAATGGATTTTCCCCTCTTTCTCTTTACTTAATTAGCTACTTACTGCGCAATACATGTTGCCTTTCAAAAAAGTTACTAGGTGAAAAATACAATCAGTACCTGAAGTTCATTATACTGATAATGTAAAAACAAGAACATTCAGATTAAGTCTGATGTCACGTATCAGTCTTGCTATTGTATTTTTACTTTACACAGGTTGAGGATTAGAGGATTAAAAACCTCACATTTCAACTTAAGTACTAAAAGCTTTTTTTTGTCCTCCAGAAAGATCGCAGCAAAAGCTAAGTGGATTGTACTTTATGAGGATCTGAGGTCACTGTCTTGCCTGAGCACTGGAATTCTTTGATTGGAGAGAAGGCATGTTCCTTTCCTTTCTCCCTTGAGGCATTCATGGAGCAGTGCTCCAGTGCTGAAAATACACAACGAAATTTTCACTTGTTATTCATTGTGGAGGGGTTAACTAGGACAGCTTTTGAATTAGACTAATGGCAAAATATGTGCTCAGGCATCGGTGAAAGAGGGCAGGAGTGAATTTCCTACACTGCTGGTTCTGTTTCACTGGCAAGTGGAGCTCAGGAAACTGTGCTTAACATCTGGCCTACACCTCTTTATTTTTTAAGTCCTATTGATTGTTGGTTATGCTTTTAGGCATGCATTGAGTGATTAATTTTACTTGAAGCAATGCAACCAGTCCTGATTTAATTCTTGATCCATCACATTTGATTTGCCAGAGACTTGCATTTCTAGTTAGTGCTGTCAGCTTGCCTTAATAAAAAGCCTTTACATGTCAGGTAGCAATGATGATCTATTCTGCTAGGTCATGAGATTGCTTTTGCATAATCTGTTTTCTTTCCAGCTGGTAGCTGCGAGCAGCAAACAGAGGAATGAGGGAACAGCATAATCCAGAAAATAGAGAAATAGTGAACAGTTTTTTTATTTTGGCAAAAGGCTAACAGAAGTCCCAAAATGTGGGTATATCAGTGATTGCAAAAGAAAGGTCATTGGCAAGGACATGAGCAGTAAACAAAGTTAGACTGGATCGAAACTGAGAAAAAATATGGGAAATCTCTTAACTTATTTCTGCTAGAACTGTCATAAAACATGTGCATGCTCTGAGTTGGAATGATGAGAGTGAAACCCAGAGTTTGGGGCTTGAAGAATTAGCTGCTAATCTCACATTTCTACAAGAAGACTGTAATTCCTGGTTTATAGCCCTGAAAACATAATGGAGCCCTGGGGATCACTGACACAACAAGCTTCTGAGAGCCACTAGCACTTAGCAAAATTGACTTCAGTTAATCAAAAGATTCTTTAGGGAGAGGAAAAAAAACCAAAACTGCTGGTTTGGAAAGCTACAGAAGAAGTAACTGAGTCTAGATGGTTAAAGAAATTTGAGTTTCTTACAGTGGGGCTCACTGACCTATAATGACAGCATCTAATGGGCATGCTTAAATAGAAGAAAAAGCAATTTAAGTGCTCGACTGGTAGGCATGAAAGTGGGAGGGAGGAGAGTGCAGTGGCACTATGCTCACCCTTAAAACATTCCTTGAGAGAGTTGTGTATGAACCTGCAAGTATGTAAGAGGTTGCAGCAACAAGAGGTGCATGGAAAACAGAACTATCCAGCCTGTGGGTAATGCCCCATTATGAAGAAACATTTGCCATTTTCCCTAAGTCCTAGGTAAAAGGAGACACTGGGTCATACCTGAAACTCCACACATCTTGAAAGTCCTTGGCATTTTTTTGCAAGAGCCTGTGGTGAAATCTCTGATATGGGATTTTGAACTTGTGTGTAGGCTTGATGTCAGCTTGATTTTAACAGTATCCTTGCGGGAAAACACCTTTTATTATGCTTTGCTTGTAAGTGATATGTGTTTTAAAAGAAATCCAGGGGGAACTTTCCTCTCTGTAGTCCATTGGAATGCCTCATATTTTAAGAAAAAAGCCAGAACAACAGAAGTAGGACAAATATTGTAGAAAATACATTTTTTTAAAGTTTCCACTTGCTGTTTAGGGACTTTCAGATTGCAAAGAACCTCCTGTGTCATCAGGTCCATTCTCTTGTTATCACAATCAGAACTTCACACATAGAATCTGCCACATAATACTGTTTTGGTTTGGTTTTTTGTTTTGTTTAGTTTTGATTTTTTTTTTTTTATGAAAGCAGCTGTGCTATGATTTCTGTGTCTTACAATAACAGGATAAATGCTTTTATTTCAGTGGAGTTTAAATTAGTCACCTGTGCATGCCAGGGGAGTTTATCTGCAACAATGATTCCAGCATGATAAAACAGCTTGCTGCATATGTCACTGTGAACCAAAATTTTAATTCAGTCTCTCTGTATATGCTACGTTTCAGATATTTCTGTGCAATGGAAAAAAGCTAAGAGTAGGCATGAACATGTTTTAGAGCAAGGAACATGTGAATATGGTGAAACACTTCTGTTTTGCTTCCTGGAAAGAGGAAGGTGGGAATATAAAGATCAAAATCTTGAATACAGTTTCGGATGTGAATGTGGAATCCTAGATGGTTGTGGCAGGAGCAGAACCAAAGTCCCAAAGTGTTTTATTCTTGCACCATCTTCAAGGGGATGACCTGTGCAACAGACTGTACGTGTGTGTATGTGTGTGGTGTAATGAAAGTGGAATGAACTTCACTAGATGCATAGTTCCAGTTGCTCTAATCCTATTTAGTGCTTTTCTGTAATTTTGCTCTTTATCAGAGGTTGCTGAGATATAATTCTGCTGAAGCCTAATTTACTAATTAATTTAAATTCAGTCAGATAAGCAGCAGAACATTTCTCAGTGCTTTTATTTATGCACAGATAACTGATCTTCTCCATGTTCTCAAGCTCACTAGCATTTCTTCTGGCAAAGTATTTCGAGAGACTCCAGTCTGCATCTCTTAAATCTTCGTGCTCCTAGCGGTGTGAACTTTGTGATTTTGGCCACACAATAAAACAAAGGCAATGATTTTCTGTCCTTCAGGATAAGCTATTTAACCGTTGTTTAATCATTTCTGCTGTCTGATGTCAGGAGGGGCAGAACAACTGAACTTCATGCTTTGCAGGAAAACAGGTGGGACCAATAAAACAAAAGATGAGCCAAAAATCGCACAATTATTTTGTGCTAGCTTAATGGCTGCTTTGTTCTGCCCAAAGGTAAAACCATAGTTATCAGTGCCATTTATCGAGTGCACCGCTTTAGTATAAACTTGTTTAAAACAGGGTAGAGCCCCTTTTTCATCTTAATTAGACAGTAACCCATTGATTCCAAGTAGGCCTTCATTTTCTAATTATTTAGTACATAATATAATGTCATTAGACATCTTTGAGTGGACAGGATTGCTCTAAAAGCTTTAGCTCCAGAGCTCTAATATTAGGCTTTTGGCATTCATCCCTGTGTGTGAAAAGCAGTCAGTTTGTTTACCAGGAATTTAGATTCATATTACTGGGGGAATTAGCAGTGAGCTATTAGTCTGATTCAGGCACTTAACAATTGCTGATCATCTCCTCCTAGCCTGGGGATAATGGAGGTGATCAGCTGTAAATGGAAAGTATGTGGGGCTATTTTCATGAAGGCACTTGGAGAAAGTGCTGCATCCCCTGACCTCTGCTAGCCCTGGGGTTTGCAAGAAACCCAAACACCAAGTCACTTCCTGGAGGAGAGCTAATCACCTATAAGAAGAGCTTCCATTAGAGACTAACCCATGCTCAGCCCACACCAACCCTCCCTCATCTGTGAAAAGGCTCAGCCACAAAATCCCTGAGGTAGCAATGATCAGCCTCTGATCATATTTACCAGTATCTCTTTTGATGCAGGGAGCAACTGTAGAATAGTGATTGGTTTGGGTTCTGAGGCAGTGCTGAATGGTCCTGTTGAGCTCAGTGGTGCTGGTTGGCTTCCTGCTTCTCCACGGTTGTCCCCAAAAGCTTTGTCTGGTTAACAGAGACCGCAAAAACTTCCTGAAAAAGTTATTTTTTGTTCTTTCCCACCATTTCAGCAGTGACTGGTGATTTTTAGGATGTATTATGTAAGCTGCTTACATTCTTAATAGGTGCTGGATCTATAGTGTTGTCTTGTCAGCTCGCTGTTACCTTTTATTGTTAGCAGTTTTTCAGAGTCCTGCCAGGGTTCTGTAGGCAGCAGTCATTGTATGACGTCAAGCTTAGCTTTTCCTCATCTGTGATGCATATCATGCCCCCCTTTCAAAGGAAAACTGCAGCCACTTGATTCTTTGTTGGAGGCAGTGGGAATGATTTTAATGAGGCAAGGACAGAATAACTTCGAACTTCCGAATTTAAGGCCTATCTCTGGCATTACTTTGTGACCTCAGGCAAGAAATGTGTATTGCTTCTCGCACTTGCCACAAGAGAAACAACTGACACAGCCACTGAGCTCACTGCAGGGAAAGGAATACCCTCTGTAAATGAATGCCCTCTGTAAATGGTGAGGCACCTAAAGCTATTGCAGGAGTTGCAGAAGTCACAGCTGAAGTACCTGACAGCGAGGGATGCCTGCAAAAGTTAAGATTGCTTTGTAAGAGATTGTGTCCAACTCTATTCTCTGCATTTCTTTCCCATAGTGCCTCCAGCAGTAGGAGACAAGGCAGACAGCTTCTGTTAAATGCAAAGGGAGGCAGAAGACTTCTAGAATTGTGAGATAAATTTTATTAGCGAGATCTGTAACTTTTTTACACTTTTAAAAATAATCTACATTACAAGTAGAAGGTTTACTCACTGTTAAGATTGTCAGAATAGAGAATTTTAATTAGGTTTTTTTTTTGTTTGTTTTTTTTTTCTTTTTAATGTAGACCAAAGGTACTCACAGGATATTGTATTCCAGTTTCTGGGGAGCAGAAGCTAAGTTGCTGTAAATTGCTTGTACTGTGGTTGGTAAGAACTGTTCTGAATGGGTCTGTACATCACTGGTGCCAACAGACCTGAGCTGATACTAACATGACCTTTCTAGTAGTCACACTTGTGCATGCATATCTGCATGAATATCTGCTGTGTTGTTGACTAACTGGCATTTGACATCAGGTATTACAAAAATCTTAGTGCAATTAGGTTTGCACTGGTAGCAGTGTGAGTACCTGTGAGTGAAGGTGCACTCAGAGGGGAATTCTGTTTGCAGCTGCTGATGAACAAGCCTCAGAGGCAGCTGTGTATATAAAAGTGCACATATACATGCAAAAGGGGTATAGAATACTTGGAGACAAAACCAAACTAACATATTTTTCTTTCATTTCAGTCTAGAGCAGGATTTGTCTGTTAGGCATTTTCCTATGCAATCCAGCTCTTGACAGGAGGCTGCAGTTACAATCAATAACCTTCACAGAAACTAAAGGTCCACAGTGCCCTGAATATGAACAAGAAAATGCTAATACCTTTTCTATATCAACCTGTCTTTGAGTACTTAAGTGGGAAAAGAGGGAGGATCACAATGCACATGAGTGGAAGATGAATGTAGTACACTCTGAGCAGTACAGACGGCACAGGGAAATCCACTCAGTTATTATTGGAAATAGCCTCACCAATTTGTGGAACAGTGGAAAGAAAATGTTTTCTTCATTCCTGTCATTTTTCACTAAATTCTGGATATAACAGATGCTATCACATGTGTTAGCAGGTTTGACACATTTCTAGACCTATCATATGGAGAATGGTCTAATGTAGATATTAGAACATGGCAATATGGATTCTATTCATTACAGAATAGTTGTGCTGTCATGATCAAAACAGCTCTATTTCAGTAAGTAGTGGGAAATACTATAATTTGTATTCCTCTTTATTAAGGAGACATAATATTTGTTCCCACTGCATGGAAGTAAGATGTTGCTTTTCTGTATAGCAGAGGAGATGGTTCTGTGCCATGCAGTGATTTCCTTGTCCAAAAAGTAAAGAGAAGGCTAGAATTTGAAATTGAAATATTATCACTGCAGAAGGACAATTACTCTGATACACGAGACAGTGTAAGGTTCTGTAATAAGTATCTGACAGTGACTGGGAACCACAACATTTTACCTAGCTGGTGCCTCCCTGACAACAGACAAAGCACAAGGTAAAAAAATACCCAACTGTTCTGCATCTCTTGGGGCTGTAACTTTGTTTGGCTGGGTATAACATTGTTTGGATCTGCTATAGCTCACAGGATAGGCAAGGGGCATCATGTGGTGCATAGAGGAGCTGCTTTGAGCTGGGTTTGCAGCTCTTCTGAAAGCATAGGCTGGCGTGAGGCAGCTCTTGCACACAATTGATTGTGGACTATTAACCTATACTCAGAAATCAATATTCACTTAACACCACATTTTAACAGGCAAATGCAGTACAAAATAACAGCAGTTGCATAGTGCACACATTTACACTCAGAATAAACAGGTCATGAAATAAAGCTTGGCAGAGGAGTTGGGTTGGATAGGCAGCATGGAAGGAACAGTGACAACTTGAATAAGAGGTACAAGGTAGTTGCAGCTCCCAGAGATTTTTACAACCGAATGTCCCAAAGGTTTTGTGGTCTGTACAGCTTCAATGAGCTATATGCATTCTCTACGCATCACTAAGGTGTGTCCTGAGGCCATCCCTTGCTAGGTGAGACTAGTTTACTGTGATTGCGCACAGAATTTCATCTTCACCCACAAAACCCAAGTCTGTTGGTAGCTGAGATAATGGATGATACAGGCATGCTACACAGGACAAAATAGAAAGGAAGAATACAAACTGTTGTATAGTGCCCTTGATCTGGAATGGTATTTTTCAAAAAAGAATTAAAAGGAAAATGAAAATAATTCAGAACTGGCATTTCCAAGGGACTCCATGTGTATGGTTATTGAGCTTTGCTTGCAACCTCCCCTGCAGTGTAGACTTGTCTTAGAATGCCTTAACAAGCTTGAGGAGTGGACCCATATGAACCTCATGAAGGTGACAAGGCCAAGTGCAGTGTCCTACAGCAAGGTTGGGACAATTCCCAACAGACTGAGCAGTGCCTGGATTAAGAGAAGTTGTCGAAAGGACTTGGGAGTACTGGTGGATGAAAAATGACATATGAGCTGGCAATGTGCACTCACAGCCCAGGAAGCCATACTGTATCCTTGGCTGCAAAAAAAAGAAGTGTGGCCAGCAGGCTAAGAGAGGTGATTCTCCCCCTCTACCTTGCTTGACCCCACCTGAAATCCTGCATCCAGCTTTGTGATGCTCAGAACATGGACATAGATCTGTTAGAGTGGGTCCAGAGGAGGGCCACAAAAAGGATGAGGGCTGGAACATCTCTGATGTCAAGAAAGGCTGAGAGTTGGGGTTGTTCAGCATGAAGAGGAGCAGGCTCTGTGGAGACCTCATTGAGGCCTCCCAATATATGAAGAGGAATTAAAAAGACTTTTTACCAGGGCCTGCAGAGACAGGACAAAAGGCAGTGGTTTTAAACTGAAAGAAGGTAGGTTTAGATTGGACATAAGGAAGAAATTATTTTACAGTGAGGGTGGTTAGCCAGGGAAGCTGTGGATGCTCCCTCCCTGGAAGTGTTCAAGGCCACATTGGATGGGGCCTTGAGCAACCTGGTCTAAAGAAGTCCCAAGCCACAGCAGCAGGGTTGAAATGAGATGATCTTTAAGGTCCATTTCAACCCAACCCATTCTATGATTGTATGCTTGAGGAAGAGCTCAGACCTTTGATTGGAATAGTAGCCTGGCTGTTACCCAACATTCTATCATGGCAGAAGCAGCCCCGGGCACCCTATCTGCAGAGCTCAGCACAACTGGGGCCAAGTGGGGTGCAAGGTGCAGCAAGGTTTTCAGTGACTGCTCTTCTGGGTTAAGGCTATTGCATTTCTCTTTCCTGGAAGCCTTCTGCTTCCCAAAGGTAAATCAGTAGTGGGAGGAGCCTGGATATGGAATAAGATCAGTAATATGTGAAGGAAAGATACCATTTATGCCAAGTTAACATGAGCTCAGCAATAGGGGCAGGAGCAAAACCAGAGATGGCCAAGAAGCAGCAGCTCCAGAATATACAGAGGAGGCCATAGGCATGCTGCTGTGCTCAGAGATGTCTCGTGTCTTCCCTTCATCCACCTAGGAAATGAAATGGAAGAATGGATCCCAGTTAGACACACTTATGCACAAACATCTACCTGAAGAGCCTCCACTTCTGAGCACTACTGTGAGACTATAGGGAGCTCTTGTGGCCAGGCAGCACAGCCTCCTGGTTCTGCTGGTCTGTGGAAGGAATAGCTGAAGGTAAAGCAGTCGTGTTGCATGCATGTGGCTTTCCTTTCTTTGACATCCAAAACCCACACATTTCCAGATCCAAGGTTTTTCAACGACTGTCTCTAAGCCGCGTTGTGAAGGCGACAAAACAAAGCATACCTGGGACATTCCTGAAGAAAGAGATGTGCTGGCACTGTCTCCTTGGAAGCTTATGGAAGATGAATAAAGTAAGTCTTCCTGTTTTTCTAGAGCTTCCTTCTTCAGGTGCATTTGAGACCAAATTGTATTTTCTGCAAAGAGAAGTAAAGCAAGAGTCTTATTCTGATTCTCTTTTGCACACCTCAGAGGCTGGTGAATAGAAATCTGGGAAAGCTATTTTGGGAAATGCGTTAACAGGTTTTGTGGCATTGATTGAGAAAATACATATTCTCTGTTCAGTGAATGGCCTGTGAGTTTGTGGGTTTATTTGTGAGGTGAAGCAGATACAAAGCAAATTTGCACCATACTTGAGAACCTGCACCATACTTGAGAACCTTTGGGTCCCTCTGGAACTTTCCCAGCCATCTGTTTTGTAAGGGGCAGGTACATAGTATCTCAGATGAGATACTTAGGCTGCAGGTGTATCTGTAATGCTGGGTGCAAGGCTTTTCCATATAGCAAGAGATAGATTTAAATATTCATAATTTATCTAATGATGCTGGTTTCCGTTATATCCTTTGGAAGCTTTTGCCAACATAAAATATTTAAATCTTACTAAAGTCTGTTGCTAAAATGCTAGGGAGGTAAAAGAAATGCAGATTTAGGATTACACAGTTGCATGTAACAGGATTTTTGTAACAGTTATCCTGCTGAATCAAGGGCCATCAGGAGCCACTTAACTTTGACCAAATAAGTGAGGGCCAAAGGTGAACACAGGAAAGAATGGGGGTGAAGGGAACTCAAACCCCATAATCCTGGTGCACTGATGTGGTTACTCAGCAGCCTATGGATGCCACATGTTTGACAGCCCACTGTGAGTTTTTGGCAGCTCCTTTCTGTGACTGCTGTTTGGAAATAGCTTCACGATTTTTGAGATGAACAGAAGTGTTGCCAAAGGATACAGAAACATTCCATGAGCAACGGCAGACTGATCTCATAGGTTGGATAGCAGAAGACAGAACTATACACAAGAGTAGTGTGATGTAGGACCTTGAAATCAAAAGGATTTGAATGTCCTTGTGCTGAGCTTTGGTTCTGCGACGTGACTGATGCTTACCAAGGCATTTGTTGCTCTCAAACATGCTGAGTATCTGGTCACACTTCTCCTTCTGGTTGCCACTGCTCTCACAGGTACACCACAGGGAAATGTCCACGCTAGAGTTGCTGATGTAGTTGGGTGTCATGGGTGTGCCTGTCCCAAACCCCCAGAAACTGGAATCAGGATTTACTTTGCCAAAAGAAAGAAGCATCATGAGTCCTGTTGCAATAACTGGAATGCTGTCCTAGCGGGAGAAGCCTTCCACTGTGGTATGTGTGTTACCTAGGAGAGGTCAGGAACCCCCCCCAAGATGATGCAGGCCTGGGCTGTGAGGAAGTGTGAAGGTAGCTACTCCTAACTTAGGCAATCTGATGGTGAGGTGTACTGATAACTGAAGCTGCTGCAAGCATTGGATTGAAGGATGTGAAGCACCTCCAGGGACTCTACTGTGGTACTGGCAGATGAAAGCTCTTATGTCGTGTGTAGCTGGCAGCACTGTGAGGCCACCTGCCTTGTGTCAACAAGTGCTGCAGACCTGCCGTGTGCCCTTCAGCCAAGAGTTCATGTAGCACAGAAACAGAAAAGACATCTGCAAAACTGGAAGGTACAATCTAGATTTACAGCTTCTGAGATACTTCTGCTCTTTACAGCTTCTTGTCTAAGCCACTCAAAGGAAGTATTTTTAGCAGGTTGGTGGTGAATGACTAAGACCAAAGATGACTTCCTTCCAACACTTGGTAGTGCCATGTTCTGGATGGCTCTAAGAAGATAATGTACAACACTAACAAACCATCAAGAGTCTAAAAGGCAGGCACTGAGGGAACAGCACATTTAATCAGTGCTGTGATGGATTCTATCTCCTGCATCAGGAATGACTGAGTTCATACAAGTTCATGAGCTCTGCTAGTCAGGCATTTAGAGGTCTGCACACCAGCCAATGATGCAAACAAGTGTTCAAAACCTCAGGCAACTGCTGCCAAATTTACAGCAGAGGATGGGACAAAGTAGAGATGTGGAAGAGCTCTCTTTGGGCTGCATTTACCTGAGAAGGAAGAGGGAGCACCAGCATCAATTAAGCTATGTCCTGTTCATAAGGATGCTGAGTGCTGTCTCCCACAGGAGAATGAGATGGTCCTTCACAGCATCCGCATGTGCCTGCAAGTTTGTGGCCTCAAAGTATCCACCCTGTATGTTGCTATGGTATCACTTACCAATCATCCCCATGTAAGCCTGCAGGCATGCAGCATGGCTGTGCTGAGAGCAACCATCTGGAGACACGTCTGCAGGTTGACAGTTTTGTTGGAAGTCAGCCAGTCGGGATCTGCAGGAGGGAAAATGAGACTGTCAGTGTCTAAGCTGTTCTCTTCTCTAATGTCCACTGCTGTTGGACCTACTTGCAAATATGGTCTTCTAAGCAGGAGTCCAGAAGCCAGAGGCAGTTTGGTTTGGTGTTATAGTAGAAGGAACACTCAGGAACAATAGTTTTCCGGCGTCGTTCTCCACAGAGTTCATCTTGACATGGGCAGAATAAAATCCTTTTGGTGAAATCCTCAGGGACTTTCTCAAAGAAATTCCTGAGCCCTCTGTGGCATTTGCGACGGTCACACATGTCCTCGCTTCCCACTCCCCTGGTGCAGATGGAGGCATAGTCTGTGCGGTGACGGACGCACTTCTTGCTCAGATTACAGACATGAGTTGCTTTCAGACATGGATTTGTTGCATCTCCTGATAACTGTGAACCTGCAGAGCCAAAAGAAACTCAGAAAAAGTAAAGCAAGACTCTCCAGAAGAGAGTCTGTACGGAAATGGACGTAGGACCATCCTTACTTGATGGTCAGGCTGGGAACATGAAAAAGTACAAAGCGTGTCTGTATGACACAGCAGTCAGACTAGCTACAAAATGCTATCTTCCATTGGTTCGTGTTAGGGTGTTTGTTTCAAAGAATGCATCACTGTGGGTTATTCCCTGCTCCGCAGCCTTGGACCTGTGCCTGTATTTACACTTGGTAGCAGGGACAAATTTAGGCAAGTATCCAAAGCATGTTTTCCTCTGATTAAAAGGGCCATTACCCCAAATTGTTCTTCTTAATAATTTTCAGCCCCTGAAAAGACAAGACGGGACAGCATTATGTCATGTAACCATTACAATCCTTACCTGATAACACAGCTGCCAGTTTATTATAATCTGTCTTCCAATGCTCCTCATTTGCTGGATTCTCGTAAGGAGAGGTCTCCAAATTGAAATAACCTAGGCAAAATGCAAGATAATTTATGCACTGGGGAAAAAAAAAGCTTTGTGACCAGCCCTTTTCTGAACTGATTTTTTTCCTCATTTATGCCTGCCTGTTTCCTCAGAATGGAGTTCAGAGATGCTGTGTCTTGCTCAAAGCCAAATACCGAGAGTGGTTCTGCTGGAGCTGCAGAGGTATTGCTGCGTAAAAGCAGCATGAAGCCTTGTCATTTTATTTCCTCTGTCTGGAACTTGGTCTGTTTTGTAATAAAAAAAAATAATTCTCAAATTCACTCATGAGAATTGCAGCTCAGGTGGTCTTCAGTGGGAGGCCAAGTAGAAGCATCCCACTAAAGATGGAAAGGGGTGGCATGCTCAAGAATACCATCACAGTGTGTGTCATAATCACACACCTGCTTTCAACGGTGGACAGATGTGACCATTTGGAGGTGATTTTCACAGCAGTCTACCCTCACAGCATTAAATCTAACTGCCTCTGAGTAGCTGTCATTGTCTCTTAGGGTCTCTGTCGCTTTTGAAGGGCTGGTCCTGAGGCAAGCATCTTTCTTTGCTTATCAAACAGAGCAGTAATGAATTCTCTTCACTAGAAGATGTGGTTGCAAAGCAATACCTGCAGTGCTGGAAATTGGCCTTCCACAGCTGTTTTCAGACATGGGGCAGGGGTGAGCCTTACTAGTACCCTTTGAACTCCTATTATTTCATCTCACCATCTGCCAAGCTGGCGTGAACGGTCCAGAACACGCGTAAGCAGTGCTCCTGCCTCTTCATGCGCCGCTGGCACTTGCAGTGCAGCAAAGAGCTGTTCCCGAGGTCCAGCTCCGCATTCAGACACCTGACCCTGCTGTCGTGATCCAGGGGGAGGACGCGTGTCTTAGCCAGGGCACAGTGCTCCAGGGTCCTGTAGGTGGCATTGCAGGTGGAGTCCGAAAGGCAGAGCTGTTCTGCTGCTATGCAGTCGCTCCTCGGCAGGGCCAGGAGGGCTCCTGGTCAAGTAGGGAAGAGATTGTTAGCATGCCAACCACGACGAATGCCACACAAGCAACTTGCCGTTGGTCTGTAGCCAGCCTACATTCTCCTCTCAAGATGCAAAACTGGTTTGGGTCCTTCATGGGAAGGAGTAAATTAGAGATGTCTCCATTTAGAAACAAAAAGGTGCATCTTAATGTATGAAAGAGGGAACAAAATGTTAAAGAAAAGTCCTGTATATATATTTGTTTAATTAAAACCCTTTTTTATCACCCTCGACTCTTTCAGCTTGGCCAGGATCAGGGGTGACTCTGTCTTTTATGGATTACTGAATCCCTGTGGAAACCTTGGGGTTGCAGAGGCCTGCTTTGAAGCAGCTCTTCCATCTGGGTAATGAAAACCGCAGTGCAATAAGTACATCTAACACTGTGCTGTGAGTCAGTGCTGCTGCCACTGCTAAAGTGTACACTGGTCATTAAGAGATGTACTGAGAAAGCCATTTGGAGGCTGTAAAAACAACTGCTATACTGAGCTTGGAAACTTAAGATTTTTTTTTTTTTTCTCCATAACAGAATAAATCCTTAACATAAGGTGCATGTAGTTTCAAATATAAGTGCTGATATTCAGACAGTTTGAGTATATAGAACCAAGTCTCTGAAATTCCTGACAAATATGCTGGGATGACGCCTTCGCCTGACAGCTTTCACCTCTTGACTAACTGTGAACCATGACTAGATCTCTGTGTGTGTATTTGCATAATACATGCATTGATTACATATACACACACGTACACCATCTTCTGTGGGATTTTTAAATAGTCTCAGTTCAGCAATATAATCTTAAAAAATAGACATTTTTTCAGCTTTTACAATATTTCTATAGGGACTGTTGTCTCCTGAGGTTAATACTGGGCTGATACCTAGTGTTATGTTGTCATAGGTAGGTGAATTCAGTCTGTAATCTTTCTTAATTTCTATAGTGCATCAATCGACACAAATATAGCAAAGACCTGGGACAAAAAATTATATACAGGCTAATGTGTTTCTTCTCATCAAGGTAATGTCACTTGGCTGGTTTTAGGAAATTACTATACTGAGCCTTATGTTTACTTTTAATGTTTTCTGAATACATGATCTTACCTACCATTCTCTTGTTCAGCAGGTATAGTAGTACTATTTCAGTCCGCCTTCTCTACAGATTAGAAAGAAATGTTGATGCAGCTCATATCACCTGATATTCCCATCTTTACCATCTAATTTGTTCTTTCACTTTTACTGGCTTCATTGGTTTATTTGCTGTAAGCAGCAGGGTGCTTCTCATACTTTGTAATGTTCCTACAGCTCAGTAACACCATCTAGGTGTCTCTGTCTAACTTGCACAAATGTCTTTGTTTTTTCTAGCAACCTACAGTACTTTGCTGTTCATCTGGTTATTATGTAGAGGCTGTGACTTGTACAGCTCCCCAAAGAACAAATCTCTCATCAGAAATGCTTTGTGCTTAGCACAGTGGGTTTTGGTCAGGCAGTACATCTAAGCTTAAAAATAGTGGACATCCTGAGTGCGATTACACCCTGTAAGGATGCAGCCAGTGCAGTCCCAATAGCCAATCAGTTCATTCTGCCCAGCAGCTTTTGGAATCCTAAATGAAGCGAACTGACTCCAGACCAAAGAACTATCTTCCCCAGGATCCCATCTCTAACAGTGGCATGCAGCAGCTGTTGAAGGAGAGGATGCACTTTCTTAGACTTAAGAATCTGCTCAGGAAGAATCTGAACTCGAAGTCACATTTTAGAAGCTAAAGTGATATGATAATTGCTAGGACAGAACTGGGTAAAAGAGCATGGATTGTGTATCTACTACAGGCCTATGCTAGATGCTTCAAGTAAAGCTGCTGTAAGTTTCAAATTCAAACCAGTTCTCCACAGCCATCACCTAAGAGTTATGCATTGTATTAAGTCCAATACTTGTTGTGATGTTTCATTAAAAAAAAAACAACTTGCCTTAGTATTCCAGATAACAAAGTGAGAAATTGAGAAAGGTAATTCTTTCCTAGACCTATGGCCTGGCTTGCAGCATGTGCAAGTGTAGAGTGGAAGTCCTGTCTGTAGCTTTTAAAGTTATAAGCTAATAGTAAATTCAGACTATTGAGTGCAATAGCCCATTTTAATAGTAGTTGTGATATCCAGCAGCTGCAGCTTTTTTTATGTGTGTAAAGCACTCACATCCCATAGCCAGAGTCTAGCAAAAGCAGTTTGGTAATTTTTGTATCTCCAGTCACATCAGCCGTGAAGGCTACACCACAGATGAACAGGAAAGAATCATTGCCACCCTCGGCTCCTATGACTGCAGCAGCAGAAGGCAGATGAGCACAGCCGCCTCTCCGCAGGATTCGCAAGCAGTCCCGTGTCAGAAACTAGCGGCCCGGGGCACTTCGGAGAGAGGGGAACGCGAGTGTAGGTGTCCAAAGAAGCCCCCAGCAAAGTCTGTGTGAGCGGTACAGCGAGGTCTCTGCCGCCCCGAGCGATCGTCTCCGGACTCGGGGCCCCGTTCCGGTGTTGCATGCAAGAAGAGCCCGGGACAGCCTTCGGGACAGCCGCTGCTCACCAAGCCTCTCTCCAAGCTGGTAACAGCCACGTTCGCAGCTCGCTTTTCCCGCTTTGAGAAGCAGGATCTTCCCCGTCGCCTGCTCCCGGGGCAGAGGGGAGCCCGCTGGAGCCTGTGGCCGGGGACAGGAGAGACGGGCAGCGGCCGGCAGCCCCGAGGTCGCTCTGGACCCCACCCGCCACCCAGCCCTGCCCTGCCCTGCCCTGCCCTGCCCGGCGCCCGCCCCGTCCCGCCGCCCCGCGCTCCGTTACCAGCTCGGGAGAGGAGCAGCCCCAGAAGCAGGGCGAGTCCCATGCTAGAGCCCGGCACCGGCCGTCGGTTGCTCCGAGATGCGAAGCCGCAGCTCACATGCTGCGCGCTGCCCGCCGCCGTCTGAGCGACCACCTCCTCTCACCGCGGTCTGCCCCGAGCAGGGAGCACCGCCCAGCAGCACAGCCCGCCCCGGGAGCCGGACCGATCGGGGCGGTGCTGCCCGCGGGGCGCCCCGCCCGCGGGGTGCCTGCTGCCTTCGGAACCGTTGTGGCTGTCCCAAAGCGGTCCCCAAGCTGGGCCGTGCGGGACCTGCTGCCCAGGCAGGATTTGCGCGGACGTTGCAAGAGGAAGCTAATTTATTTTTTGCGTAAAATTGCCAGCACATCGTGCCCCCGAGAGCAAAGCCAGGACTGCCCAATGCGGAGCACCTGCAGGGGTGTCCTTCGGCAAAAGAAGGGAGGGAGTGTTCTTGGTGGAGACATACTCTTGACGGGGTTCCCTTGGTGGTGTTTTGGTCTGCAGGATAAGCGAGCTTCTGACTCCTTCCTGTTGTCTTTGTTGGAAAGAGTTTCATTGAGTCTCTTACCTGTTTCTGGCTCTGCCTTGACTGAATTGTTTGCCTATGTTCACACTAAAGGTGGCACTACTAGGATCTAGCTTGGCCAGACGCAGCCGTGATGTTTTGTGGACAGATCTTTCTTTTCATTTTGCATCTTGCGGTCAAAATAACTAATGTGAAAATGTGTCAGTCCAACACACGCACGTCAAACATCAAAAGGAAACGAGGCAAACCTACTGTAGGTCGACTGCACAAGGAGAAAACCCTGCCTCGGCAGTCCGAGAAGCTGCGCGGACGGGGCAGGGGTTGTGCGAGCATATGAAGTGTTCACAACCCCACTCAGCGGTGCTCTCCTCTTTGAGCTTTGAACAATCTCAGTCCTGCTACTGCGAGGACCTGCTGTGAGAGCTTTCTTCTGAACGTGAACAAGTTGTCCACAAACACTGGAGGCTTTTAACTCATGCCTAAAAATAATTCTCACTATAGCTCAAGATCTAAGCAAAGTCTAATAGTTGCAGGAGCTTAAGGGAAGTGGTGAATTGGATGGAGCCTTTTAACTTAGTAGCGAATTGTTTGCAGCTACCATTCGCGGGGAGGAAACAGTAAATTAAGACCGAAGAAAAAACAGGAACAAAGTAGTTTACTTACGATGCTGACGTGAAAAAGCAAGAAGTGGCTTTGTCCTGTGGACTCCTCTGTATTTTTGTGAGTAATACTATGAAAGTGTATCTGATAGTTTTAAATCATGATCTAAGTTACCACTGTGGCACAGTAGAGACCTGTTTGGATGATTACCGTGGCTAGAATATTAATACAGTAGTATGCAACAACAGGCAGAAGAAGAGGTGTTGTCTTCTGTGTTACGCCTTTGTATCCTTGCTTTGAGACTGTAGGAGAATCATTTCTGAGCAATTTGAGTGATTGCTAAAAGGGAAGAAAAGTGGGCACTCGGTTTGTGTTCCAGCTGCCAGACAGTAAAACCAAGCAGAGCTATTCAAGGCACAGCAGATTATAGCTGCCCAGATACCCCTCATTACAAAGTACCAGTGGTACAGAGATTTCGTGGCACAGAGATGTTACTGTCTTTGAACAGAAAATGATGACAACCATAGGAGAGGAAGTTCTGCTAGACCTGATTGTAGCTGACAGGCATGGCTTTTGGAGAATATTAATGTGTCAGGCAAGGTGGGACGACAGTGGCCATCAGTCTCTGATCTGTTGTTTCTGTTTTGGTAGCTTTACTGTTTTCCTAAGCAAAGACAGATTTCAGTAAACCCAGTGAACTGTTAGCCAGCATCTCACAGGAGAAAAGCCTGGAGAAGAGAAAAAAACCCCATGTGTTACTTGGAAAAGGAAAGAACATGAACAATTAATCTAGGAAAATTCTGGAATAATAAATAATCTGTTAGTATGTGAAAAATAGCAGGCTTGCTGTTTGTCTCCCAGATGGATTTGTGAAGGACCATTTTTCCCTGTTTTTTTTTTTTTTTCCTACAACAGAATAACAACTTTTGTGGAGAGAGAAGAAAAAGATGAGATCATAAGTACTGGGGAATCTTTAAAACCAGCTTAGACAGGTCAGTCCAGCTTAGTGTGAGAAAACAGTTTACAGGATCTTTCAAATTTCTTTCCAGACAGTTTTTTTTTTTTTCTGATTCTGTGATGATAAGCCTACTGAAATGATTCACTAACCAAGCTTTGAATGCTCTGCAGCAAATAAAAAGGGAAAATTATTCCTCCCATGTTAAAGCTGAATGCTGCCAGCAGTGTTTTCACTGCTGGCAAGTGGCCCTATAGAGGAATCCTGACTATGCCTGGTGAAGGGCTGGCGAGCTCACTGCACTCTACTGGTCATCATAGCCCAAGGCTCCAGCAGGAAGGTCCCTTCTGTGGCTTTGGCATACTGCTGTGTGTCTGTGCCTGGGGCTTACGATGTATGAGGGTCTATGGTTATTCCCCACTCCCTCCACACACACAAAGCAGCACTATAACCTTGTTTCAAATCTCAGAGAGTTGGGTAATTACCAGTCTCTCATGACCAGAGCTTTCATCACTCTTTCCATTTGAAATTGTATAGGCCAACTCTGACCTATGGGGGTCATCTACCAGTGTAATATAGAGTATCTCAGGAATCAGTTTCTCTAATTCTGGGCCAGGTCCAGGCCTTTGACCTTCTCAAACAGCTGCAGAAACAACGATCAACTCTGATCTCATTTGTTCAGCTTTTGCTCTTTGCAGGTTTATCCTCTAACGGGGGTTAGTGATGTCAGCAGGTCCTGTGATTGAATAGGTAGATCCCTACAGGATTGTTTCCTCATTTATTCAAATCTACAGCAACGGAAAGTCCTCTCCATTACTGGGAGCACAAACTGTCAGTTTCCTCTGAAATAACTAAATATCACTGTATGAAAGCAAGCAACAGCTCTGGTGGTGTGCTAGGCATTTCTTCTCTGCACCTGTGACTGACACAGCCAGTAAAGAGTGGGCTTGACCAAGCAAGTGTTTGGCTTGCAGCATTTGCTGAGTTACGTAGCTGTACCTTATTTTGTCTAGTGCAAATCTTATGAGGATTATAGCACACTGACACTTGGCGGCTTCTTTGAAGATTTGATCACTACGACCCTTCGTGAGTCACACCAGAGCATGTTATTGAGCAGCCAAGGCGATGCTGGTGGCCTGGCAGCTGAGTCTGGGCCCATTTGTGAGAAGCACTCTCAGAGCCTTGCTGCAGGAGGCAACACAGCAGGGCTGTGCAAACACTTCTCTGCCTGCGCTAATATTGACAGCGCCATGCTGCTCTTTACACGACTAGAGACAGACAGCAGACACTCACTGCTAATATCAACACCTGTACACTATAGAAATATTAACCTAATGCAAACAGCCCAGCAGAAGTTAATGTCTACATTCACGGAAAACCAAACAAAAACCTCTTTCATTTCCTAGCATGAGTGCTAGTGCCCTGTTTTGCTCTGGCTGCTCATTGCAGAAGAGGGTTCAGGGGTTTGACATCCAGAGCAGCCTCTCATAGGTTTCTGCTTCAGTATATCTGACATTTGGCCTCTTCTGACTCAGTTTTATTTGTTTGTTCTAATGAATAAAGTGAGGCTGATCTTGTATTTTAGCCTTGGTGTGGTTTACAGCAGGAAAACCAGAGACAATTAGTTGTCTGCCTGGATAGGTAAAAAGGTATCCAGAGAGAGATTCTAACTTTATTGAGAGTAACAGTCTGTATTGTCATCCTACATGAAAAAAATTAACCAGTAAATTGTTTCAGGTAAGCAATCAACATGTTGAGCAATAAAGCTGCAAACCACAGGAACTATGAGAAATAAGGCAACTGGGGCAACCTTGTGAAGTTTAGCAAGCGGAGTGAAATTCTGCACCAGAGCACGGTGACCCCATGTATCTGTTCTGGCTGGGAACTGATTGGCTGAGGAGCAGCCCCACTGAAAAGACTTGGGAGTTGCCATGGGTACCAGTAAGCTTTGGTTCTGAATATGACTTGTCTATGACCACACTATTTTAGGAAGAACATAGTCAGAGACTCAAGTTATTCTTGTATCCTTAGTAGTGATGTGGCCACACCATGACTGCTGTGCACAGTTCTCCACCTCTGAATTTCAAGAGGGATGTGGAGGAACAAGAGAATGGAATGCTACCAAGATGGTAGCATTTGACATACAAAGAGGTTAACAGAGCTGATTTTGTTTGCTTTACAAAGAGAAGTTTCAGAAGTGATCTATTATGAGCCTATATCTACTTGAAGGGGAGTTGCAACATTAACAAACCCAAACTCACATTGGCAATGGCAGGTGATACAAGAAGTGATGATGGCCACAATTTCTATCTATCTATACTATGAAAAGCTTTTTTTGCCAAAAGGCTAGGACAGGTTATCCAGAGGTGTGTTAGGGTCTGCACCCAAACTTGTCGAAAAAGCCACAGCTGATGCATTCATGTTGGTTTTGGACTAGAGACTCTTTAAGTCATAGCCCTCCAACTAGTCAAGCATGTGCTTTGATGACAAATTCGGAAGTTTTCCAAGTCATAAGCAGCTCTGAAGAAAAGTTATTTATTTTAAAAAGGAAAGACTAAGTATTTCTTTGAGTAGCCCTTTAAAACAGCACTGTCCCACAACCTTAAGTCTGCTTTTTTTTTTTTTTCCCCTCAGATAAGAGAACACAGCAAAGTAGCTTTAATAATGCACTATACTAGGTTTTGATTCAGAGGCATTTAGGTGATGCACTGTGAGCCCATTGTTCTAGTCCTAGTACATCCAAGAAGCATATTATCAGAGCAGCTACTTGCTCTCCCCTTGTCCCAAGTGAAGCTACATTAGCACTCAGGACAGTGAATCTGGCAGTGGCAAGGCAGTACCAGGCCTTAGGGGTAGCAGCTTTTAAGAGGCATGTACTACATTGGTAACAGACAGAAAAACGATGAAACCAAAACTTTACTGTTTCAGTGGGTTGGCAAGGTACTTAAACAGCTATGAGAGCAATCAAGTTACAGAAAGTGCATTAGATTGCTTCCTCTGGGTTCTGCAGTGCAATGGACTGTTTCCATTCATTCATGACACAGGGGACTCCCAGGCAGATTAGGCAGCAAAAGATCAGTGGTCCCACTATGCTGCTACCTTTACTACCTTTGTGCTGTGGAAGACAGAATTGGGGGCAGCAGGTCCTAGCTCCTTGCAATAGGTTATTTGTATCACTCCTGCACGCTGTCCTCTTTGTTTGTAATAGAGATGGGCACACGGCAGGGCAGCAGCACAGGAGCTGTTTACTTTATGTCTTATCAGCAGCACTAGGTGCTTTCGAGACTGCTAGAAAAGACCCCAGGTACGAGCCACTCCCATATGGCAGGACTTTGGACTAAAGCCTAGAGCTGCTGTGTCCAGATGGATGAGGCTCTCTTGATTACTTCTGTCCCTGGCAACAAGGTTTCTAGGATTTCCAAATTCTTTGTCCTCAGAAAAACCCTCTTTGCTCCTGTTCTTCTTAAGCATCCAACCTCAAGAGAGGTTCTACCAGAGTTTTACATACAGTGCATATGCAGTTGTGCTTGAGCATGAAGGTTATGTGGCTAATAAGTGAGGCTTCAGATTCTGCATGCAAGCCAAATGGGTAACACTGTCCAGTAGTTTTTAGTAACAGCATGCAGGCACTGTTGTGGCAGGGCTGTTTTAAATTTAACTAATTCATGCTGAAGGGAAGCAGTGCCAGCAGTTGAGGCAATGTTGCAAGTCTGATCATGCAGCTTTTGTATCCCAACAATCTAGGTACTTTGTTATAAAACGGAAGGTGGTGTAGCTCAGTCTCCAGGGCCCTGCTCAGTGGCAGGTGGTGCGGCTGGGGGGGGGGCAGAAGAGCTGGGAATAACACAGAGTACAGCAGCAGCTGGTTTTGATGACCACACACACAGAGAGCCTATTGTTCTGGAGTCTGTTGCCCACTTAATGCCCTGGTGTGAGAAAGATCCCTTTTTGCAAGCACAGGAACGTTAGATACTCTGCAGGGCTGTGCAGTTTCCGTGTGCCATCCTCGAAGAGCCCTGTCCTGCGCCTGGAGGGCACTGGGCGAGCCGCGGCCGCGGTGCTGCAGGAGTGCCACCTGCTGGGACCCATCCCCACAGGTCCAGGGCAGAACCCCCGGCACCGCCGGGGACGCACCGCTGGGGCTGTGCCTTCTGAAAGCAGGCAGAAGCTGTGCAGCTTCACCCGCTTCTGTGAGCGCTCCGTTTGTCTGTAAGAAGCTCTGGGGTTGAAGGCCATGGCGGTCAATGCCCTAGCGGCGGGGGCTCCGAGAGGCCTCTCCCTGCAGTTGAAGTTCTCTCCCCGCCCCGCATTCACGCACCCCGAAGGGCCCGGGAGCTCTAGCCGCGCCCCCTGCCTGCTGAGGAGACCCGGGCAGTCCAGAGCGCGGGTGGCAGCCACGCAGGTCCCACCCTGCGCGGCGGAGCACAGCAGGCGCGGCCATCGGTCATTCTCCGTACTTCCTCAGCGCCAGTTTCCGGCCCGCAAGCGCACACCGCTTCCATAAGACTTGTACGGCCCGGAGAGGGCTATGACCGAGGAGAACTAGAGGAGCCCACTCCGCCTCACTCCCGGGGCCACGCTCGCCAGCTCCTGGCAGAGGCTCGTGGGGCGCTCCGCAGCGACAGCGGCGCGGGCGGGAGCGGAAGCGGGCGGCGGGCCGAGCCGCGGGGCC
>VWZI01001497.1:248769-261833 GCA_013396835.1 Psilopogon haemacephalus | reverse complement strand
CAGCGGCTGGACCGAATCTGCGAAGGTGAGGCGGGGTGGACGCCCCGACGCCGCGTGGGGCCACGCCCGGCAGCGGCCGGAGGCCCGAGTGGTGAGGACCGCGCACCTGCCGCTGGTTTCTTCGGGTCCCGCTGCCTGCGGGTGGGCTTCCACCCAGTGTCCCCGCCCTGTCCTGCTGGAGAGCAGTGGCTACCAGTGACTGTCACAGACCCCACGGACGACAAGCTCTCTGCTCGCTTAAGGAGGAAATAGACTTGGAACCTTGGCGTATAGAGGTGGGAGGTGGGCGGGTTAAGGGGGACTAGGCAAGAAGTGGCTTTATAGGTGTCTTCAGGAGCCTAGAGTACGATGACATGCTTATGTGTAGATCAGCTCACTATCGATAAAACGTTTTATTTTTCTTTATATAGTAGAGGGTTGATTTGTTTTGTGTTTCCTAGCTTAAATTACTTATGTTGGTACCAGATCATTTCCTTTGCTTTGACTAGTCTCATCCTAAATAATATAATTTTTATCAGAACCTGGTGACTTCTTGGACTAGCAAATGAGGGTTCCAGAATTCGTCTCTGTCATGTAATCACTCCTGATGAATTTCTTAATAGGCATACGGCCTCCTATTGTGAATGGCCCAATGCCAGCACGGCCGCTGGTTGCACTCCTGGATGGTCGAGATTGCACTGTGGAGATGCCCATCTTGAAGGATGTTGCTACAGTGGCATTTTGTGATGCTCAGTCAACTCAGGAAATCCATGAAAAGGTGGGCAAGAAAATGTGCAAGCGTTCAGACGTAGAGCTCTGCCTCTTAGAGTAGACAAAGCAGAGACTGATTTGAACTGTTTTTTGTTGTAGGTGCTGAATGAGGCAGTAGGAGCTCTGATGTATCACACCATTACGCTTTCTCGTCAGGATCTGGAAAAATTCAAAGCCCTCAGGGTCATTGTGCGTATTGGCAGTGGCTATGACAATGTTGACATCAAGTCTGCGGCAGAATTAGGTATGATGACACCATTAGGGCTTTGTCGTGATCAGAACTGGATGTGAGGTGGAGCACTGTGCATGTTTTTCTGTTTTGTGGCTGAGTGCATTTAATGCCTTTTCGTTCAAAAATATTTGGAACTCTTCAGTATCAGGTCTGTGACCAGCTGACCAATATCGGAGCTGCTAGGTGGCTTGTAAGAAAGATTCTTGGACTGCTTTGCTTTGGTGTCAGTGTAGATGGCATTGTTTGGGATTCAGAAACTCAAATACAGTCTCTAGCTGTCTTTTGGTGGTGTCTGTGGGGAAAGAATTGAGCAAGTGATGGCAGAAGGCAGACTGCAAATGCAAGTGCAGGATAAACTCACTGTGAATGCTTAAGTGAATCTTCCTGGGTTTTCATGTGGGGTGTATGTGGTTTTGTTTCGGTTTGTGGGGTTTTTTTTAATATGCAGGTTGCTTCTGATTCAGCATTTATTTTTGATTCCTTTAGAGCCCTAGGCATGTAAAGAATCTGAATGAGGTGACCAAAAAATGTTTGTCTGTTTGTTAAACATACATCAGTGAGACTTCTGGACCTTGTCTTCTAGGTGAGGTAGATCATCTGAGTACCCTGCTCCTTCTTTTTTAGATTTGTGTCAGTGATTCAAAGCCTTTCTTAATGTAATGGAGATCAGATCAAGCTTAAATACAAGACAGGTGTTTATATTTAAAATGGAAATAGGCATTACAATCTGCACATCTGTAGAGAGAGGTGTATAGCAATCAGTGAAGATGGTATATTTGTCTAGTGTTTGAACTGGTCTAAAGAGCCTTCTCATCTGAATGATTCAACTCTCAGGAGTTCCTGGCAAGGTCTTTAGTTCTCATCTGGCCATTACATTTTTGGGCTGAGTTTTGAACTTAATCTACTCTTAGGGTCCTCTACTTAAAGTCACCATCCATATCTTTGATTAATTGAGATTCAGAGCTCTCCTCTTTCCTCTCCACACTCATTAACCCAGGGAGAAATGGATCAGCTTGTTCACCATTGGGCTGCTGTTTGCCACTTTTGCTTTGGGGTCATAGTGTGATGACTCTTATGCATGGCTAGATTTATTTTTATATGGACAATTAATGATTATTTTCTTGCTTAGCCAGGCCCTTTAATTCATTCTGAGGTAAGATACTGTTACTTACGTGTTCTGAATCTTCAGATCAGGCCCAAGAGCTGTTGTATATGTGTTGGTGTTTTCTTACAACATTTAGGCATAGTATTGCATGAAAACACGTTTTTGTCTAGCTGTGTAAGAGATGAATGCATGTGACTTGTCTGAAGTTGAATGAGATGATAACCAGTGAGGTTAAAAGAAGTTAGGTTTTTCCTATCTCTCCTTCTGTCCTCTGGATCATCGGTATGACATGGTGCAGTTGCAAAGGATTTGATAGACAAAAGGAGTCAGATATCTGGGATTGTGTGGCCATTGCTCTCCAAGCCCTCTCTCAGGTCTGAGTTTAGTTGAATACCTCCTTTGTAATAGGCTTTTCACTGCTGAATTTTTTGTGCCTTCAACCATTGCCTAGATTTTATTAGTAGTTTTTAGATAGGAGTGGACTTCTGAGGAGGAAGAGTGTCCTTGGTTCGGCAAGTGCCTAGGGACTGTTTTTTCATCTAGTTATTTTACTTCTTGGCTGATTTGTCAAATGAAGGATAGGAGCAATGAAGTGATATGTTGCTGGCCCGTTCCTCTTCCCACCCCCTTTAAAAAAAACCCACAAAAACCAACACAACCTCAGACTGTTCAGGAATGACCAGATTTTGCTACAGTATTCCATCTTTCCCATTCTTGACAGTAATTTGTGTTCCAGCACTTTAACTCTCTTTGCATTAGTAATTTACCTGATAATTCTAACCATGGGGTTTATGGTCCCTTGTGGCTGTGTGTTACTCTAGAGTGGGAATGTGATGTGTTGTTATTTTTAAGTCTTAACTTCAAATGGATTTAGAAGGGCTCCTGTGGCTTTTCTCTGTGTTAAATGAGTTAGTTACTTACTATTGCTCCTGGGGAAGATGATGCTTGCAGAGAGCATCTGGACTGTGAGGCATGAAAGAGCACCACCATCTGCCTTAATTCTTCTGCAGTCTGCCAGTTAATCTGTCAGAAGTGTCTCTGGACCAAGTGCATCTTTCAGGATGCAGATCTAAGCCAGTCAGCTTCTTGCATCATTTGTATGACCCAGTTTTCTCATTTGAGTCTNTTTTTTTTTTTTTTTTTTTTAATTTCTTCTAGTGGGTGTGTCAATCAAATGGATATTTACAAAGAAGGAATGGTCTAAAAATGCTGGCTGGTCACATCTGTGTTGCTGT
The DNA here is from genome assembly GCA_013396835.1 of Psilopogon haemacephalus. NCBI lineage: Eukaryota > Metazoa > Chordata > Aves > Piciformes > Megalaimidae > Psilopogon > Psilopogon haemacephalus. Next base: position 258,511 of record VWZI01001497.1, on the reverse strand, counting down.
CGAATGAGTTTCTGAGATGAATCCTGTGTTTCTTGGCAGAAGGAGTTCTGGAACATTGAATTGCCTTTCAGCACTTCAGCCTGAAGAGTTCTATGTTGGTTTAGCCTTGTGATGCTAAAAATCTTACATGACCTCTGTGGCTTTGTAGGCATTGCAGTTTGCAACATCCCCTCCTCCTCAGTAGAGGAGACTGCTGACTCCACCCTCTGCCACATCTTGAACCTCTATCGCCGGGTTACTTGGCTTCATCAGGCCATGCGGGAAGGGAACCGAGCCGCCAGTGTAGAGCAGATTCGAGAGGTGGCTGGAGGCGCTGTGCGTATCCGTGGGGAGACTTTGGGCATCATTGGACTAGGTAAGTGGTGGGAATTGTGAGAATGGAAAGTTTCTGGGAACTTAAGAACTACAGATGGAAAGAAGTTGTAATTTTACAGCTGCTCATTGTGAAACATACTGATTCGTAAGGAATGCTAGTGTCCTATTCTGTGATGCTGGATATCTCCAAGAGCTGGTTGTATGCCATGGGATTGGGGACTTCTTTCATGTTCAAATGGCTAGAAGAATCGGAACATTCAGACAGCTCATCTCAGTGACTGTTTCCTATATCAGTAACAGAGCCACCTGAAAGCTACCAATTCTTTCTTCAAGTTCTTTTAATCAGATTATTGCTACCGCTGACTCAGGGTCCAGATTTAGTTTGAAAAGCAGAGCTCCTTCTAGGCTAAACTCTGGCTATTGCATGGGGAAAGACTAGAATTAGCCACATGGGATCAGCATTGAATAACCTCCTCTGGATCCCTGTGGCAGTCTGAGGGGTTTCCAAGGCTGCAATATCTTAGGCCCTAGAAGTAAACTCCAGTGTAGGCTCCCAGTCTACCTCAGTGTCTTGTTTTTAAAATTTGTTTTACCTTTCCTTGATGATTGTGGGTTTTCTTTTGTGAAGGCCGAGTTGGACAGGCAGTGGCTCTGCGAGCCAAGTCCTTTGGCTTCAACGTGATTTTCTATGACCCCTATCTGCCGGATGGAGTGGAGCGATCCTTGGGTTTACAACGAGTAGGAACCCTGCAGGATCTACTAATGCACAGCGATTGCATCACATTGCACTGCAGCCTGAATGAACATAACCATCACCTCATCAATGACTTCACTATTAAACAGGTGCAGCAGGAGCTTGATTTCCCCCACAGAGCACTGTGGAAATGAATGCAAACAGAAACTGCTGCTTTCACAGAAGCTGCGAGTGTGTGAATCCTGCTGCCTCTGTCGTGTGTCTCCTGCTGCCTCTGGAGGCTGGAGCGTGTGGATCCGGGTGCCTGTCCTTTGTGCTGTATACAGTTTCATGTTGAGAGAAGAATAGGACTGGCTCTTTTTGCCAAGTAATTTCATTTATAAGGAGTGTTTTAGGTGGTTAATAATGTCAAATTCTCTTTAAAATGCATAATTGACTCTGTTGGCTAGAGCCAGATGTGGTGTGGCTGAGACTGTGCAGGGTTCTTTACACAGCTCTGCCAAAGCCTCTCTGCCCAGGGCCCACTGCAAAGTCAGTCTCGGGCTTAACATCACTAGTCTATAAATGCTTTTCAGTGCTTTCACGAGAGGTATCTGGATGTTGTAGACCAGTTTTGTGTCGCTGGATACCTGATTCATGTCCTCTTTCTTTTTGATGTAGTAGGATGAACATGGAGTGCAGAACTTGAGAGTTCTACTTTTGCCCTTATTGTCTTGTGATGTTGTTTGCTCATTTTTAAAGCAAATTTCTCAAGCATTGCTTGCAGGCATTTCCCTTGTGGTTAGCTTTGCAGCGAGAGCACTCCTAGTTCATCCAGGCCTCATCTAATCATTGCAGGCTCCTGCTCATTTCCAGTAGACTTCCCAAGATTCACTTAGCTTGCGTGAAAAGTCTCATTCTCAACCCACTTAATATTTTTCTTCTTCCAGATGCGCCAGGGCTGCTTCTTAGTGAACACAGCCCGGGGAGGGCTGGTAGATGAGAAAGCCTTAGCACAAGCCTTGAAAGAGGGGAGAATCAGAGGAACAGCATTGGATGTGCATGAGTCTGAGCCTTTCAGGTAACATTGCACCTGCATGCCTGTTGGTGTCCTGTCACTTACCTACAATGGGTGATTGATTGGGGGTTTTTTAGGATTTTTTGGCTGTTTGAGTTACACAGATGAGGTTGTCACTCTGGAGAGAAAACACGCTGTGCTTTGTTTTTCTTTCATTCTCTCCCCTTCTCCCCCACAGCTTTGCTCAGGGACCCTTAAAAGATGCACCCAATGTGATCTGCACCCCTCACACTGCCTGGTATAGTGAGCAGGCTTCCATTGAATCCAGAGAAGATGCAGCTAAGGAGATCCGCAGAGCTATTACAGGTAATGAGGAAGTCTGTGTGCTGTACAGCTGCTGCTGAAACTAGTGTTCTTTTCTTAGTTCACTGCAAGGATGATGCTGATTGTTCGTGGACTCACTAACTGGTTTCTGGAACTGGAGAGTAAGTTGAATAGTTGCCTCTTTGCCTTCTGAGAATCTTTTAACTATTGCTGGAGTCACAGTTTCCCTCCTGGGGAAAGCTTATATCAAATCCTTTCCAATAATTACTTTGGCAGCTACACTGCACACCTTTTTTTCTGGAATACTACATATTGTCTCTTGAGGAAGGTGAGGCCTGGCAGTTGCATTTTGTAGCATGCAATTACCGTAAGATTACAGAAGTGGGAAGGAGGGATCACAGAATCACAGAATGTCAGAGGCTGGAAGGGACCTCAAAAGATCATCTAGTCCAATGCCCCTGGCACAGCAGGATCACCTATACCAGATTACACAGGAACGTGTCTTGTCTACTCCAAGACTAGTTGCTCACTTGCCCCCTGCCCAGTGTTATCCTGTGGAAGCTGACAGAAAAGATATTGTGTGTTTCTTCTCTGCTTTCATTTGTAAAGGCTTGAGGGAGTGAGCCCCTCTTGGTCGTGTCCTGGCTTTTGTCATTCTTGGTGCTCTTGCAGGTCACATACCTGATGCTTTGAGGAACTGTGTTAATAAGGAGTACTTGCTGTTAGCAGCTCAGTGGTCCAGTATTGATCCTGCAACTGTCCACCCAGAACTGAATGGAGCTGCAGCTTACAGGTGAGATATGCAGGTTATCCAAGTTACTGTTTCTAAGCTTATCATCCTGATGGAGAGGGCTAACATCCTCCTTTGAGTTTGAGAACTGCTTGTACCTGCAAGCAAGTATGTTTCTGTTCCTCTATGACCTGTATCTGAGCTCTTTCCGGAAACTTAACAGCAGCACTTCTAAAGCTATACTAGGGTTTAATAACATTTACTTGGTCATATTTAGTTCCAGCTGCATACTGTCTAAGTCCTTGCAAGATCTATAGTCTTCTGGCTGCCTGAAGAGAGGTCTGGATCTTAAAAGTTGTGCCTATTATTAGTGCTGTATAAAGAAAGCACAGTTCTTACCTGTAGCCCAAATATGGACTATAAGAATCATAATTGGAAGGGACCTTATCATCATCTAATTCCAGTGAAGAGGCAGTGTCTGCTGGGTTTGGGCAGTGGCCTAAACAGGGTGTGTTTCAGTTTATTTGTCTGTTGGAGACCTGCAAAGTCATTGTGAGGAGGTTGCTTCCGTTCTGTTTTTCTCCCATCTGCAAAGTAGGAAATACATTCTCTTCCCTTCTCTGAGATATCTACAGAGGTGCAGATCTATTTATGTAGAAAGCATAGAGAGGCAGGATAGAAGTAATGGAAGAGTAGTTCATTAGGAGTGCATGAGTATCCCTCTCCTGTTTTTCATCTTGCACCTAGCTGTTAAATTAATTCAGCTCCTTTTCCTATCCTGGAGCCCAGTGAAGGATAACTGGCAGCTTGCTTTCCTGCTGATGGGGAGGGAACTTTCAGCCATTCAGGGTATCTTCATACAGTGCCTCATGCTGTTTTCTGCTGGATACAACCTTCTGCCTGTGTTTGAAACACTTAGTATGTGACCTGAGACTCTGTGAGAAATTATGTCCTTTGGCACTGGTACAGAGCTGGTACTCCCCGGTTCTGGATGCTTTCTTTGTCTTCTGTCTTGGAGCATTTCTGTTAGAAAGAGGGGTTTGTATTCAAAGGGTGTCCCAGGAAACAGCGCCTTTTGCCTTGCATAACTGTTGGACAAGCTTGTAATTTCTGTATTTCTGTTGGTTTTAGGTTTCCTCCAGGAGTAGTGGGAGTAGCCACACCTGGGCTACCAGAACCACCAGTAGTGGAGGGGATTGTAGCTCATGGGATCCCTCCTGTTTCTCACTCTGCGCCACGTACCCCTTCCCCAGGAGAGACGAGCAAACTGGATGCAGACAGAGAGATTCCTGCTGACCAATAGCAGCATCTTTCTCCTCTCCTCTGGCAGCAGAAAAAGTAGGAGGATATCTCCTCCTAGGACCTGCTTTAACACCCTACAGAGACTGCTTCCCATTCCTTCAGGATGGGAGAGTGCATTTCATGACCGGCAAACTTTAGCTCTTGCCTTTCTTTTCTAATGCTTTAGTTTTAATCTGTTGACTCTTTCTCCTTCTCTGGGGCAGGGCAGCAGTGACCTTGCCTTCCCTTGGAAATACGTGGTTTAACAAATGAGTTTTCCCATGTTTCTGCCTCAGTCATCTGTGACAGGGAACTGTCTTGTGCACTGGAAAAGAGCAGTAGAGCTACTGATCAGGGATGGTCCTTGGCGTTCCTAAGGCCAGACTTCAATGCACACTTCATATATGACTTACAGCTTAAACTTTATTTGGCTGAACCTCTCTTTTAAGTGTAGCCATAGGGAATAATAGAAGAATATTGGGAGAAGTTGTGACTGTTGCCTCTATGCCCTTGGTAGGATACAGCCTAGGTTCAGCAATGTGTCTTACTTGGCTTGTTTCAATTGATGTTTCCTCTGGGGACAGAACAGAGTGCAGGCATTGCTAGTCCTTGACAATGCTAAGTTTTGTCTGTGCAGTACTAGGCTTGAAGTTAAAAGTAAGTCTCAAAGCCACCCTTGTCACTGATTTGGAAGGCACTAAAATGTCATCCAGTGTGTTCTGGTGGCCATGTTTTTGTGAGGCCTCACTCTGGAGTCTGTGGAACTAAGAGAAGGCAAGAGAATGGAGAAATGGGGAAAAACTTGCACTGGGAGGCAGCAAGTAGCAGTAACTTGCAGTTTCAGTTGCTGGTTGCTCACACACATACCTTGCAGGACAATGGTGGTGTTTATCTATAAGGTATTGGTCATGTTTGAAATCTAAGCTGTGTGCTACAGATTTGTATTACCATTTTTGGCATAATTGCATCAACTGCAGGTATCATACCACTTGTCTCTGTGCTGATGGTGAAAGCAGCTTTTAACAGTTGACCAAATGACTACTTTAGCTCTGCTAACATACTGCATCTCCAATAGTGGGCAGGGCAAGGCTGTTTTTTCACACGAGCAAGCTTTGTGATACTGAAGGAGAAAGAACACTCTTAGCTTGCCACTTGAAGCCAAGACAAAGTTGTTGCTCTCAAGTCTTCATTTCCCAAGTGATGGAATATGAATCGCTTCTTCAAGGGGTATGGAGTCATCATCAAAACAGGTTCCACAGGAGAACACTTTCCTTAATTCCAAATCTTCCTTTAGTTTAATCTTGTTACACTTCAGCTGCAGCCTTTCCGTGCACAAGATGTAACAGTTCCTGATTGATTTGTGTTGTGTGGCTATATTAAAGTAGGTGCTATATGAGAGGCATACCCTGTGTGTGGGTTTGTCTGCCTCCCTTGATTCTTCCCTCTGTTATGTGTTTGTGACTGGATATTGAACAGCTGAGAACAGGCTAGAAGCATCTTGAGGTGTAGACAAAAACTTCTGTTTAGGCTGTTTATGGTTTGGGAAGCTGAGGAAATCTTCCAGAGTCACTAAATTTTCAGATTTTTTTCCTGGGTTTAAATTTTTCTCTAGTACTGCCTTCATATAATGGCTTACTACTGATGCAGTGAAGTGATTTCTTCCTTTCTCGTCCATGCCCTCCCCCATCTCCCCAGCAATTCAAGAAAGGAAAATAGGCAAGAAGTAAACTTCAGGTGTTCTCTTACAGATTTTACACTCTAACTGTTTAGCATTAGTGAGATGATATTAGTTCTCTAGTGCTGAGTGTCTTTTTTTGGTAAGGTATTTGTCTCGGTGAAGGTTCTTAGCTTCTGTATTTTCATGGATGATGCTGATTCTACTTATAATTCATATACCTCCTTAGCTGCTCAGGTTTAGCAGATCAGACTGGGACTGGTGGTAGGCACAAGCTACAGGAGAACTTTTTCCTGAACAAAAGCCTCGAGCTGAGAAGCACTTTGATTGCAGCTGTACCTAAAATAACCAGCAGCACTTTCCTGAGTTCTCTAATCTCTAGGAAATCTAAATTTTACAAGCTACTAGCTTAGAAAGCTGTTCTTCTGACAGGCAGATGGGGAAAAGTTTTCAGGGAGTGAGAGCTCATCCTGTCTGTTACCACATTAGGGAAGCAGTCTGTCATAACTACTCTTTCCTTATTTGCTGGTGAAAATTCCTGCTCTGCATAGAGGTTCAGGTCTGAGATTATTTTGTGGTAAAGGGTTTCTAGTTATAAGCTTTGTGAATACAGAGGATCAGAGTACATTGACCTTATCTCTTCTAGAGCACAGTGCAAGATAGATTTATTTTTTTAAAGAGGCAGCAACTTACTTTATTATTTTCTTCTTCTTCTTCTTTTTTTTTTTTTAACTGCAAGTATCTCTGTAGACCAGTCAAATAACTGAGCAGAGGAATAGTGGAAAGATCGCATTTGGGGGACACTTGAGTTCTTGTTTTCGGTGCCTAGAGATACTGGTGATTAGTAAGTGTAGGAATTAAATGTTTTAAGAGTTGGATACTGAGGAGTTGAAGCTGACAGCACTGATAGTGGCTCTGTTCTATCCAACACCACGTAGGCTTGTGATTGGACATGAAGGCAATTTTCCCTTGATTAAAGCCACCACAGAAAACGTGGAGGTACAAACAAACAGAACCCTTATCAGGACCTCAAGGAAGGACTCTGTGCTTATAGGATTATTCTGCTTGTATGCCATTATCTTGGAGGTCTCTTCCAACCTGGCTGATTCTATGGTTCTGTGATTTGTACCTCTGCATAGAGACTGAACCTATTGATCACCAGACAAAGGCTGTTCTGAGCAGATAGCTCAAAGCAAAACTTTGCAGTACTAAGGTTCCCCTGTGGTCTTCTCCATGCTGAGTGCCAAGTCCTTTGTTAGCACTCTCCTGTGTGATACACTGACTTGCATCTCTCCCTCTCCAGGTTAGTGCAGTATACAGAAGTGGAAGGATTTATTTTGGTTTTGTTTTGTTTTTGGTTTTGGTTTTTTTTTAATGCCTTCTTTCAGAACTAGTGCAGAGCTTTAATCCCAAAGACCAGAAGTCTCCCAGGGTGAGGCAGAAGTGCCCTCGCTGCACTAATCTGCTTACAGGAGGTGCTCACACTGTCCCAAGGTACATTCTGTTTGTCAGGGTCACTGCTGCTGACCAGCTTTTTTATAGAGGACTCAGAGTTTCAGAAATATATTTTTGTAGACAATGACTAAACTGTGAAACATTGAAATAAAGCATGTAAACAAAAACTTACAGCACTGTCCTCTGTACAGATGTTTTTCTCACTTCAGTTCTCTCCTGACTCATTAGAAAATGTTTGATTACTTCTTGGATATATTTTAATAAAGTTGTCCAAAGAACTTGGCTGCTGTCTGTGGAAGGGGTGGCCTTAGATACAGTGGTGAAGGAGAGGGTTGAAAATCTGTGGAGATGTCTGCATCAGCTGCACTTTTCTCAAATGGGAGATGTGAGACCTTCCACAGAGTCACTACCTGGGTCAGCCACTCTGGCCAATGACTTTTGGATTCTGGAGCATTAACTGTGAATCACATCTGTGAAAGTGGCAGACTAAAAAAGAAGCCATCTTCAGTGGTTCAGGGAGAACTTTGGGGGTAGGCTGGCATTTGGTACTTGTGTGAAGGCTCAAGTTAAAATTGCGGTAACTGGGTTTTGTGGCCTTTCAGGTATGTGCTTTAAATATACGTCCCTAAGCAGCAGCAGCTGTCTTGTTTACAGTAAAATAATGTTTGAAGTTAATACAGAAAATGGGCTTCTGACACTGTCTAATATACAATAAAAGTAATTGCAACAGAATTAGTGTAGAAAAGAGGTTAGGTTTTCATAAATACAAGTTAATTCCCGTGGCCTATCCTCATGTTGGTCACCAGTGACAGTTATGAAACACCTTCTTACATCTAGTGGATCGTGTCATTATTTGTCTAGCTGGTGCTGTGTGCTTTTGGAATATCCAGCACCATGCTCAGGAGATGGGGTATGAGAAATGCTGGCCTGCTTTATCACGTTTAGCCTTGGAGCTGGTGGAATAGGAAGCGGGGACATAGGACCACTTGTGATCTTTAACATATTTCTAATGCATAGCTGATATTACTGTTTCAGTAAAGAAGATCCAAGAAGGGCCAAGCCTGGTCTTTGAAGAATGTAGTAGTGATCTTGGATTTATTGGGGCAATCACTTAGATGCTATGGCTCTTCTGTCCTTCAGTGATATTTCATGTAGGTACTGGCTCCAGGGTGTTTTGTTCTGGTTTATAAAGGAAGAAGGAGAGCAGGTGAGTTGGTAAAGCATAACATAGTACATCAAATCTGACCCATCCTATACAGCACAGGAGAACAGACTGGTGTTTTGATGCCACTCATGTTTGTCCTTAAGTTGCAAATAGTTGTTAAAAATACCAAAGACAGAACCTGCTTTAGAAAAAAAAAAAAAAAGTCATAAACCTTTTCTTCAGGTAATAATCTGTTTTATAATCTGTTCAGGACTAAAATCAGACCACAAAAAGCACAGATAATTGGGTGAAATACACATCTGAAGACAGGCATATTGTACAAACTGGTATTTATTGCCCAGTACAGTAAAATCCATCTCTTTAATCAGGAAGTAGCAAAGATCAAATATAGTTATCTACCTCCACAATCATTTTGCATAAATGAAAGCAAGCCTTTCCTGCTGCTGATTCAGTTCAAACATGACTTTCTCAGAGCAAGGAAGCCACACATGCGCAACAACAACTTATTTCCACAAGAATGCCTATGTTGTGGGATGGAGCATAGCATCTGCTCCTCATTCCAGTTTCTGCAAGCGCTCCTGTGTCTTTACTGCACAAGCAGAAAGAGCTGTTGCATGCAATTTCTCTACTAGAGTTCAAGTATGGTGAAAAGGAGCAGGTTTCTGGCATTGCTCAGTTCTGCATGGAACTGTTCAAACGTATGAGCCAGTCCTGGCAGCCACGTCCCCCATTAATGCGGTGATTTAATCACCTTAGCAACATCCCAACACGCCTTTTCAAAATCACTGAAAACCTAAAGCAGCTGGACCCAGGAGGGGCTGTTCCTGTCCTGGGGCCGACAGCTGGTATCAGTCATGCTAACCAAAACTCGGACCCTGCTTCTCGAGCTGCTCGGTCCTGGGTTTGGCGTGCACCTCGCAATGTAGGCAAAACCGCCCCGATTCCTGTAAGAATTTCAGAACTTGGCCCGAACAAGAGGCCCTGCTGTGGGAAAGCTTTCTGCTCCGGCTCCTCCCCGTGCCACGGCGCCTGTCGCTCTCGGGGACGCCTCGCCTGCGCGGCTGCCGCTCGCTGCGGGCCCGAACCAGCGAGGTCCGGTCCCGACC
>VWZI01001497.1:157991-247672 GCA_013396835.1 Psilopogon haemacephalus | reverse complement strand
TTGGTTTTTTTTTAATCTCTGCCCTGTAAAAGGGAGGCCCTTGTTTCCTGGTTGGCCATTGCTGTCTGACCATGTGACACCTGTTAGATTACCCTAACAAAATGAAACTCAGATTTAGTGATTGATAACCATGGGAAGAACAGGATTTGGGGGTTTTGGTGTGGTGAATTTGTTACCTTCCTTTCGCACTTCAGCACTTGCCTCGGTTCCTTTCATCAGTAACCTTTGACTTACCACAGTTGCAGTGTTGCAGCTGTCTCTGAACAGTGTACTCTCCAGATTTGCACAGGGACTTTTAAGTGTGAACCATGTCAAAGACTCAAAGCAGACTGTTTTCAGAGTCTTTAATATGCAATATTTAGTGGTGTCATGTAGCCTTCCATGTGTAACAAACACAACTGTGGCAATTGTAACAATGTACTATCAGAAAACAACACTTCTTCAGAGAGAATAAGTTTTAAAATACTTAAGTTGGCGGCAAGCAGTAAACTGCAGTTTAGGACATCCTTATCTAAGATAAAATGTGAACTAAGCCTGAAACAGGCTGGAAGAAACTATTCTACCCCTTGGATTACTTAAGTCTGCTTTCTCATGGGTCCTGTAGGGATGCTTTTGCTTACTAGCTCATAGTCTGGCTTTGGGCTTTTAGAAATACAAAATTGCAGCTGAATACCAAAATCTTTTCAAGGTTGAAAAGTCAGAAATACACAAGAAGTTTAGAATTAAAGAGTTTCAGAAGGCAACTGAAATAGCTTTTGGGGTTTTGGTTGTGTTTTTGTAGGTGTGGAATTTTTGTGTGTTTGTTTTTTCTTGAAGCTGGAAATTTGGGACACTCTTTCTGGTGGAGTCGATCTTCTGGAAAGATTTTGGATTTGTTTTTTTTTTTTTCCCTCTATAAATTTGGTTATAGAGAGCAGTTCTTAAGTATTTCTACTCTGAGAAAATGTGCTGCTTATTCCACAAAAAATACACGTAATGGTGAGTCCTAGCATCTAGAAGAGGTCCTGAGGAAAAATTATGCTGCTAGAAAACAACTTGGCCTCTTCTAACTAGAAACAGATCTTGCTCCTTTTTGTCAAAAATGCCTATTAGGTAAGAATTGTAGAAGACCTGTCAGTAACTCAGTACCACCCTAGTAATGGAAAAAGGCAGGTTACATGATAATGATAGAGATCAGTGTTTCGTAATCAGGACAGGTACTGCTTTTGTGTATGTGGAGGGCTGAAGTGTATGAGATGACTTATAATGCATGGACAAGCTGTACAGATACAGTGGAAGCTAGGAGGCCTGAAACACAGGGTGTTTTGAGTAGATTCTTTTGCTTCTTTTCATACATGGTAGGAAAAGGGTTGTGTTGGGCTCTGTCTCCCAGCTTTATGGATACTAATTTACGTCTCACAAGTCTTGTTTTGTGTGTTTTTTTGTCTGAGGTTTTAATACTATAGGAAACCAATAAGCTGAGATAATTGAATGTATTCTGAAGACATACTCATTTACACAGGACATGTCTACTACACATCTTAGGAAAAACATCCAGTCTAGTATATCATGCATAAGGGATATCATAGAATATAGGTGAAACTTAGGAAAAAACTAAATTGTGTAATAAGCTTGATTTATTTTGCAAGTATCAGAACTGCTTGAGTTAACTATAATTGTCAATTATTTTTTTCTAACTAGGTCACACAGAAAAAGAATATCCTATCTGGAGGGGTATGCTGGAACCTTAAGAGACTTGATTTAGATTTACGTGCACTTGGTTAATTTTCAGGTGCTGCTGAAGTCGTTGATAGTAGAGAGGAACATGGGAAAATGTGTATCTAGAGTCTGCTTGGGATAGGGTGTGTGGAGGTTCTTGCTAGCCTCGCATATTTGTCTGTCAGAGAATTTTGGATTAGGACTGAATGGGGAGTTAGTAAAGGCTTTCAAACTGCAATAGATGTAGCAAGAGCTTTCAGGGTGTTGTGGATGTGGTGGGAAGGTTCACAACAAGCTGGGGTTTGTATGTGCCTGGGACATCCAGATTACTTTCTGTGCCACTGCACTCGTTTTTATTTCCTTCTGTCCTGCAGAGTTGACCATGCTCCCATATAATTTTTATGTCAGGATACTTGCATGCATTTGCATTTTGAAAGATAACTTGTGGAATGGACCACGAGAAAGTAGTGCAGCCATTGTCTTACCCCCCAAGCATTATAGGCTGGGTGTTGGTCAGACCAGTAGGCAAATCTTCAGTGCCTCTTGTGAAACGCAGCTCTGCAGAGGACAGTTGACTGAAAAGTTAGTGGCCATAACCTTTTCTTCACTTGCTCTCTGATGCTTTGGAGGTGGCCCAAGTATAAAGCACTGTGAATCCGTGTTCTGCCACGAGTCTGCTTTTTTTTTTTTTTTTTTTTTCCTCGAGTCCTTTCTGTCTTCCCACGTGTGAAAGGCAGACATATCCACTGAAAAATTTGCATTTGTACGGTGAGTGATGTCTCTGCCGAGTTGCTGATCATCTTTCTCAGCGCTCAGTAGGGTTGTGATGGATTCTATGTCCATTTATACTACTGACATGCAACAAACAGGGATGATGTGAGTGGGGTGGAAGACCTCTGATAGTTTGTGTAGATATAAGTTCTTATGGTTTATTAAATAAACATTTTAAAAATGTCTTGGCTTCTTTGGCAGTGTGATTGCAGGAGGGGAAGCTCAGTATGACTTCGATAATTCTTGGCGGATTTTGGTGGATATGAAGTGGTTATCAAGTTACAGATGAGTGGAGACTCAAGCTGATGAGGCCTCCCAGTCTTGTGCCATCTCTGTCCTCCCTGTGTTCTGCCCCAAATAGGAAGGAGCAGAGCAAGTGGTGGCTGCGGAAGGAGTTGGTATGACTGATCTCAGCAGTGAGGTTATCAGGGTTGGCAGTGGGACTGGAAGATGAAGGGCTGTTTTGCCAAAACGCTACTTGAAAGAAGGTTGGAGTAAGGAGGGGGGCAGCCTCTTCTCCTTGATGTCAATTGGCAGGACTAGAGGAAATGGTTACAAGCCATGCCGGGAGGGTTTAGACTGGATATTAGGAAATAGTTCTTCACTGAAAGGATTCTCAAACGTTGGAATGCTCTGCCTGGGGCACTGGTGGAGTCACCGGTCCTGGAAGTGTTCAAGTGGAGCGTGAACCTGATTGATAAGGCCATAGTTTAGTGTTGACCCTTTAGTGCAGGGTCGAGGGTTGGACTGGATGATCTTCGAGGTCTCTTCCAAGTAATTCTGTGATTCTGTAACTATTAAGATGTGTGTTAGTGCATGAGAGGCTTGTGAGCATGCATGTGTCTGTTTAAACTCTTTGCAGAGTTGTCCTTGCACAGCACTGATTCTGCGTCTGCTACTCTCACCCTGCTGGCTTCCAAGTTTCCATGTTTATGCTATCCAAGACACTTATAGTTCCTCTCCTTTTCCTCTCCTTCCTTGCTTATTGGAGGATATTAGTTACAGTTCATTGATACACCGTAGCAATTACTGTTCATATGCAGGCATTTCAGTTGAAATGCTTATTCCTGGGAATTACCGAAATGCTCCTTTGAATGTCCGTTGTGCCTACATGGCATTTGTGCAGTGTTTCTGGTATTTTAGGAATTTTCAAACTGTTGAACATTTGCTGTGCCGATCTGTACATCTGCAACTATTTCAGAACACTTTAAACCTATTGGACTTTTGAAGAATTGAAATATTTGTGGAGGTCTAGGTAGAAATGTGGAAGCTCCACGTTGGGAAGGTGAACCTCTAAGAGAAATATGCCTTTAGTACACCAGTTGGAGTATTTTTCATTTGTGTCAATGAAAGAACAGGTATACTGGGCAAGGTGAAAGATGCACCTACTACCCTAATTGTGCTCTATCTAGTCTTCCACTGATCAGATGTGGATATCTCTACACAGTTGTGGAAGGAGTCAGAATAGCTAATTGGGAGTTCTCGCTGTGAAATCGCACACAGCATGTCTGCTGTGTGTTTGCATCTGTGAAGGGCTGTAAAATAAGTTTTTTTGCTAATCTGATAGTGGATGCTCTGTGGAACTCATTGACTTGTAAATAGTAGATTGACTTTGGAGGGTTGGTCTCTTCCTCCTGCCACGTGGTGTTTGTTGCTGTAGAACCAAAGATTCCAGCTTCTCTAGTTCAGACTCAGTGAACCGTGGCTGTTTGACTTTGGAAAATTGCTGCTCAGATAGGCTTACTGCTTAAAACGTATTTTCAGGTGAACTCTAGTAAGAGATTCCTTATCTACTTCATGGGTTTGTTTATACTGGTATAAGCAGAATGAAAAATTGTAGTATTCGTGTATATTAAAAGGAGTGTTCAGATCCAGCTTTTGCAAATGGAAGCTGGAAAGTTACTGTGTATCGGCAATCTGTCTGCAGGAAGTTCCTTGTGTTTGCATTTGCAGGTCAGACTTTATCTTAGAAGAAGTTGAATGTTCTGCACAAATTACAGGCGGAGGAGATTTAGAAATTTCATCAAAATTATTTGGCCTGACCTTTTTTGTACATTGTAGTGTTGAAGAGTAACAACAGAAACAGTGAAAAAAGTTTGGGGGAAAACTACATCGGCAAGGTCTTAAGATATTTTTTCCCCCCATTATTGTCAAGACAGCTTATTTTACCTTTGGCAGTTAATTTTCTTGGGTGGAGAGTGTTGACATGGTATGTAAAGGGCTTGTTTTTTACCAGATAAAATGCCTTAAGCTGGGAAAGTATAAACCATATGTTTTATGATCTCCTTGGTGACTACATTGTCACTTTATTTAACTGCATTTTTAATTAGGGCTACAGAAAGCAGCAGATTCAGTCTAAGCTGTGCAAATAGAGTAAGCTGACTTCTAGTGTTTATAATGGTAATTTAGGTCCCAAGCTCGGTACATTTGTTGGTATGTCCTTCTCTGAGGCTGTTGTATGTGTGGCACCTCGAACAGAAAGACATGCATTTGTAATGAGGTAGTTCAGTGCCAGGACTGATAAGGTTTTTGAGCTACAGGGTGGCAACTGGGAGCCTGCTTTGTCATTCAAAGGGTTGCTGAAAGTCAGATTTTCGTAATACCCATACTGTCTGTTTTCAGTGGAGTTATTAGAAGTTTGAAAGGTTTCTTCTGTTTGTTTATGCTTCTAGGTGTGACTGCAGGGCGCTGCCTGATGCAGGAATTCCTGTGGAATACTAGCAGTTGCATACTGTTTTCTGTCAGGTTTCAAATGGAAGACTGAGTGTTTCATAGGAGGTGAAAACACATGGACTTGTGGATGTGGAGCAACTTCTGCTTGAAATGCAAGTGATTATGACAAAGTTGTTTGGGGTTTTTGTCTTCAATTACTACTGTTTTACATCTCTTTTGTTGGCAGTCAGTTTCCTAAACATTGATTGCAAAGGTAGGCCAGTGTCTTAATCCAGCAACTACTTCAGATTNTTTTTTTTTTTTTCTTCCTGTAGAAATCCAAGCTTCTGCATGTAGTATCTATGTGCATCTTCTTGGTTGAATTCTGTGTGCTGAGTAACTGTTTTCTTTTGGCCGATCTTGTTCTGTGCTTCAGTGATTATTAATTAGACTGACCATATTTTTTTTTTCCCTTCCTTCAAAGTCTGTCTTGTGATTGTTGACATTTCTAGGGCTTTTCATGCACATATTTTGACTTATCCGTGTTGCCTCCATGTGCTTGAGTTTTTCACAGAGCTCCCACTTTTTAAAACCAGCTTCCAGGCTGATTAAAAAATATTTCTATGTAGTCACATGCCCTTATGGATGTAGACGTTTGGAGAAATGTCTTTTTCAAGATGACTTTGTGTCTTGAAAGTTTGTGTATCATATTTGTGTTTGGTTGTTGAATGGCTATTTTACGTTGTCCTAAAAGAGTTGCTTGTACAGTAACTAATCTGGGTAGTGTTAGAGTGCTAAGGAGCCTTAATGTTTCCAGTTTCAGCTGCTGATTACAAAGCCAAAACAAAATTCAGTTCTTCCTCTACGTAGTTACTGTCCTGAGGTCATTGCGCTCATGGCTCCAGTTACTTACACAATGCTTCCTTTTTCCCTTGGGCAGCCGCTGGCATCTGCATCTGATAAGTTGTGGTTTTGATTAGATGAATGTTGTGGTTTAAGGGTTAATAGGTGGGCAGGTGGACTCTAGGACCTCGGATGGGGTCACTGAGTCATATTATTCCCTCCCCTTTCCTGCCCATCCTCTATTTAAGGGTACAGGAAGGTCCTTCGGACTCTTCCCTTTCTCCTTGCTGCCTGGTGGGGGAAGGTCTTGCTGGATGCTGGAAACGTCGACATGGACGGGCCTGCATCCACGTGTTTTGGGGAAATCCATTGCCGGCTGAGATCGGGTTTTGTCCATATCTGTATGTATCCCTTCATTCAATCTCTCTCTTAAATCATTGTCAGATTTATTTTCTTCTCCAGTTCCTAAATGTGTTTTATTTTGAAACTGAACTTATTGAAAGCTTATCTGTACTTGGAAAAAATCTTCGGTCTTGTTACCAACCATTAACTGATCACACTGTTCTGAATGATGACTGCCTTGTTGCCAGTACTTGTGTTGAGACTTCGTTTTTAGTATGTCACCTGCACTAGATGATGACCTGTTTTGTAAACACAGTGAAAAATGTAGAGGTTTTCTTGTGTAGTCAGGTTTTATTTGCAGTTTTTGCATGTTCGGCATCCCTTTTGACACCTTTCTGAATTTCCTTTGAGAAGTCATATGGGTTTTTGATGTCCACCGTGTTCATTTCACAGAGTTTTTTAGGCATTCTTCTTAAAAAAAAACAAAACAGTTTAACTTTCTATTTAAGAAAAACAGCTTTGGTTTCATATTCTCAGGTTGATGAGAATGTGGCATTATGCTCCAAGTTAAGGCTGCTGTTACCTTAAGAGACTAATAATTACCAAACTCTGTATTATTTTTAAGTACAGGTGTTGTATTTGCCACTTCTCAATCACACAGGTTGCAAATTGTTTGAGGAGTCTTGGTATCAAGCCTGTAATATGAGGGCTTGCTTTCCTTCAGAGTTCTGAACTGCAGGTCCTCATCTTTTTGTTGCTAATAACTGGGTTGTAGAATACTTGAGTTTATGAGCAGTTTGCTTGGATTTCTAGGTGATGTGTTTTATGAAACAGAAAGTGTTACCTCTACGATCCAAATAGAATTATAGAATGGTCTAGGTTGGAAGAGACTTCAAAGATCATCCAGTTCCAACCCCCCGCCCCAGGCAGGGACACCTCCCACTAGATCAGGACGCTCAAGACCTCATCGAGCCTGGCCTTGAACACATCCAGGGAGGGAGCAGACACAACCTTCCTGGGCAACCTGTTCCAGTGCCTCACCACCCTCACTGTGAAGAATTTCTTCCTAACATCCCGTTCAAATCTCCCCTCCACCAATTTGAACCCATTCCCCCTTGCTCTGTCATTACAAGACCTTGTGAACAGCCCCTCCCCAGCCCTCCTGTAGGCACCCCTCAGATACTGGTAGGCTGAATAGCTTCAGAAAAAAATAGTAGTCAAAAGAGATTGTCATGCTTTTGTTTCACCGAAGCCAGTTTGGTTTGTATGCAGGCAAACATCAGCTGAAGCTGCATTTTAGAATAAATAATAACAAGAAGCACTGTAATTGGCAAAAATATGTATAAGTTTCCAAAACAAATTTAGTCTATGAAACTTCCTTTCCAGTAGCTCAAGGATTTCAAGTTTCTAGTAGCAGAGAAAATTCAGAAATATTAATTTTACTGTAAATTAAGGAAAATAGATGTCCCATTTTAAGGACAGGCTTGGTGAATGGTGAATGAGTTCTTAGTGTACAAAAGGGGCTGGTGGCTGCTTCAAAAGACAGTCTGTCTCTGGCTGCACAGCAAGGAGGTCTCTGAGGCAGGAAGTTCTGTAGGAATGCAAACATTCCTGAAATAAAGTTCTTCTTAAAAAGCAAATCATAGTGATAAACATATTTGGCTCTGCCTGGTGTCAAATACACCACAGTTACTGGATTCATTTTAGAGTGCAAGGAGATACCCAGCTTGAGATGTGGCTCACAAAGTGGTACTCTGTCTGATGTGCACAGCATTGCAGCTTTGGATTCAGTTAGTGTGATAGGCTCATTCTGACTACACAGCGACAGCGCTACAAGACTGCTGTTAGATCCCAATTTTGGCTGGAATAGCACTTGTTGATACACCTGGCACAGGCATTTCCTTGTTTGGTGCAAAGCAAAACCGTCTGTCAGCTCATAATCTGGGAGTGTTCATCTGCTTGACAGTTGTGTCCTGCTGGATAGAGTGGAAAAAAGCAGTGCTGCGTGCGGGAGAGACAGTAGTCCAGTGTTTTGCTCCTGCTCTTGGTCTCAAGAAAAGTCTTTTCAATGACAGCTTCAGTGGAAGAGTTTGGTCTGATGTTATGATTAAGTCAGAATAGTATCTAGCTACTATTAAAAAACCTTTACTCTCCTGAGCATGATGCTTCATTGTATCCTTAAGCAAACAGCATGGAGGAAGATTGCAGGAAGTTAACAGTTACTTGTGTCCTCAGCTTCTGGGGCACACTTTCCCGAAGTGCAGGCACCATGGAATCAGCTGTGTTACTTGTTCAAGGGGAAACAGTGTACTGTGTAGTGACAGTGGTGAGGGAATGTCATGGCTCCTTCAGGAACAGCAAGCTGCTAGTGTGATTTGATCTTTTTCTAAGGGGTTTTAAATTTCTGAAATGCTTTAACCATACAAACTTGCTTCAGACAACCTCCAGCATTTTCTCAAGCTGCTGTTTTGAAAGTAACGTCTTAAAAGTACTTAGCATTCAGAATTATAAATGCAGCTATTTGTTACTTGCTGTGTATCTTGAGATTACTGTTTTCAGTTTTGCAGGACTCCTTTGCTTTGATTAATGGCTGGGTTTGCATGGTGGCCAGATCTCCTAGGGAGGGGGCAGAAGTGGTGAGGCCATCCTCAGTCTGCTTTTTGCTTTCAGTCTGTACGAAGTGGAATCTTTGGAGTTCCATGCTCAGCATAAATCTGCTTGTACTTCACCTTGTGTTGTAAACAAAATCATACATCAGTTTTAAGTGGTTAAAAGGATGAAGTGACAGAGACCGATGCCAGCCTTGGTTGCTCTCTCATTCACCCTGTGATAATTAAGGTGTCACAGAGGCACTGACAAGCTAGTTGTTCAGGGCTCTTGAGTGTTGCCGATTTTTGTTACAGGAGAATTGTGGCAGTTGGAGTGTGCTCTAAATTCACTGGTATGGACTGGAGTGCAACCTTTCGAAAGATGATGAGGCTGCTTCCCTTGCATGGTGTGGTTTGTGTGGAGTTTCTGGCACTGACTTCGAGCTGTGACGTTTATATTACTTGACGTTTTCCTTTGTATGTGTGGCCAGTGTTAGAGTCAATGGTGATGCTCAAACTGGAAATGCTGTAATAATGACAGAAAAGGCATACTGACAACACTGTGCTGGCTTCTGTTTGTTTTGACACTTTGTCATTCTTTCCTGCCTACTTGATCCACCTAATTACATTTTTGACCCACATAAAGAAGTACAGGAAGAGCTCCTTAACTGTTCAAATTGTTGAAAGAAAAGTTTTTGTAGAAGTCTGAAGTACACTAAGGCAGGCTGTTACCTGGGACTCATTGATTCATAAATATATTTGCCTTTACTAGAAATTAGGTGCTGTGGTAGGTGACAGCATGTTAAGTATTGGCTTGCTTGACACCAGTGCTTCCCTTCAATCACAGAGCAGAAACACTTAGGATAGTTATTTCTGGCTGTTGATTAGCAGCTCCCTACCCCATCAAGTAATGGCTTTTGTGTTATGATTTTTCTAGCTCTTGATGTTATAGTACTATTTCTGCTCTACATCCTGTCAAAAGTAGTGTTTAGTGTTTTGCTTAGTTATCACTATCTATTATAATCATAGGGAAGTGTCAAGGAAATAAACTACATATAGTTTCTAATTTTAGTAATATATTCAGAGTCTTGACTAAATATATAGTATCTTAATCAACATCAGAAATTAAGCATAATTGTTCTAATAACTCTGTTTTGGTGATTTCATTAAATCTGCTTTTTTTTGTCTGGCTCAGTACAAGTTATTTCAGAAGAGGATTTTTTTTTCTGTTTTTCCTGGTTTTAAGAATCAGCTGCAGTGAGACACTGTGTGTGTGTATGTGTCTTTCAGACTGGAAGCTAAAAGCTTTTTTGAAGAGTAGGTGTTTATATAATCTTCATCTCACATAATGAATTCCAAAAGAATACTTTGATTACATTAATAAAACTAATAGAAAAGTACTGCAGTTTAACTTTTAAAAAAATCTAATGATGGTACTATCTGCATGAGCTCTCAGATGTGTCCTCCAGTTTGAAATCTCAATATCTACCTTCCCTTCTCTCCTCTCCCACATGTTGACGATGTAGTTCTTTCAACATCATGAGTAAAAGGTCACGGGCCAATTTGTTAGCCAGTTTTACTTGGTAGCCTGCAACAAATTCCTACCAGTGCCTCCTTTCTGGGCATAAGTACTATTATTCCAATTTACAGATGGGAAACTCAGCCAGTGAGACTAACTGGCTTGACCAAGGTCATGCAGGAATCCTCTGATGAAGCAGGGAATTGAACCTGGGTCTCTGGCTACTCTCTTAACAACTGATGGACCATCCTTCCTTTCAAAACTAGGTAAAATTTAAGATAATTTTAAAGGATATTTTTGAACTTGGGATTTCTTCCCCCCATATTCTGCTTTTAATACTATATAACCCCCTGAAATGTAAACATTTTTATGTTTTACATTAGATCGTTGCAAATTTTAATGCAATAAGCTACAATATTTTTTTCTGTTATAAGCCCTGTTTAGAGCCTGTATCATGTGATTTAAAAGACCATTATACCTGCCTTATCTACACTAAGGTTGTCTTTTTGCTGCTTTTATAGTGAAACTGATGTTGGAAAACTTTAGAGGAAACTGCATTTGAACCATCCTGTAGTTCTTTGTGGTCTTTTGAGACCTGGATATCAGGGTAGTAGGTAGACAAGAATGTGTTGTCTGGAATACATGCTTCAGGCTCTTTGTGTGCCAGATAAAGCAGAGCAACAGCTCTCCTTGGGACAGGCGAAAAAAAGAGGAGATGGGGAGGAGAATTACAGGTGCACCATATGCCCATTTTGATTTTTGTGTGAAAAAGACTGATTTTGTTGATTAAAAAACAAAACTGAAACCAAACACAAAAACAAACAACCCCCTCCCAAACAAACAAAGCCAACCAAACCAATCAAAACACACCAAAACCTAAACAAACAAAAACTAACCAAAGAAAACATAAAAAAAAGCCAACCTCCCAAAAAACCCCCAAACCACTCCCCACCCCCTCATAACACCCCCAAACTAACAACAACCTAAAAATGAACTACCAGAACATATAAATCTTAAGATTTCACAGTTAGATACTGGTTAGAGAAGATGCTTTTTTCCATAGGTTAATTTAGGAAAACCTGCAGGTGCAAAATGTCCAAGTGTGGTGGTGTTTTTTCTGGTACAGACATGCCTGCACTAATTGCCTATCTAGTTCTGTGCTCAGTACCACTACTCAAAAGCATTGATATTAACACAGCAGCATTGCTGTGCTTACCGCTGGTTTGTCAAACTGTGAGCAGAACGAGGAGGGTCAGTAGCAGATGCTGCTGGTAGATGTTACCCTGTGAATTGCAGGGACACTTAACATGTTTAGAAGGTAATATATTCTGATGTGGCTGGGAATATAGCATAGGGACGTTTCCTTCTTGACTCAAAACAACGTTTTTCATTTTAAGACAAGAAAAACCTTGTTAAGTGCTCAGCTAATAATGCAGCTGCTTTTCTTGAGCCTTCTGGCTTTTTCAACAAAGGTAGACTATTTCTGTTTTAATATCAAGAGGAAATATGTTTATTCACCCTGAAGTCTGTCTCTTCTGTCCTTTGCTTGCTTTAGGCATCTCTTTCAGGATTTGCTAAGTGTTTTTCTTGTAGAATCTAAGTATATTGGTCATGAGGGTCACAAACATGCTGTTATTTCTGTAGGAATATCAAGTGGTACATGCACAAACACTTTGTGCTGTACAAATCACCTTCTGCTTCTTATGCACAAAGCAATTTCTGCTGCAGATTCTGGCAACAGAAACTGAGAATGCAGCTGTTTATGTGGAGGCTTTCATTCACTTAGTTGCTGTGTGATCTGTTGGAAACAGTACTGATGATAGCATGTGTGGTGCTGCATGAATCTGGAACAGCTGCCCTGCGATCTGTGTGTAGGAAAATACTCTCTTGGGTATTGACTTAGAATTAATAACACACTTTTTAGAGGCTGCAAGTCAAAGTTTGGCAGAACTCCACTGCTTATGTTGATTACACAAACATGAAATAAATCTGAATCTTGAACATAAAGCATGTAAAACAAGCTTGTCAGGAATTCTCTGTTCTACAGGAGAGAGAGGTGATCTTAATATGTCAGTCTTTTCTGTCTTTTTTACACAGTTTGTGCATCTAGAGCTTTAGAAAGGAGAAGTAGGAGGTCTGTTTTCCGACTTAAGTGGTGAAACAAAATATTTCAGCTGAATAGACCCACAAGTATCATCTAGTCCAAATGCCTGACCGTGTCAGGACTGACCATAAGTTGAAGCATATTATTAAGGGCATTGTCCAGTTGCCACTGACAGGTTTGGGACATTGACCACCTCTCCAGGAAGCCTGTTCCAGTGTTTGACAATCCTGTTGGTAAAGAAATGCTTCCTCAGTCAAGTCTGAACCTCCTCGTCTGCAGATTCGAGCCATTCTCAGGCATCCTAACACTGGAACCCAGGGAGAATTGCTCAGTACCTCACTTTCCACATCCTCTCTTCAGGAAGTTGCCGTGTTATGAGGTCACCTCTCAGCCTTCTTTTCTGCAAACAACTGCAGAAATGGTATCATCATCAGACTTGGTAATGGTGCAGTTGCCTCCTAAATCCATATAATTGATAAAAATATTGAACAGCATTGGCTTTAGGACTGAGCCCTGGGTGGAGCACTGCTGGTGACTGGTCTCTGGACAGATGCAGCCAAATTTACTGCAGCTCTTTGAGTCTTGCTCTTCAGGCAGTTCTTTACCCAGTGTACCATGAACACCCTTACCTTGCAGCTGGAGAATTTGCCCAGATGGATAGAGTAAATGGCAGTATCTAAAGCTTTACTGAAGTCTGGAACAATAACATTTGCCACTTTCCTTTTGTTCATGGATGGGTGCTCTTGTCATAAGAGGAGATCTATTAGAGGAAACTCCTCTCTGAACTCATGTTCACTGTGCCTGATGTACTTCAGATGTCTTTCAGTAGCACTCTGTGTGATTTTAATAATTTTTCCAGGTACACGTGTTGGACTTACAGGTGTGTAGGTTCACAGGTCTTCCCTCATGCCCTTCCTGTAAGCCTGACGTTGGCTAGCTTCTAATTAGTAGGGATTTCCTCAGACCTTTGGTAGGTGATTGAAAGGGATCCTGCTGTAACATCTGCTAGGATGATAGAGATGGCATTACTACTGCTTGTTACATGATGTATATACAGTATTTAGCAGAATATCTAGTGATTCTCTTATACATGGAACACACATCTTGAAGTTCACATGGGCCATTTCTTGTAGGTTTTTTCTTTTTTTTCTTTTTCTAAGCACATGTTAAATGTGCAAGAGCAGCTGTTCCACTTCATCAACTTGTAATGATCTAACAGAATCAAATGTGAGGTGTCATACATGTTAAGACTACAAGAATTTTTCTTACAGTTTTACTTTCTGTGTGTCACAAGGTAAATTGACTTAAGTCTTGTGTGAAGTAATAAGTTGAAAGTAAATCTAAGAAGTATCCTTATTTACTTGGGGGAGAGTGTTAAGCTGTACTTTACTGCTTTGATTTGTCTGCTTTTAATGATTCTTTCCAACTTTAAGGGAACATCTTAGAGAGACATCCTGTCTGTATAGTTACTTATAAGATCTCCCCTCCTTTTCATTAAATTCTTCAATATCTTGCAAAGAGACATACATTCCAAAGTCAGTATTATTCTAATAGGAGTGGGGTTTTTTGATAGCCTTTTTTCATACATGACAGCATAAGAGAATCACAAGATGATTACCTTACTATCTGGCTCAAGTATTTCTCAGCTACTTAATTTCTTGCGGTTCATCTGATACATTTGATTATCGTTGTGTAGTGCAGAAGTCGTGTAGATGAAGGGGGTTGTATTGCAGCTGTGTGTAACATGATAGCCCTGGTTGTTAGGATGCGAGTGAGACTTGTAACCCACGTTCCAGTTCCTAGCATTCTTGCCATGTAATTTCGTATGGCTTTAACATTTGCTCTTTGGAAGGGAGAGGCTGATACCTCAGAATACTGACTGAGAATTGCAGTGTGGCTTGTATTGTCACACTTGGAATGAAAGATCTATGAATTGGGTATTTCTGGATAACCTCATGTAGTCCCAAGTACTTAAATTTGGTTCAGAGATCAACAGTGTACAAGGCAACGCAAAACATCTTATTTAGAGTGGATTTCAAAGGCACCAACTTTCTTGGCTGAATGGTCTGATTCTGTGACTATCAGTTACCTGTTCAGATTTGGCTGCTCTGTTGAAGTGCTGAGTAAGAGTGTCCAACTGCTCTACAAATTCCCAGTGTGGAAGAAGCTTGCATTGAGTCATGAGCTGTATTTTGGGCTGAACAATTTTCACATCTTTAATTCTGCATGGGGAAATACAGCATTTGGAGCCAGTGTTTACTTACATTGAATTTTCTAACTAAAGCTGCTGTCTCCTCCTCCATAGGGATTGTAGGAATCTGGATTTTTTTTCTGTTCAGTGTCTGAAAAAAAACAGAAATTTCTTTTTTCTTTTTTTTTTTTTTTTTTAATCAGATCTTTGTGGAATTTGATGGCTGTAACTGGAAGCAACATGCCTGGGTGAAAGTCCACGCTGAGGAAGTTATAGTGTTATTGCTAGAAGGATCATTGGTTTGGGCACCTCGAAATGATCCTATTATGCTTCAGGGGACTCGAGTCTCACTGGCACAGTGGCCTGCACTGGTGAGTGTTTTGACCAAAAGCTGTCTTATCCTCAGAGGTTTGCAGCAACTCTACTGTGGAACATGAGGCTTGGATATTGTACAGGGCACAATTTTGCAGGTACCATAAAGGCATAAGTGCTTAAAAAGTGGAGCTGTTTTTCTGTGATTTCTTCTTGTAATGTGCCAGATTTGCAAGAAATCCTGCTTTAAACACGAGGAGTAATTTGTATTAAACCTTGGGCACTGAGTGGTGCAGGTTGAGAAATGAAACTTTGTCTTGTTTGTGATATTTAAATATTGTGTGAAAGCTACTGTTGGGCTATATGTCTGCTCAGTCATTTTAATAATCTTTGTGTTTTGTTGTTCATCACAGACCTTCACTCCTCTAGTAGATAAGCTGGGTTTAGGCTCTGTGGTTCCAGTGGAGTTCCTTCTGGACAGACATTTACGTTTCCTGTCTGATGCCAGTGGATTACGTTTGTTTCAGGTATTTGAACTGCATTTAGATAACACGCAAATTTAAAGTCCTCCTGTACTTTTCAAATTAATTTTTTTAATGGTTTCATTTGCATATTCTAGTGTTTCTCCTTTCACTGCTCTGTCGTGCATTTGCATTTGTTTCCCTGCTTTTCCAGGTGCTTACAATAACTGCCATCTGCATGCACTTAAGCATGTGTAGCTGAAGATTGCAAAGGAAGTTCTGCAGCAGCTTTTGGTAGCTAGTTCTTTTTTAACTCCTGGCACGTACAGAAGTATTTTTTTACTTTTTCATTTGTCATTCTCCAAAAGCAGTCCAAGAACAGCTGTCCTTTAAAAACTAATGATTATATTACCTTAAAAAAATCTAGGCTTTTTTATCAAAATTGATTGTTTTTTTGCAGATGGGAACGGAAAGCCAAAATCAGATTCTGCAGGAACAGCCTTTGCTAAGAGAATCTATCAATGCATTGATCAGTGACCAGAAGCTTCAGGAGATATTTAGTAGAGGTGAGATTGTTTTTCTATTTCAGAGATACTTTGTTGTGGAACAGTCAAGAATATGCTGGGATTTGTGAAGGGGAATGGTAATACTGTCTGTTACTGTTTGACCTGCAAGATGAATTTTCTGTATTCTTTTGCAAGTTCTTTACAAAGAAGCATTATTTTGTCACAGATACAAGTAAACAATTGCTGAGATGCAACCAGAAATACCTACTGGGAATGATGACTGAAGATGTAGCTAAACTAGAACAGCATATTACTGATAGCATCCATGTGTTTGCAACTTCCCTCAGTTTAAGTTTTTCTTTTGCTCTGCTGTTCTGTGGTTCTGTTCTATAATTCTGTTTAGAAGAAAAGCTGCTCAGTAGTTGTTGATCTTTAATTTCCATTATGTGAAATTCAAATTTTGGCATTTTGATAATTAATACATGTATTGCCCAAGTTAAAAGTATGGTGTGGCTGCTCAGCACAGAAGACTGTAGCTGTCTTCTTGATTGTTAGGGTTGAGGCTGGTTGCAGCTTTTGTTGTCAGGGTCTTCTAGTCCAAGTGCTACTAGAGGTTGTGTTTGTGGGCCACTGAGGTAGGCCACTGTATTACATTTGAAGGATGATGTAATTCTTAATGGGCATTTGGTGTGTTTTGGTTAAATAAATGTTGATTGATAAAAATTATATGAGGACTATAGCTCTTACATGAGAGAGTAGCTTCAGAATTGTCCAGTTTGGAGCCTCTTTTGAAGTGCTTAGTTCTGCATGTATCGGGTACAGGCTGTTTACCATGTGGATTTCAATGATAGACTGTTAAAGTTTTGTGGTTGCCTTTTTTTTGTTTATTTTGGGGGAGGGAAGGGTTGGGGCTTTTTCAACTTTATGGTAGGAGGAAAGCTCTGCACAGTGATATGGAGAATGAGGGCAGGGTCAGAGGAGGCTTCTCTGTAGATGACCTGTGTCAAAGAACTAGGACTGGCTGATGTAGAGACATTGAATGTTTGTGCAATTATGTCAAACTTCACCCAGTTAAAAATATGTGTTTCTCTTCTGGACTGGGTGCCATTTATGCTGGATTTGATGCATGTAGATTGAGTCAGAATGCTGTGACTGTCCTCTGGTTTGAAGCTTCTTGATTACTGACTAGTAGGTTTTAAAGCAAAAGAATTTAGTTAGCAAGGAGGCTCTGTCTAGCTTAGCTTTTGTCAAAGGAGTGACTTTATTTTGAGTTTCCTCCTTTTTTTAACTGCTAGATTGCACTGACTTTGTGTTTACAACAGCTTTGAGTTACAGCAGTGATGGCTTATTGACTTTTTACAATAGAAGCCCTAGCATTTTAATTTATTTCCACCAGAAAGATAACACTTCAAGCCCTAATTATGTGCACAGTACTTTTTTGCTTATATGAACCTTAACTAATATGACACCAAGCTTGTACTCAAAGTCTTTCTTTTCTAGGTCCTTACAGTGTCCAAGGCCAAAGAGTTAAGGTTTACCAACCGGAGGATGAAAATAGCTGGCTCTGTGGTGTTGTGAGCCATCAAGACCCAATAAGTCGTCTTATGGAGGTGTCAATGACTGAGGTAAAAATAGGTCCTAAAACACCATTCCTCCATATCTCATGGAAGAGCATAGCTTCACCAGAACTTGTACTTTTGGTTCTTTGTTATTTAATAGATGAGTAATTATCTGTGGTGCAATTAACGTAATTCCCCACCCCGCCCTAACTCTGTGATGATGACTTTGCACAATAGCTGATGATTCACAGCCCACTTCAGTAGAAGAAGCTGTAAGAGTTTCTCTGGAATTAAGTGCTATGTGGAAAAATATTACAGGCGGCTTTCTGAGTGAGCTTCCTGATGTGCAGAAAGCTACCCTCTGGGCCTGTTATGCCATGGTCTTTCTGTGCCGTCTCCCAGCTTCTGACAACCTGTTCAAGTGGTTGAAACAAGTGTAGCAAAGAAGATGTAGTCTTAAACTGATTTATGTGCTCGAGCTTAGACTGCTTACTTTTGCCCAGTTCCTAGTCAGCCCAGTGAGTGTTGTAAACAGCACAGGAAATGTTTGCACTGCTGAAGCTGTCTGCTTTATGCTCTATGCACTATGTGGTCTGACAGGCAACTCAGCCTTACCAGCAGCCTGCTCCTAATGGTTTCCTTTTTCAGGAGCAATGAGGAACAGGTCTGTGGTAAATTACATTTACAGATGTGTGAATTACTGTGACAGCAGTGTTCTTGGGGCCCATCCTACACACCCCACCCTTGTAGTTTCTTCATATGCAGCAAACTGTATAATGAGTGCACCGAATGTGCCCAGTAATTCTGGTGTATGCATGCAGTAACCTGCACTCTGACTCCTTGGTCTGTTGCTTGTGCATAGGCAAAAAAGGATGCTGTGTGTGGTAAATTAGTACTTTAGTACTTTGGAGACGCACTGAAATCATGGAGTATATACTTTCAGCAGATACATGCCAGGAAGCACCCATCTTGCTATGTATCTCGTGTGAAATAAATTGATGTGCATCTTCCCAGTAGTCTTAGACATCTACAGAATGAATATGTAGAAGGCTAGAACAGTAGTAAATAATACTTAAGTGCATCTGTGTTTAATGCAGTGAATGGCCTCTAGATGTACTCAGTAGAAAAAAGAGACAAGACAACAGTGGTGGGAATCAAATCTGGAAACTTTTGAAATAGACTGGGAAGTAGAAGGTATTGGGCCAAAAAGAAAAGGCAAATGAGAGAAGGGTTGTAGACTAACACTGTATTTAAAGTCTCTTATGTTGATGCTATGTACTCAGTTAAAAACTAATGACTTCTTTTCTTCCTCCTACCTTCTCAATGTCAATCTGCATGAAAATTAGAGTGGTGAAATAAAGTCGGTGGATCCTCGACTGGTTCATGTGGTGATGGATACCATGTCTCCGAGTGAGGTACTAAAACAGTTCAGGTCTTGTATATACCATGTGAAACTTCATGAAGGTTTAAATATAGAACATCCAAAATGTGGAAGGAACTAAAAACTGATTGCTGTGTTCACTGTGGGCTTCTGTTAATATCACTGAAAGAGGAAAATTTTTTTTACCACTTCAAGAGATGGTCATGACTTTCTTTTAAGCAATATTCTCTTTTCCTTCAGGCCTGTTTTACCAAGTTCGCCATGTGGGGGTGGGTGTGTCAGCAATTGCAATGGCTGTGCTCTTCTTCAAGGGGTAGTGTTCTGATAAGGAATGTCTCTGTGCTCACTGCCTTTTTTGAGTTCTGTGCTTCTTCACAGACCTTTACATGCATTTCTAAAAATTATGATCTGGCCCCTGTGAAGCAGACTTGTATGTTTTTGGCATTTCTTTGCTTCAATTGAGAAGTTCTATGATAACAATTGAACCTGTGTTTTTACCCTAGGCTAAAAGGCAAGAAATATCTCCTCTAATTAGATATTGTAGTCTTTGGGTAGGAGTCAGAAAGTGTGTCCTTCACAAGCCCTGTGGGGATTAGGCTTGTAGCAACAACTAGTGTGCAGATAGTTTTCATATGTTAGCAATAACTGTGCTAGCATAGGGCTATGTGGCAAGTTTCTCTAAGTCTGTTTTGATAAGGTATGTGCCACGGCAAAGTAGCTCAGATAAAAATCTTACTGTAAAGATCCTGTTCTAGAACCAAATAGGCAAGGCTGCACCTAGGCTGTGTTCTGTGTTCACAGTGTCTTTGCTTAGATGTCTTGATTTGTGATTAAATGTGCCTAAGAGCAGTTTAATGTGTTCTGTTCTAACAGAAGAATGTTCTTTGAGCAGGCATTGCGATTTCTCTGTTCAGTGATTGCATGGTTTTGTCCATTGTAGGGAGGGGGCCTAAAAGCAGCTAAATCATCTAAAGGCAAAAAGAAGAAAGAAACTCTGGAGGGAAAGGATGGTCGGAGGAGAAAAAATGCTTCAGATTCTGGGTGTGATCCTGCAACAAAGAAACTAAAGGAGAGGGGTGAGGTGGACAGTAATGGTAGTGATGGAGGCGAGGCAAGCAGAGGTCCTTGGAAGGGAGGCTCCAGCAATGAGACAGGGCTGGATGCAAGGGTCAAACAGGTGCCTGCCTTCATTCCTCAGATCAATCGCAATATTCGCTTTGCCACTTACACCAAAGAGAATGGCCGAACACTAGTAGTCCAGGATGAACCAGTTGGTGGTGACACACCATTGCCCTTCACTACATTTTCTTCTGGCTCTGGACAAACATTACTGGTTGGATCTGGATGTAAAGAGACGGGAAAATCACTGGAACAGGTTGGCCAAGGCACAGTGACTTCTGCCACTGTGGTTACTACAAGTGCTTTGACGCCAACAACTGTGAGGATCTCTGATACCAGTTTATCAGCTGTAACCGGACAGGAGAAACTGAAAACAGGACGATCACAAGCCCAGGGAGAGGTGAGTAACTCATGATCCAGCACATTCCAGAAAGTCATACGTATCTGAAGCAGACGTTCTGCAACACATTGCTGTTGTAAAGTGTGTCCATGGAACTGAGAAAACTACTTTTTCTCTGGTGAATCCTTTCCAGTAGGAAACCTTTCTGTTATCTTATAAAGAACACACAAGAAAATGAAGACAGAAGTGGGGGAGTTGTAAGAGTCAGCATTTTAGCACTCATGTTTAGTCAGCCTTCATCTGAGAAATGTGGCCTTAAAGTCACTTTAAGCACTTGATTTTGCTGTGTCATAGAAGATAACCTGTCTAATATCTCTTAGTGCACATTCTCATGCATATTTGTTTATATAAAGCTGAGTTGAACATCTGAGTTACTTCAAAAAGCCTCAAACCCAGAAAAACAATGAAGCTTTGTCTAGAGGACCTTTAAAGATGCTCATCTTGTCAGTCACAATGATGATAACTAGGTAGCGTTAAAATGAGCTAGTCCTGCCACACAGGACTGAAAACAAAGAATTAAAACATTTGAGATGCATACCGTTAGACTAAATTTTACTAAAGAGCTCAGACTAGGAGCACCTTGAAGATGTTGTAGCCATGTCCTTTTCTTCAAGTGGAAAAATAGAAAGGAACTGTTGTCAAAACCGAAACAGAACATTTACTGAGTAATTAAATGAAGGCTTATAAAAACAAAACGAACCCAAAACCTCAGATCAGTACAGCAAAAATTAGGAAACTCGTAATCCAAGGTGATATTAATCCAAGGTGGTTAAATGAGTTGCTTTTATCCCTGCCTTTTGTGTTAGCTAATGGAATGGAGGAAAGGGGGAGATGTTTACCTTGAGACAGGAATTCCTAGGCAAGGCATAAAGGAGGAACAGAGTTGTAGAAGACAGGAGTGTTACATAATTGAATGGTTATAATATAACCTGCCCTCTCTTTCAGTTCTAGTCCCCACTCCTCCACACCCCCTACCCCACCCTCCCCTCCCTGGCCAAAAGGGAAAAAATTCAGTGAGGAGCAACTGCACCTGGTGTATTGAGGACGAACTGTAACTGTACTGAGAAATTTTTATACCATCTTTTCTTCCTGTAACTGAGAAGAGCGCAAGAAAATCTGTAACACAGTTATGGGTCTAGTGGAATTCTGCAAGTCAGAAAATTTTCCAGTATTTGAAGATCATAAAAATTGAGCCCTTTGTGCTTAACCTCTACTGAGTAATATCTGGAGAGCACCATGTCATAGACATCCATCCTGCCCGCAGATGTGGCTTGCTGTGACCCGGAACAGTTTGTTCACTAACTGCTAGAGGGCTTGCTTCATTTCATTAAAATTTCAAACTAAGTTAATTATTTCAAGGGTGCTGATTAAGTAGGAGAAGCTTATCAGGATGATCTTGGGGGAGGGCAAAAGATGAGAGGTTACTGAAAAACGTTTTCAGTTAAGGTTGCTTTGCTGATCTGAAATTTAAAAAAAAGCAGTTGAGTAATTGCTTCTCTGGGAATTAGTTCACCTTGGTTTGTGTCTCTGAAGTACGATGAGATGTTAAGTGTTCATTTGCACCATGAAACTGTAGTATGTAACAGACACTATTAGCTCATTAGTTTCAGTAGCTTGTAGGTAAGAAAAACTGATCTTCTCTGAAGAAGTTTCTTCATTATAAATAATTATGCTGTAAGTTTCCATTATGGGCAGGTAACTAAAATGCTAATTGTGCAAATTAGGTAAGCTAATGCTTTTTAAAAATTTTGTTTCAGAATTCCCGAAATTCACTTTTGGCTTCTGGATTTGGAGTCTCTCTCCAAAGTGCTTCCCAGTCCTTGGTATTTGGGGGTGGAAGGAGCCAATCAAATGGAGTGGTGACTCCTGAAACCAAGCCTTCTGGATTTCCTTTTGGCTGTAGTACTGCGCAAGAGGGTCCAAAAGATTCTGATCTGTCCAAGAACTTGTTTTTTCAATGCATGTCCCAAAATCTACCTTCCAGTAACTACTTCACGGTCATTTCAGAGAGCTTGACGGAAGATGTCTCTGGTCGGGACTCGTTCAAGCAGTGTACAGAGAGTGTGGGTGCTGGGATCTGTAAAGGTAAAATCCTTTCGACGGACGCTAAACCAGGAGCCCAGTCTGGCAGTTCTGTGGAGCGGAAACTGCCAGTGGAATCTATGCCTACCCTTACTCCAGCCTTTTCACGAAGCCTATTGAACACTCGCCCCCTGGATAGTCATGAAAACCTATTTTTACAGCCCCCAAAGCTATCAAGAGAAGAACCCTCAAACCCTTTCCTGGCATTTGCGGAGAAAGCAGAACTTAGTCCTTTCAGTAGCTTTGCATCTTCATCTCAGACAGGGGTTTCTACTTCCTCTACACCTGTGGGTCTCAAGGCCACTTCTGGCTGGCCAGAATCGCTCACCTCTACAGACTCTTCTCTAGCTAAGAAGAAAACCTTGTTTATAAAAACTGACTCATCAAAGATTATCTCCAGTACTCCTGGTTCAATGGTTGCTGCTGGTGTTCAGAGCCCTTCCACTGTTGGGAATGGCCGCTCCAGCTCACCGACCAACAATCTGACACAGCCTATTGAGATGCCCACACTTTCCTCCAGCCCAACAGAAGAAAAACCATCTGTTGGGCCTGGGCAGCAGGACAATCCTCTTTTGAAAACTTTTTCTAATGTGTTTGGCAGACATCCACCTAGCTTTTTCTCTTCACAGGCAGAGTTTCCACATGAGAACAAAGCTCCTTTTGAAGCTGTGAAAAGGTTCTCTCTAGATGAGCGGAGCTTGACATCTAAACAGGACTCGGACTCCAGTACCAATAGTGACCTGTCAGATATGAGTGATTCTGAAGACCAGTTACAGGCCAAGGCTTGTATGAAGGGAATCCCAGACCACTTGATGGCAAAGCTAGGCCCCAATGCAGAGCACAATGCTGAATTGCTGCTGGGGAAAGGAAAAGGGAAGCAAGCCCCAAAGGGCCGGCCTCGCACAGCTCCCCTAAAAGGTGATGATTTGAATGCAGGGTATCTTGGAAGCAGAAGGAGGTGGGAAACTGGGATATCTCCATGTGATGAAGTGTGTGAACTAGCCACATGTGTAAACCACGTCTATGCTCAGTAGGCAACACACAAGGTATTTACAAGGCTAAAGCTTAATGCTTCTTGTATGTGAATCAACACAGTCACTTTGAGAGATGTTTAAGCATGTAATTGTCAGGACAGAATTGTGGTATGCCACAGACGAGTAGTCTCACTGTGGGTGAGGACAGTTACTGCATGGGTATGAGCATATGACCTCTGAAAATGTGTCTTATTGGGGCCAGCATCCTTCGGCTGTTGCAATTAACTAATGCATTTTTACTTCTGCTTTGCCTCACCCAGTTGGCCAGTCTGTGCTGAAAGACATGAGTAAGGTGAGGAAGCTGAAGCAGTCAGGTGAGCCTTTTCTCCAGGATGGATCTTGCATCAATGTAGCTCCACATCTGCACAAGTGCCGAGAGTGCCGTCTGGAGCGGTACCGCAAATTTAAGGAGCAGGAGCAGGATGACTCAACTGTGGCATGCCGCTTCTTCCATTTTCGGAGGTGCTCAAATCCTTCCTTCTTTCCTTCCTTCCTTCATGTGTGGTCTGTGTGCAGAGCTTCTTGTTACATGTTTGTGTACAATGATGAGGATTTTGAGTGTCTTGTGTGTCTCTGCATTACCTGACTGGAATTCCCTGGCTGGGGTGGGCAGAACTGCAGTTGGAAATACTGTGTGGTACTAAGAGAGCATCTAGGTCCAGTCTCACAAGATTGACTCTGTTGGGTAGAATTGTACTGCTGGATAGCAATTTGTGTGCCAAAACTGTTCTTTCCCCTTCTCACAAGGAGTTCAGAGCAGATAAAATTTTAATTTGGTAAGCAAGTAACTAGCCTCGTGCTGGCGGTGTTTAATGTTTGACAAGGTTTTGTTAAATGTGGAACTGATTTCTAGGGCCAGAACACTGCTTCTGTTTTCTGTATTGTGTACACGTCTTAACAGTATTTTGACCTCTTCACCTTCTCTAACTGCCTGTTCTAGCAACTGCTGTGCATCTTTTTCTGAAAAGATCATAGAATGGCTCAGGTTTGAAAGGACATTAGAGATCATCTACTTCAACATCCTTGCCATGGGCAGGGGTACCTGTCTCTCAACTAGACTCTGCTGTTCAAGGCCTCATCCAGCCTGGCCTCAAACACCCCCAGAGAGGAGACATCTGCAACCTCCCTGGGCAGCCTATTCCAGAGTCTCATCACTTTCGTACTGAAGAACTTCTTCCTAAGCTTCAGTCTAATCCTACTCTCAGCTTCAAACCACCTCCCCTTGTCCCATTACTAGACACCCTTACAAACAATCCCTTTCCAGCCTTCCTGTAGAATCCCTTCAGGTATTGGAAGGCAGCTCTAAGGTCCCCCCAGAATCTTCTAGGCTGAACAACCACATCTTCCTCAGCCTATCATAGGAGAGGTGTTCCAGCCTTTGGATCATCTTTATGACTCTCCTCTGGACTCACTCCAACAGCTCTTTGTCCTTGCTATGATTTGGCACTACTGGATGCAGTATTCAAGGTGGTGTCTCATAAGGGCAAAGTAAAGGGGCAGAATCACCTCTCTTGACCTGCTGGCCATACTCCTCTTCATGCAGCCTAGGTTACAGTTTGCCTTCTGGGCTGCATGAGAGCACTGCTGGCTCATGTCGAGCTTCTCATCAATCAGTACTCCCAAGTCTCAAGATGTTTGCTTTCTTTCTGGTATGTGAAGGGCGAAGTGAATTTTTAGTATGTGCCACCCATCCAGTAAGGAGTTATTGCTGCATCTTGTCCTGAACTTGTTAAAAATTAACTTGGCTTTGAGATTAAAGACAAGATTGTTTTTACTCCAAAATTAAGTTACCTTTATTATTGTCAGGAGATGCCCAAGGTTCTGTAACTTAGATTGTTACACCTTTTGCCACACAAAGATTAGGAGGGTCAACAGCTACAGTTGCGACTCATCTCTGTGATGAACAGTGGCAAGAATAGCAGGTGTAGTGAGGATTTCTGGTGTGTTTTGTAATGTGACTTCTCAGAACAGTAATGAAGTGAGAGCAGCCTGTGCCAGAGCTGAAACTTTGTTTTCCCGAAAGTTATTTCCTAACTTTCTCCTCTGTTGAAACAGAGAAGGCGAGAACCACAGAATTTTACAAGCAAGATTCATGTAGCAGCCCAAATAAACTGAATTTTGTCATCTCATTCTATTAATAGTGTAGAGAAATGTGACTTACCAAGCTGTAGCAATTTCCTGTATATGGAATTTCCCACTAATGCTTAATGGGACCTAGGGATTTATTCTAATGGTTTTTGCAGACATTGCCTGCCTTTATGTACCTTATTCTCTGTGTTATTCAGATTTGTGTAATAATTGTACTGGCTGTGGATTATAGCACTCTGGCTCAAGCACTTTTTCCTCTTTCTGGCTTTATATTCTGATGTAGATGGCGTTATAAGTTAATTAAAGGTCTTTGAACAGCTTTTCAGTTGCTCGCGTTGTTTTCTGCAGGCTGGTATTTACCCGGAAAGGTATTCTACGAGTAGAGGGTTTCCTGAACCCACAACAGAGTGACCCTGATGCCATGAGCCTATGGATTCCTTCCTCCTCCCCTGCAGAGGGGATCGATCTGGAAACTTCCAAATATATCTTGGCCAATGTTGGGGACCAGTTCTGTCAGCTTGTGATGTCAGAAAAGGAGGCAATGATGATGGTGGAGCCACATCGTAAGCTGGAGTTTTGATGCATTTTTTGTCCATGTCGTCTGTGTAATGTGTGTGTGGTGCAGTGGAATAGAGTCAAGAGTGTAATAATATTTCCTGTAAAGGGGCTTCATGTTCACTTTTTTGGGGGAAGTGTGATTATGGGACTAGCATTTGGGATTTTTTTGTTTTGGTTTGTGGTTTAGTTTTTGGTTTGTTTTTTTTTTGTACCAGTGCAACATTGCTATCAGGGAAGCTAGCAGTAATATTCCCCAGACATCATTCATTTTTTGTTAAGTAAATAAATGCAGAAATAGCTGATCCATGCTCCTAAGAAAATAGAAATATGCAGCTTTTCTTACATGTTCTACCCTGTTACTCTTCAGATATATCATATGGAAGCTCAGAGTTTTCTAGGGAAGGAGTTGTATCTGCTTTCAGCCTGAAGAGACTCAGCAACTGACTGTCTGCATTGCTGCTACAAGGGGAGTGGATTTAGGAACATTTCTGTAAATTACCCAGTTCAGCCTGTCAGTGGACAGCTCTGAACAGCTGATTTTTTTCTTTTACCTGCTAGAATATACAAGAGCAGCGATTTGGAGAGGACATAATCAGAAAATGTGTTGGCTTAGAATCTGAAGAGTTGCTAAACATCCAATTAGTAAAACTAAATAGCCATTCTTTATAGTATTGTAAGTTCACATTATTTGTTCTTAAAACAAGCAGAAGTTTTATAATTTTCTTCTGAGTGTTACTTGAAATTCAGCTACTGCAGAACTCTATCAAATACTCTGTTTCCTTATAGTGTGTGCACTTTGGGACTTGACCTTACCTGCTCTTAGAAAGGGGGTTTTAGTAGTACCACCTGACTAGCAACTCGAAGGATGTGTTTCTGGATGTAAAAAGCTTTTGTGTCTGTGCTCTACCCTCAAGTTGTGTTTGTGTTGTTTTCTTATCAGCGTTACTTTGATGTTCTCAGATGGGTGGGAGAAAAGCACAATATCAGGGCAGTAATTCCTGCTGTTTCTTCTCTTGACAGAGAAAGTGGCGTGGAAGCGAGCGGTGCGTGGCGTGCGGGAGATGTGCGATGTGTGCGAGACAACGCTCTTCAACATCCACTGGGTTTGTCGGAAGTGTGGCTTTGGTGTCTGCCTGGACTGCTACCGCCTGAGGAAGAGTCGCCCACGGAGTGGTGAGTGCTGAAGGCTTCCTTCACTGTCATGTTTAAACTTCCGATGGGGACATTTTCAGAGTCACAGAACGTTAGGGGTTGGAAGGACCTCAAGAGATCATTGAGTCTTACCCCCCTGTCAGAAGAGAACCACCTAGAGTAGGCCACACAGGAATGCATCCAAGTGGGTTTTGAATGTCTCCAGAGAAGGAGACTCCACAGCCTCTCTGGAACGTCTGTTCCAGTGTTTCGTCTGCCTCAGCATGAAAAAGTTTTCCCTTAAGTTCACATGGAACATTCTGTGTTCCAGCTGCCTCTTTTCTTATCATTGGACATCTCTGACCAGAGCCTAGGTCCACCCACCTGATGGTCTCACTTCACACCTTTATAAACATTAATGAGGTAATCTCTCAGTCTCCTCCAAGCTAGAGACCCAGTTCCCTCAGCCTTTCCTCCGAAGTCCCTTAATCATCTGTAGTTTTGTTGTGGACTCTTTGAAGCAGTTCCCTGAGGTCCTTCTTGAACTGAGGGGCCCAAAACTAGACACAGTATTCCAGATGCTGCCTCACCAGGACAGAGTAAAGGGGAAGGAGAACCTCTCTCCTGTCCTACTACCCACAGCCCTTCTAATAAACCCCAGGATGTCAATGGCCTTCTTTGGAAAGTGCTGAAGGCTTATTGGGAGAGTTAGTGAGGATCGGTTTAGGAGGCTGGAGATTTAACACCTGGACAGTGCTGTCTTAGATGCTGTTGTTCCATTTGTTGTTTCCTTAGATTGTGTTTTATCTGCTTGGTTAGAATGTGATTATTAAAATTACAGCCTATCAGCAGACATAGGCTGTGTGCTGAGACACTTACTGTGGTACCTTTGTAACCTGGAGGCAAAGAAGTTGCTGTAGATCCTGTTCTAATGGTCTGTATCTGTAGTTTATTTCTGAGATCGCCAAATTGATCTACACTGTAAAAAATCTAAATACAGAATATTGATGCAGAAATGCTCTGTGCTGTAACTTTTTAGTGACTTCATACTAAATTTTACAATTTTTATGTCTTCATTTCAGAGACAGATGAGATTGGAGATGAGGAAGTATTCTCATGGCTGAAGTGTGCAAAGGGTCAGTCTCATGAACCAGAGAACCTTATGCCAACACAGATCATTCCTGGGACAGGTAATGCTTAAAACATGGAAGGAAAAATTCTAAATTTTGTCTGGGTTCTGAGGAAGCAGCCAAAATGAAGCTGCATTAGAGGAAATTCATACTGGATGTTAGGCTCTTCATTGAATGGGTGGTCGGTCACTGGGAAGGGCTTCCCAGTAAAGTGGTTGTGGCACCAAGTCTGTCAGAGTTCAGGGAGCATCTGGACAGTGCTCTAAATTGGCTGAGTGTCAGGTGGTCCTCTGAGGAGCAGGAAGTTGGACTTGATGATCTTTATGGTTCCCTTCCAACTTTAGATAGTCTATGATGCTCCTACAATGGGAAGAACTTTCTTCCCACAGTCCCTGCCATGATGTTCAGGGGCTTGAGAGAGGTGGGAAGAGAGTATCATTGAAAACTGGGGTGTGGGGAGAAACTGAGTACACCTAGGCATTCGTTACCTCCGTCCTCTTACTGGGAGGATAGAGGAGAACATCGCCTGTGCTTCAGTTACATTTAACATTGCTCCAAGGGATATGTAGTCTCTTCTGAAGTTGCATCATTGCAGCATCATTGGACCCTATGTGGAATAAAAGGAGCAGATGATAATTTGTGGGATTCTCTAGGCTCAATAGCCTTGTAGTGACATTGCAAAGCCAGTGTTAGCAGAGATCTCCACACTATTTGGAGACAAGTGTTGTGTTACAGCATGCCATCTTACAAAACCCACTTCTCTAAATACATATTATAGTTAAAGCCTGGTTTTCAGATTTCTTTATATGTGATATTGAAGATTTTGACTTTATTTCCAGCGCTTTACAATATTGGAGACATGGTTCATGCAGCACGAGGTAAATGGGGTATCAAAGCCAACTGTCCATGTATCAGCCGGCAGAACAAATCGGTGCTGAGACCCGCTGTCACTAACGGGATATCACAGGTGTGTCATTTGACCTCACATTTTTAACATCTTTAAAAAGTTAGATCCTTCAGACCAATCTCTGTGAAACAGGAGGCTGATTTTCTTCATATGTATTCTGGGTGGTTTAACTTAACAGAAATCTAGGACAGTTTTGGGGATGCATGCTGTGACTGTTATTTACCTGGTGGATATTTGGGCTAATACTCTTGGGTAGAAGTTGGGTGAGAAGGAACTCATACTGATCTTGTAACTTAAACCACTATGAGTAGCTTGAAACATGGGCATTTATTTACTATTTCTGAATGCTGATGCTGAATCTAGAGCAGTTCTGTTACTGTTTCCACAAAAAGTTATCCTGTTAAAAAAAAAAAAAAGAGAAATTTAAACACTTGGGCTTATGTTGAAAGATGACATGGTAAGAATTCACACCGCAGTGCAAGGTCTGATGTACTCAGAGAAGAATTGCTTCTGTGTTCTGTTGCTGTATAAACATAAAGATCTATTTTGTGTAGTTAAAGCAAATGAACAAAGACAGCAAACAAAACTCAATGCACTGGATAAATGAAGTGGCTCCCAAGTTGAACTCCTCAGCATTTATCAGGTGTTTATATTCTTGTTTTAGCTTCCAACTGTAAATCCTAGTGCATCAGCCTCTGGAAATGAGAACAGTTTTTCCACTGGAGCAGGGACAGCGGGAGTAGGGCAACTAGAAATGGACACCGTTCCAAAATCTGAAGCAACTGATAACAGAATAGAAGAATCTGCAAAATTGGAGACACTACCAACCAATAACACTGGTGAAATAAAGACTGGCAGACCACTTTGTCCAGAAACAGCTCCATCATCAGCCTTACACTGGCTTGCAGATTTAGCAACACAGAAAGCAAAAGAAGAAACAAAAGGTGAGCAGAAGACATGTTGTCTGGGGTTGGAACTAAATGATAAACTAAGCCTGCTTCTTGGTTGTTATTTTTTGTGACAGTACCTAGCCCTAAATAAAAAAGAACATGGTCATTTTTCTTTTTCTGCCTCATGAGAACCAGGAAGTTCAGGCTCAGGAATATGCAGAACTGGAAAGATGATGATACAGCTGAAGATAAAAATGCTGTCTTGTCACTCCCAGTTTATTTCAGTGCCAGAGCTTGTATTTCTTTTGTAAGTAATAAGCAGCTGGTATCTTGATGTAAAATGATAGTAATTAATTTCAGATGCAGCTTTGTCAGTTTATTGCTGTTGAGGTAAATAAAGCTGTTTTGTTTGCTATGTAAAACAATTCCAAAGAACTGAGAGAGTAGATTTGTCTTGGAGGATCAAATGAAGCTGGCTGTTGTTTACTACTTGATGACTTGAGTGTGATTCTCAGTATGGATTAACTGTTTACACAGTGAACCTCCCAGTTGTCATAGGTAGCATGATTAACATGCTCAGCAGGAGCTGCTTTATATTTCACCATGGCTCTTTCACTATTTCTGCAGGGCTTAGATGCTGTAATATTTTGACTACCATTAAAATTTGAAGTATTTCTTAACTGAAGCATTGATTCAGAAGGTCAAGGAAATGTTTTTCTTAATTCAGTCTTTTACAAAGTTGTGGTATCTTGTGTATCAAACAGTTTCATATCACATCTGCTCTGCTCTTCAAAACCTTATCAGCATATGAAGAGTGAAATCTCTCTGAAGTATAAGTCTTTGATTCTCTTTGAGGTTCTTCATTAACTGTTCCAGTGATAACGTACCTTTGCAAGATTCTGTCACTGTCCTACAGAGTGCAGGACCAAATAATTCCAGTGAACTTTGTGATCATTTGAATATTTCCTTTTTTTCCCCCCCCTCCCTTGCAGAATCAGGATCACTGAGGTCAGTGCTTAATAAAGAATCTCATTCACCCTTTGGATTGGATTCCTTCAACTCCAGTACAAAGGTTTCCCCGCTAACCCCAAAGCTATTTAATAGCCTCTTGTTGGGCCCAGTGACATCTAGCAACAAAGCCGAAGGCTCCAGCCTCAGAGATTTGCTACACACGGGGCCAGGAAAGCTTCCTCAGGTCCC
This sequence comes from Psilopogon haemacephalus, assembly GCA_013396835.1. Taxonomy (NCBI): domain Eukaryota; kingdom Metazoa; phylum Chordata; class Aves; order Piciformes; family Megalaimidae; genus Psilopogon; species Psilopogon haemacephalus. The sequence goes on along the minus strand of VWZI01001497.1, from coordinate 216,206 downwards.
ATTAGATGCAGGAATTCCCTTTCCTCCAGTCTTTTCTTCAGCATCTACGGTAAGTAATTCTGTATTCCTTGAATGATATCTGTTCTAGAATTTTGCAGTGGTCTTGAGTTTTTTCATCTGTATGTTTTTATTGTATCTTATTCTGAAATGTTGAAACAAATGGAATATCTCAGCAAAACTCACTGCCCTACAAAATTATAGAGAGCAGGTGATCTTATGTTCTAGTTTTACTTGCATAAGACAGACTGTGGAAGACTAATACAATCCCAAGGAGCAATACAGGCTGAGATATTCATGAAGTTAAGAAAATGTGAACAATTTTTGCCATTGAAGTAGCAGGTTTTACTGAAGTTTCATGAAAGTTTTCTATTCCATGACTGTTAACTGCAATGTTTTTCTACATGGTCTGTATCAGGTAATTTTAGGTCTTATTATCATAAATCGTGGCCATAGCTATTTCTGATGTTACTAGATTAAGTGCCTGTCTCTGAGCTGGCTTGTTCACTGTTGCATGCTTTTCCAATGGCAAAATGGCCATCACTAAAATCTGAATGAGAACAGATATGCATTAATATCTATGATCTTGTATTTACATCTTCTAGGGGGCCAAAGGTAAAGCCAGCCTGCCTAACTTCCTAGACCATATCATTGCTTCTGTGGTGGAAAATAAGAAGACTTCAGATGCTGCAAAACGAGCTAGTAATTTAGCTGACACACAGAGAGAGGTGAAGGAAATGGTAATGGGCTTAAATGTGTTGGATCCACACACTTCTCACTCTTGGCTGTGTGATGGTAGACTCCTTTGCCTTCATGATCCTAGCAACAAAAACAACTGGAAGATCTTCAGGGAGTGCTGGAAACAAGGCCAGGTGGGTGATAACAAATAGCCAACCTTTACTGCTTATAGGTATCCCAGAACCAACATCTACCTTGGTTATTTACAAGTCCATTCAAAGTGTGGCTGATTTATGGAATCATAGAATGGTAGGGGTTGGAAGGGACCTCTGGAGATTGAGTTCCAACTCCCATGCAAATCAAGACCACTTAGGGCAGGTTACACAGGAACCTCATCCAGGCAGGTTTGGACTCTCTCCAGAGGAGACTCCACAACCTCTGGGCAGTCTACTCCAGGTCTCCAGCACCCTCACAGCAAAGAAGCTTTTCTTCTTGTTGAGGTGAAACTTCCCATGTTCCAGTTTATGTCCTTTGCCCCTTGTCCTATCACAGGACGCTATTGGAAAGAGACTGCCACCATCTTCTTGACACTACCCTTCAGATATTTCTAAACATTGATAAGATCCTTTCTCAGTCTCCTCTTTTCCAGTTGATAAATGAAGATTTCAGCTGTAACACATGACTTGATGATCTTAAAGGTCTTTTGCAGCTGAAACAGTTCTGTGGTTCTATAAGGAGGGGGCAGCAGCCCTGTTAACTCCATGCTGTACTGACTGACGCCCATGTATTCTTGCAAACTCAGTTTTCTCAGCTTGCCAATGTAAGGATGTTTGCTGTGACAACTTTTATAGTGTGGTTTGCGCTGAACCTGCTTTGCTACAGCTCAGTAGTGAATCTGTTGTGATTTCCTGCTTGCATCCTAGTATCTAGTCCATAGTTTGTTGTCTCAGGGAAAGGTCCATTCCTTCCAGCTGCAAGCACGTACAAGAATAGAAGTGATGCATGCAGTAATTCCTGCTACATTTCTGCTGAAAATTTGGGTGTGCTTGATGCCATGTGTCATCCTGAGCCTAAAATCTGTGTGAACTCAAGTGTTGTTCTGAACTCAACATCTTGTACTGACCACTCTCCTGGATTGTCTGTGGCATCATCAACCAGTTAGGTCTTCAGTCAGGAGATTGGACCTTAGACCTGCTGCCAGCATAGCCATTTTTACAGATCTCAGTTCATAGTGCTACAGCTTCAGACTTCTCCAGAGAGTCATTAACATTGGCTTGCTCAGGCAAGGTGGCAAGGTGAATCTTAAAAGGGTGAGTAGCTGCTGCAGGGAAGCTGCATCTGAAGCTCTAACAAAATGTGATGACCACCAGTGTTCAAACTGCATTCTTGATACTTGGTTCTGTGGCTACTTCTGACACTGTTACCTTCACCGACTGCTCAAAATTGAGAGCATTGGTGATAGACAGTTATGTCCCTTATCCTTTTTGGAAAAGTCCTTGTTCTGTTGTTATTGTGATGATGCTCTTGGCACTCACATTCTGTACTTACTTTTGGTTGCTTACAAGACATGCAGGGTGCTGAATTGTGGAGAAACAGATCAGGCTGCATGTTCTGTTTTGCACTCAGGCTATTCCTGACAGAAGCAGAGTACTTTTCAGTTAAGTTTAGTGTATCTCATGGGATAGCACATTTTCTGAGTCTGCTTGGCACAAGCATAACTAGAACTTAATCACAACCATGAGAAGGACTGTGACACCACCAACTAAAGAGTTGCTAGTTCTTGTTTCTGACTCCTCTAGCCAGCTCCTGTGAAGTTGAAGAGACTGCTGTGCAGCACATCCTTCCTCGTCTGACTACAAAGGTGGCTTGCTGCTGGTATTACCAGCTTTCCCTTTAACTGCAGTTTTCTTCTTCTGATTTGCTAGGTGTGCAGAGGGTTTTTTGAATCTGTTGCATCTTTCTGATTTACGAAGGATCTCAGATTATTCTTTTATAGTGCTGTGGCGTCAGTCATCTATCTGACTTTGGGAAGAGCTCATTAGCTTCTGGTGTACTCTAGATAATTTTCTTAACCCTCTGTGCATCTAAGGAGACTCCTGAAATGCTGTGAACACTTAGAAAAGACGTATGTATTAGTTTGTTTGCACATGAAGCTGTTTAATCACCGGGTGCAAGATGCTGCATGTGCCTTTGGCATTCTTGACTGTTAATGAATCCCGCAAGGCTCCTTATAGAGTCTAGAGATTGATGTGTCTTCTTAGCCTGGAGAAAAGCATTTTGAAAGGGGATCTTACCAATGTGTATGAATACTTAAGGGGCAGGGGACGAGAAGATGGGGTCAGATAGACCAGTGATGCCCAGCAACAGACAAAGGGCAACAGTCACAAACTGGGACTTAGGAGGTTCCATCTGAACAGGAGGAGAAACTTTCTTAGAGGGTGACAGAGCACTGGAAAAGGCTGCTCAGAGAGGTTCTGGAGTCTCCTTCTCTGGAGAGGTTCCAGGCCTTCCTGGATGAGATAGATCCTGGGCAACTTGCTCTAGGTAACTGCTTAGCAAGGCAGTTGCACTGGATGATGTCCAGAGGTACCTTTTCCACTCCTACCATACTGTCGTTATTGATCTTCCGTCAGATGTGTAGCTTGCAATGTGAGATGCCTTCCAAGCTAACTCACACTCTGAGACTGTAGCTACAACTGTGGTGCTTATTTGACCTACTCCTTCAAACTCTTCCCTAAGATGTGCTATTGATGCTTTTGGATGACTTGATTATTTAGAGGACTGCTTCTATGGCAGCATGTGAGGCAAGTGCTTGAGTTCCTTGCTGAAATGTGAAAAGCAATCTAATAGAACCTCCTTCATTGTTGCGTAGGAGAGAGCAGGTGACCAGGCAGGTGTCACTGTCCTGACAAGGCTGTTCTAAAGGGAATTTCTTCAAGTAGAGGTTCTCTCAGCAAACTCTGTTCTGTCATGTTCTCCCTTGGCAGGCATCCTCCTATACATCTCAACTGCACCTTTAAAAGTGAAGACAACATTAATTCAATTATCTTCTCACTTTGGGGGTGGAATATTTTGGTTGGAGAAACATTCCTAGCTACTTTCCCTAGCACAATTAATGCACACTGGATGCTAGATCTGAGACATATGGAGATCTTGGCTGTGACAGCATCCCAAATAATTAAGAGAAAGTTATTTTCCCAGAGTGTTTGGATAATGAATGGCATGCTTTCAGAGTGGTGAAAGAGAAATGTTTTTCAAGTTCTTCATCTTAGAAATTGTCAGAAATAAGTTAAACTCTGTTTTATGCCAAAATTCATTGAGGCACTGTAGGATCATTTCTTTCTGAAGCTGTTCTTCAAGGACATTTTGCTTTCCTGAACTTGTGTAAGTTGTTCTTCTCTAGGAAAACTTATCAGGATTCTCATCCTACAGCAACCTGTTCTTTTTTTGAATTTGCATGCATTTGTGGTGGTGTTGGAGATTTTCATTTTTCTTGTTGCAGTCTTGGAGCAGATCCCTCAGGAAATGTCTGCTAGCAAAAGTCCACTATCCTTTTATCTTTTATCTCCAGCTGTGTTCATCACTAAAGAAAATGTTTTCTTTTTACCATGAGAAATTCTCTACCTAATAGCTGGTAGGGCTGGATTCTTTAGTTATTATGCTGAAATGTTCAAATGAATACATCAGGATTCAAAATTTGTCATTATTTTCTTGGATTGAAAAAAAGAGTGGCTTATCCAGCACAGCAGCACTTTCCACACATGCAGTGAAAGGTAACTGTTATTTTTCTATTCATCCATGACCCCTAGATTTTTGTGGACTACGATTAAAACCTTTCCATTGATTCAGCATTACAGTTCCTGCTGGCATCAGGCAGTCTATTTCAACTTGGAGTCAATGTGTCTGCTCTATTTTAGGAAGGTTTGCTTCTTGTCAGGGCTTGAATTCAGGACATAATGGAAAGACTACCCAAACTTGTCTGCCTCTCATGCATTTACCTTCTGGTACTCTTCTGTATTGTCACAAACAATGCTACCAGAGAGACTTGAACTATATCCACAGTGACTCTCTGCCTCTGGGAGTAGTGGTCAAAGCCATGGAGCCCAGCGGATTTTCTTAATACTGCCAGTAAGAGACAGAGGAGTGAACTGCTCCTGCATGTCAGTTGTTGTTTGCACAGCTGCTTTCAACAAGATTTTGGATTTTATGGTTGTGGGAACCACTCTGGGGATCAAAGACCCCTTGGAATGCATGAATTTCATCTAAGTGGGGCAAAAGCATATTTGACAATGGACTGGTCAATCTGATTAGGAAAACAATAATCTAGAAATTATGAAAGAGGGGAGAGTATGACCAGTGATCAAGAAAGGAGTTAGCTGGTTGAGTTAGCAAGCAAGCAGTGCAATGTGATGCAAACAGGGGAAATTTCGTACTTAAGGAAATGGGGAGGAAAGATGTCCACACAAAGTGTATGCATATAAACAAGGAACTTTGTACATCACAGTGTTGTGAGAAAAGCACTTCTGGGACTTCAGCATGACTAGATGATTTTTTCAAAGTGCCTGTTCATGAATGCACAAGGAGCAAGCAGCAGGAATTAGTGTGTAGTTGCATTGCATTGGTGCGATGGAGAAGCTCATGCACCTGTAGTATGGCAAGGGATAGCTTCACATTTCCTCAGCCTTATGAGGTATCTTCTGAAGGAACAATGCAACAGGTCACAGGCACTCCTGAAGTTTCCTTGAGTGCATCGATGACCATGTCCTGACAGCTGATCAAGGAGCCAGCTAGGGTAGGGCACACTGCTGAATGTCATGCTTACACAGAAGAAAGGACTGCTTGTAGATGTGAAGGTAATGGGCAGCTTTGGCTGCAGTGAATGTCAGATGGTGGGGTTCAGTTTAAGATATTGAGAGGAGACAGCAAAGCAAAAGAGACAGATCACAGTGTATTTGACTTCAGGAGAACAGAATTCCACCTTTTTAGGTAGCTGCTTGGAAGAATCCCTTGTGACATGGCCCTGAAGAAGGGCTTGGGAATACTGATTGAATTGTGCTTAACATTAGCCACCTGTGATGAGATGAGTGGCTTGGTGGATGAGAGCAGAGCACTGGATGTTTTTTATTGCAACTTTATGATGATGTCAGAAGCCTTATTAATGTCATCAGACAAGCTGATGAAGCACAGTCTAGGGAAGTGTACAGTGTACTGGATTTAAAACTGGGTAAAGTGCTTGTGGTCACAGTCACTAGTGATGTTTACAGCAGGTGGTGTTCAGAGGGACCTGGGCAGGCCAGAGTGGTGGACTGAGAGGAGTCTCTGAATCAGTAGTTGTTCTCACTTGGGGAGTGAATACTGGTCCTTTTAGAGGCCACTGGGAATACAGGTGAAGCAGTGGTTACTTACTGGTGTGTTTTTAAGCAACGTAACTTTGCTTGCCTGTAGCTCTCTAGGTATCTTTTGCCTAATAATGCTTGTGCATCTAGGGCCATCTGTACTCCTTATGAAGAGCTTGGTACAACCCTAAGAGTGAACTCAAAGTTCACCTTTACTATTGTGCACAGCTTGGAATTCATTCAAGCTTGCATAGACGTTTGAACTGTTACTGAACTTAGAGCACTTCAGGTGGGATACTCTATGTGTAAGGTTGCTTCATACCCTCTTTTATCTCTTGCAATGCTTCTAGAGATTGCAGCATGAGAGGAACTGGCAAGATCTTGGCCAGCTTTGGGAGAATTGTCTGGAATACCTTCTAGTGTTGCTAGTTTAGCAAATGTCTTGAGCATTTATGATGAGAGGCCACTCAAATATCTATGTGGTTAGCCTAACATCTTAAAACTTCTTTTGCAAGTGAACAGCTGTTTTTCCACAACTTGGCTTGGTATTATAGAATTAACGATGATCATAAAGCATGAGTGAAATAGTTAAAAATTCTTATCATAATATGAAAATTTCATATGAGAAGGTTTTTTACAAATGTTGTTTTTAATGGTAGTTGAATTCATGCTTTAAAAAAGAAGAGAGATGTTGGGACTGTACTTCCACGGTTGGACTAAATTTGGCTGGCTGGCAGACCCCTACAGGGATGCTTTCTCCATCCCCCTTCTCAGCAGGATAGGGGGAGAAGATAAGGTGAAAAGGTTTGTGGGTCAAGATAAAGAGATCACTTGACAATTGCTGTCACCAGCAAAAAATATTTCAACATGTCAAATAATTTAATTTATTGCCAATTAAAAACAGAGTAGAATGGCGGGGAATAAAGACAAAGCTAAAAATACCTTACTGCATGTGCTCAGAGGCTCAGCTTTTTCCTTCATCCCTGACTCTTCCAGCTCCATGCCTCCCTAGAGCAGCACAGAGAGAATGGAGAATAATGGGGGTTGCAGTCAGTTCATAACACTTTATCTGTGCTGCTCTGTTCTCCTCACGTGTCTGCTTTGCTCCAGTGTGGAGTCTTCGCAGGGCACAGTCCTTCATGAGCTGCTCAAGCTTGGACCCTCTCAAGGGGCTGCAGTCTATCAGGAACAGACTGCTCCAACATGGGAGACCACAGCTTTTGCCGTAAAACTCTTTCCTACATGGGTTTTTCTTCCATGAGTGCCGCTCCTGCCAAGAGCCTGCCCCTATGTGAGCTCTCCATGCAGCTTCTTTCAGGATCTCTCTCTCTGCTCTGGTGTGGAAGTCCTTCACAGGCTGCTTTTTGGGTATTGCTCCTCCACAGGCTGCAGGGTAGCAACCTCCTTTTGCCATGGTCTCTTCCACAGGCTGCAAGGGTATATCTCTGGAGCACCTCTTTCCTCTTCTCCTTTGTTGATCTTAGTGTCTGTAGAGTTGTTCCTTCCCCCTTCCATCCTCACCCCCCACAGCAGCCGTGGAGCACTTTTTACCATTTCTTACTGTCACAGAGACACCAGCAGTGTCAATTATGGGTTCAGCTTTGGTCAGTGATGGGGCTGTTGGAATCAGGGGGAACGATCTGTGTCCAGCAGGGGGCAGCTCTCAGGCCTCTCTCACAGAGCCCACCTCTGCTGCCGGCACCTTGCTGTGTAGACTTAATACACTTGCCTTAGTAAGGGTAATGCAATACCACTGCTAAGGCAATTGCACATGGCCTGGAATTAACTTTGCTTTGACTCTGGTTATTTGGTTGATGCACAAAAACCAGACATGGATGCAAATAGATTTATGGTGTCATGTCATTTGTATGACGGTAGCCAGGAGTCTCAGCTGTTGCAAAAATTTGGCTGCATGTGTAAGAAATTTGGTTATGGTGGAGTAAGCATTCATCTTTGTATTCTCAGCCCGTGCTTGTATCTGGTGTCCATAAGAAGTTGAAGTCAGAGCTTTGGAAACCAGAAGCTTTCAGCCTGGAATTTGGAGATCAAGATGTAGATTTGGTGAACTGCAGGAACTGTGCCATAATTTCAGACGTGAAAGTGCGTGACTTCTGGGATGGCTTTGAGATAATATCTAGTAAGTAATATCTATGGCTGACTAGTTTAACTGAGCAGTCTGTCTTGCTACCTTCAACTCCTCCTTTTCCATCTATTTTCTCAAAACAACAACTAGAGAAAAACCCAAACAAATAACAGCAAATTAAAAACAAACAAAAAACACCCCCCCCAAAAAACTGAATAACAGAAATCCAAATAGCTACCAGTCTCCTCCAGAGAAGCCATTGCTCCTTATATGTAGTGCACCCTAGAAAATATTTTATTGGTAAAGGCTAGGGCAGGACTGCCCAAAAAAACTTCATCTGTTCTACTGGGTGTTGGTGTGCGTAACGTTCATCTGTCAAAAGATGATCTATGTAATGGAAAACCACTTCTTTTTTTAACTTTCCTCAGTGGAATTAAGCTTCAGCTACTTTTGTTAAGACAGTAAGTAATTTGACTACCTTTACTCTTCTTACAACTTCAACTTCTATTATAAATCTGGAAGGAACTTGCAGAGTTAAAACAGACTGAGACTTCTGTTGCTAAAACTCAGACTCAATGGAATGCATCAGCTAAGTAAACTTGACATTGCAATTTATTTTTGTAGTATATCATCTGCAAGTACAAATACAAGCTTGTATATATTCTGAACAGCAATGCTGTATGCATACCTCATTTGCTAACACATTACCTAATGGTTGAGTTCTCTGAGAAAGCCTTTTGCCAAGTGTGGGTATGGAAACTAGCCAGTTAAAATGCTTGGGGATCTAACAGGTCAGATTTAAGGGCTTTTGAAAAGCAGAATACTCTGATTTAGATCTAATAGGTCCCTAGATGAGAGTGGTCTTGTATTTGCAGATCTTGGAGTTGCAATGATAGTTCATTGCAATGCTGCTGATGTTTAGTGTTGTGTGTAAAACAATTTCTGTATTTGTTGCTATGTGCACACAACAGGAGTGGGGAACTGTTGGATAATTTAATGGAATGTTTGTTCAACAGCCAGCCAATTGACAGATTTGTAAACCAAGAATATTCCCTTCTGTAGTCATTTTCCAATCAAAAAGCTCCCAACTTTTGACCTGTTTTCATGAGGTTCTAAGTACAGAGTCTTGTGGTTTGTACTGTTAAATTTCTTACTATTTCTGTTACTCAGAAATAGAGGGCCTGGAAGGATGTAAAGATGTGTTAATGTGTTTCTGGCAATTAACCATAATTGGGAAACTTGACAAACTTAACTTTTTGTGCTAGAATCATTCATTAGAATAGCAAGTTTGTATGGGTCCAATTACCTTTGAGAAATGTCATGTGTAGTTTATCTCCAGATACTCCTCTCAGCAAAAGCAGCTGATGTCTTTCTTTTAGCCAATGCTTTTACCACACTTGCATGTGAAGTGGTAGTGATCTAGGTTGCAAAATCTAAGCACTTCTGCTATTTTCTTATAAGTTTTGTTTAGTGTTTTTCAGTCACATGCAATCTCCAACTTAGAGTATTATTTGCTACTAGTCTAGCAATTACACACATACTAACTCATAGGAAAACTGCTTGCAAAATATGTAGTGACTCTGAATTCTGTGTTATGTGTACTGTAGATTTCTGCAATTTGTGTGGCTGCTTGTCCCATTGCCACTCACATTAACTTAATAGAACAGCCACTGAATTTGGAGGTGGTATTGAGATAATGCCCTCACTATTCTATGTGATGCTTTATTTTAGCTAATTTTAATCTTGTGCTGTTTACTTTTAATATCTTTTGAGTTAGACCTACTTTTGTCAGGTCTGCCTTTCTGTTTTGATCCTCTTTAGACCTGATGATGTCATGCTGATGGCATGTTTTCAGGGGTTTGTGCAGTTCCATGTAACGTGTCAACTGTTCTCTATGTTTACCTCCATGTAGCTCTTCATTCTGTCCTTTGAGTAGCTTCCTACAAGTTTCTTCATCTTGTTTGGAACACAGATCCTTGATGAGTTCAAAATCTTGACTGTAGGAAGTTTCTGAAATGTATAAATTCAAGTCTTTGAGCTTTTCAGTTCCCTTGCCTCTAAAACTGTAGGCCATCTTTTTTTTTTTTTTCTTTAAATCATTGATGTTGTTTTGTGTATTGGCAGTTCTTAATTCCTTTTAATGTCAATTCTTTTTTGTTAATCCTGCAGACTAAAGCTGTCCTCTGTAGCATGTTGATGTATAACACAGATGTGATTCATAGATCTCCCAAGTCCTAGTTTCTTAGACATGCTTTCACTTTTGATGATATCAGCAGCTCTGGTAGGGCTGGGCAACGTTAGCTGCCCTTTGGCTCTCTAGCAGTTGTATGGCAGAAGTGGGGAAAAAGGGATGTAAACAAGTCAGACTGCAGTACACTCTGGTTTCCAACTGATGGCTTCATGTAGTATTGTGAAGAATCTAGCAGAAGAGAGATTTTTACCCTCTAAGCATGACACTGAGTTTTATCTAAGCTGTTCCACATGACACTTCCAGGTGTGGGTGTTCTTTTGACCACCATCACACCTGAGGCAAAGAAGCAGCTGGTGTGGTCAGTGCTGTCACACACTCTCAGCTGTGTACGGAGCACCTTTTATGTGCTTTCAGCTTTCTCTGTTACCAGTCAGGACTTCTGTACAACTCATAAAGAATAAATACTTGAATTTGGCACCCTTGGTACTTTGAGTGCCTCCAGAAAAGAAGAATTCAAAAAACAGGGCTGTCTTCCTCAGTAACCACCTGCTGGTTAGGTTTTCAAGTATAGTGTACCACGAGGCTAGGGTTGATTTCAGAGCATGAGCCAACTTGAATTTTAGAGAAGCCACCACTCCTTGTGAAATGGAAGGTGGAACTCCTTTAGACTTTTGCTGAAAAGCCTAAGACAAAAGACAAAATGTTTTGCAAAGGCTTGTTTTCACAGTTGAATAAAAGGTGTTCTAAAACTTAGCGGCTGTGCAAGGTCTGTCAGAATTCTGCTGAAGGTAATGATATATATCTAAATATTAAACTGCTGTTTGGTCATACTGTAATGTTTGGAAGCCCAGATTAAAATCAGAATCCATTTTGCTGTGCAATCTAAGATGTCTTGGTACATAATACTTACACATTAAACAAGGTAATGGACTGTGGTGAAAAGATGTTACATGAAGAAATCTTAATTTGTTTCTTGCAGAACGGCTCAGGTCAGATGATGGTCAGCCAATGGTACTAAAGTTAAAGGATTGGCCTCCAGGAGAGGACTTCAGAGATATGATGCCTACAAGGTAAGTAAATCTTGCTGTCACGGCTTATAGGGCTGCTGTATGCACTACAGAAGGAAAACATGCCCTTGGTTTCTTTTTGGTTTCTAGGTTTGAGGACTTGATGGAAAATCTTCCTCTTCCTGAGTATACCAAGAGGGATGGCAGACTGAACTTGGCTTCTAGGCTGCCAAGCTACTTTGTCCGTCCTGATTTGGGTCCCAAAATGTACAATGCCTATGGTATGTGAGATCAGTTCTGCAGATACTGTTTTTTGACTTTGCATATGCCCTAATTATAAGAGTATAACAATGATGTGGGATTATTCAAAACTCGGTGCTCATCCTGGAGCACATTGTGATTTTCTTTAATCGCTCCTGTGATCTGTTCCTGTGCTAATCCTTTCTCTGTCAGATGTGCCCTTTTTTCCCCCCCTTGTGGTTTCCAAGACATGTATGTGTAATAAGTTTGCAAAAAGCTTTTACTTAGTGCATACATACTAAGCATAATGCCAATGCAGGCTTCAAGGAAAGTTAATATATTTTTGCGACCAGCTAATGATACATTTGAGAAGAAAATTAGCCATCTTCTTGGCACTTGGATCTGTGCATCCATATTTCTGACTAGGGTTTGTAATTTTCTTAATCCACGTCTGTCATCACAAAGTGTAAGACCCCGAATGGTCACTGGGTTCAGCTACCTGAATTAACTATTTCATCCTCCTAAGACTGTAATTACATAGTAAGTAAATAGCATACAGTTAGAGGAAACCTTTGTTTGAACACGCACCACGCACGGGGCTGTGAAACATTAGACGTCCAAATGGTTGCCACCATAGCAGTGTGGAGGGTATATGAACAATTAATACATGTTATATTAACTTGAATTATTTCAACTTCTGAATGTACTTATGTTGAGATCACAGCCAAAATCAGGCTTTTCAGACTTTTAATTCAAAACAAGTGATTGCTAAAGTTCCAGGATGTTTGCAAATAACCAATTGATTTGGAAATGCTTACATTTGCAACTGCAGAGCAACATAAACAACACCTAGTGTAGTTGCTCTTTGTACTGAAAAATGTCAGGTGATACTTAATCAGGAAAAATCTGTAGCTGTCTTGCAAAGTAAGTGTGTGGAAGCAGACTTGCCCTCATATAATGTCTGTGGCCCCCTTTGAATATTGAGAGGGTGCAGGATTTTTTAAGGTTTTGTGTTTTAATTATCAGTACAGCTGCAAGCCTACTAACTTTGAATTCAGAATCTGAATTCTCTATTTCAGACTGCATAAGTGACCGTCAAGGAGACAAAACTGTAAATTCAGGCTTTGCTTCCAAATTTATCATTTTCTCAATACTTGAGTGAACTACACTGGCTGCTTCTATTTGTTGTCAAATAAAAATGCTATCTATCAGTAAGCTTTTTACTTATGCCACCCATGACATGAACATAACTGCTTACCTGTCCTTTGACACTGGTTTCTGCTCTTGTTACTGTGTAAAGGTAGCATTATAGAAAGGTATTTCAGGCAGATTATTTGTTTTTAAGAGAATTTGGTTTTATTTTACACTATTATAGGCTTAATTACTGCAGAAGACAGACGAGTTGGTACCACAAACCTGCACTTGGATGTGTCTGATGCTGTCAATGTCATGGTGTACGTTGGGATTCCCATTGGGGAAGTGACCCATGATGATGGTAATGTTTGAGGAGAGCTGTTTTCTGTCCATTAAAAACAAATTGTGTGTGTGAGAAAGAAGGCTGCGACTTCTATTTAAGCATGTCATATCTGTGCTGTATAACCCAAATACACAAGGTAGTTTGCTATGTCTGCAGCATGTATTTAAAAGCGCAGTGATGTTTTATGGGTTCCCAGCTGTGAAAGAGCAGAGTTCTGCTAGAAATCAGGAGAAAGGGGAGTTAAGTTACTCTTTCTTCTTCTTGTATTGGAATAATAGCAGTCAATTCAGTTTGATTTCAAGACTGAACTTTGTGATTAGCATTTCCTGAATCTGTTACGGTGAAGCTTGCTGTGCTTAGAAAGGGCACTGTGTCATGCAGCAGCTGCGGTAGCAGTGTGATTGGATTTAAAGGCTTAAAATGCTCCTTCCTTTTCTGTATGCCAAAAAAGAGAAGCTTTGTAATCATTTTGTTTTTACCTGGATTCCTCTTCCAGAGGTTCTGAAAACGATCGATGAGGGCGATGCTGATGATGTAACAAAGCAGCGAATTCATGAAGGAAGAGAGAAGCCAGGAGCACTGTGGCACATCTATGCTGCCAAGGATGCTGAGAAGATACGGGAACTTCTCCGGAAGGTATATTGCTTACAAAAGAGACTTGGGCTCTTTAGTCAAGAGGGATCCTTGACTAGATTGCTTACAGCAGCTAAATGACACAAATTGCTATCAACATCAAGTGCATAGGCATTCTAGTGCTGTCTTCGAAGATAGAAATAATTATTATATTCTCAGGTTTACTGCCTAGTCTAGAATCTTCATACTAATACATCATCACTTAAGACCTAAATGAGCTTAATGAAAGTGGTGTCCTGCCTTGAAATTGTTTATTATGTTTCTTATTAAAGAGTTTTTTACTAAGTGTTATCAAAGTGCTGTGCCATGGGAGTTTTTTTGTTCCCCTCATTCCATATTTTGGCTCTAGGTTGGAGAAGAACAAGGCCAAGAAAATCCCCCAGATCATGACCCCATTCATGACCAAAGTTGGTACTTGGACCAGACCTTACGTAAGCGGCTCTATGACGAGTATGGTGTACAAGGCTGGGCAATAGTGCAGTTCCTTGGAGATGCTGTGTTCATTCCTGCAGGTGCTCCTCATCAGGTAGGTATGCCAATTCTAAACCAAATAGGATAAATAGAGTTGAATTTGAGGCACAATGACCCTGGAACTTGAAATAGCTCTTGGTTAATGTTGTTGGCTTGGGTTCCTTCTTTTACGTTGGCAGTTATTGCAGGAACTTTGAATTGGGTCTTAATCATTGCATTAGTAACAATTGCATAAATGCATGAATTGTGTGTATAGGACTGTGAGTGAAATGTTTCCCCACAATTCTGCCTAGTAAAACTTCATCCAAGAGAACATAATGGCAAAAAAAGTGTTGAGAGCAGTAGAGAGCTTGCTTTAAAGGACACTGATGTGTGTGGGAGAACAGGGAAGATACAAGATGTCATGTAGTATATTGTGGGTCTACTGTTAAACACAGTTCTGTTTGAGTTCAGTCTTCACCTCCTGTTTCTGATAAATAAATGTGGAAGAATCTAACATACAGGACAAGGTTAGGCTGGGGGTTTGTATGGTTGATTCACTCCTGATTTATCTGTTGTTCAACATCGCTTTATTTAGGTCCATAATTTGTACAGCTGCATTAAAGTGGCAGAAGACTTTGTATCCCCAGAACACGTGAAGCACTGCTTCCGTCTGACCCAGGAGTTCAGGCACCTGTCTAATACTCACACAAATCATGAGGATAAGCTGCAGGTAACCATTTTGTGGTAACACTCACTCATTACTATGCCATGTGTTTTGCTGGCTTTATTCAGCACTGAAACCATGTGGCTGGTGATCCTGGGGGGTGCGAGAGGGAGGGGAAGGAAGAAAGCCCAACTTTCAGCAACATTGGATGTTCCTATGTGATAAGTAATTTTAAAAATTATGAATGCACCTGTGTCTACACTGTTATGTCATCACAAATTAGTAACAGATTTCCAGATCACTTTCCTGCTCTTGGACTAGTGCATGTGTCAATATTAGTAAGTTTTTAAATGGCTGAATCCTAAATGACAGTGAAGCATAGCAGGCAAAAAAAAAAAAAAAAAGGCTCTTAAAAAGGAGTGCTTTGTTTTGAAGAGATGTATTTACTTCACGGAGCACACTTGAATTTTTTCTTTATTGACTAAGGGAAAATTGGCTGGCTTGTTTAAATCAGGGAGGTGGTTTAGTGGTGGACTTTGCAGTGCTGGGTTTACAGATGGACCTGATGATTTTAAAGGTCCTTTCCAACCTAAATAATTCTATTATTCTGAATTAGTTCCAAACAGGAATCGCACAGAATGTTAGGTGCTGGAAAGGAACCTTGAAAGATCATCTAGCTCAACCTCCCTGCTAGAGCAGGGTCACAAGAACTTTTTCACAGTAAACTGATACATGTGACTTTACGGCATACTTACTCATAGCTCTCATGGATAAGAGACTATCTCAAAATGAGTATTTGTATAATCTAATAAATGAGTGCAAGTTGTCTAAAACATTTGTCATTTAACTGTGACAGTTAAAATTTGTGCTGTTGACACCCTGAGCAGCAATAGTGTGTATTTGGTGTATACTTGCCAGCTGTTGTGAATGTGGTTGTCAGATTTGATTAAATAGGTGTGTGAGATTCTCCTTGTTAGTCTGTGGAAGTTGATTTTTTTTTTTTCTTTTGTGCTGTTACAGGTGAAGAACATTATCTACCATGCAGTGAAAGATGCTGTTGGCACACTGAAAGCTCATGAATCCAAACTAGCTAGATCGTAGGAATTGCTAATTCCGAACACCCTGTGAAGTAAGCCTTTTTGCTCACAGTACGTACAGGGACTGCACATGACTGCCTCTGCAGGAGCAGGGGCTTCTCAGTGAGAGCTGGTGTGGTCAGTATTACACACACTCTTCAGCCACTGTTTTCTATGCTGCCTCAACACTGAAGGTCTCACGGAAGGTCGCACTGTTACATGCAGAATTCAGATTCTAACAAAAGGGTGCCATGTCCCTTTCCTGTGGCCTTTTGCAAATTGGAGTAATGTGGAATCCACTTGGTGTTCCTGCATATTATGATTAGAAATGGTATAAAGAGTGTGGATGTTTCTTTTCCTTATGCCTAGTTAGTCTCCACGAAGATAGAAGGAATGTGCTGGAGGTGGATTGTCCTGCTGTGGACTTTAATTGGAGCAAACTTCCCGTGTGAGATACAGGCCAAGGAAAAGAATAAAGCTGTTAACTGCACTCCCCTTCTCGTAGCCGTTTCTCTATACACTGTAGAGTTGCAGAAATAAAGGGAGAACCCACTTCTTTTTCCCCAGGAGACTCCAAAAATAGGAGGATTGTGTATTTAGTGAAAAACTAGGTTTGTAGTGAAACAGTTAATATTTCATGAAAGTAGATATTTTTAGTATTTTTGAAGTACCACAACTGTTCCTGGATTTTCAAGGAAAGGCGCATTACATTTAGTCTTCCTTTCAATAAAATCAAAAAGTGAGTTTTAGAAAGCAGTCCAAAACAGCACAAAAACAGCCAAAGGAGAGTGAATAGAAATTGACACCCCCATCTCCCTTGCCCATATTCCTCACCCACCTTACCCCTCTCCCTATGCCACCCTACTTCCTCAGAATAAGAAATAAAAAAGGAGTATAAACTCTGTTCTCGTGTGGAGATGTTGTACATCTCTCCCTGCACTGGTGACTGCAGGCAATAGTTCACCCAATACCAGTGCTAGCTGAAAACATCTATCCTTTCCAAAGTGAAGGAAAAGTTAACTTTCAGTGTCAACTTTGTCCAGAACTATTTTAAGTAAAATGTTCCTGCTTGGTAGACCTGTATTCAGAATTTACTAATGTCAGCATCGATGCAATGGATTTCATTGTCCGGGTACATGGGGAAATGTATCTACCTTATATCCAGCTGTACTGTAGTGCCACTGCAGGCCTGTTAATATGTTCACGGTTATTTCATTTTTTAAAAAATAAAAGTCATTTACTGTAACAGCCTGGGCAGTTTCTTTCAGACTTCTACACTGATAACCCTGCTTTGAGTTTGTTTCTCTCTCTGGTAGTGTAGGCCACTTGTTAATTTCTTGCCCTGTGTCTGACCCAGAACGCTTGGGTGTTGTCCTCCTGATGCCACAAGTAGCTGCTGGGAGCATACCAAGGTACCTGCAAATTCTTGATTCTCAGAGACAGTTTGGGCAGAGGATCTGTCTTGTCGAACATCATCTACTGTGTTGTGCTCTTCACCTTGCACTGTCTTCCTGAGAGGCTGCAGTTCAGAGTTGCCCTTGTTACTGGAGATATGGATGGGGTGGTAAAGGTTCCTTTGTTTCTGACCTTAGATATTGTGATGGAAGCAGCAGTTTAGTTCACCAATGTGTAGCATGCTGGCGGCTTCTCAGGCTGGTGCAAGTAGTTCACTCCTGAACTTCTGCTGTCTCAGCCTTGTAGCTGTCCTGTGAATATGGGCTAATCCAGTCCCATAACAGATGAACCATTCAGCTTCACATTCCTATTGTGCAGAATTCCTTGTGCACTTCTGTCTCACTCTGTGCATACCACCAGTTCCGAATGGTTAATTATAGCTGAGATGTTTCCCTCATTTGTGTCTGTAAATTGGCAATTAGAATTAGAAAGGGATCAAAAAAGACAAAGACTTGGCTATGTGTAAGACAATAGCCTCAGTCATTTCCAGTGCAGTGATTTGCACTGCATTCTGCATCTCCTGCTGAACCATTGCTTGATGTGAGTCTATCAAACATTGCTTCTGTCTCTTGAATTTTCTCTTTTATTAAAATCATAGAGCACAATCAGCCTAAAGCAGTGATCAGCCAAAATCAGAGGAATTATTTGCACATAAAATGTAGATTAAAATGAAGACTAAAATGAAGACATGTAGCAATCCAAATTTTCAACCAGACGAGGTGAAGAAGAATTTATAAATTGAACTGGCAAATCAGTTCCAGTAACTTACATATGAAAGATGTTCTCCTTTGTCTGGATTGTATGCATCAGGAGATGGAGACTGTCCCTTCTTCTGTTAAGTTTTTCCAAATAGATTGGGGGTTTTTACGTGTATGGTTTGGTGGTGGTTTTTTTTTTTAATTGGGTCCAGCTTTTTTATAGGGCATGTTTATTTCTATAATTCCAGAATCTAGTTATGATTTCTTGTTTTGTTTTCCATTATGAGAAAGTCTTCAGATAATTAGAAGTTGTAATTGTCAGCTCTTAGAATTCTGTTCAACTAATTAAAATGTAGCTCTCGCTGTACAGTAATTCCAGAATTTCTGAAATGGAATTTTCATGTATTGTGTATCTGCAAACCCAGCATTTTATTAACACTAATCAGAACTATAAATATATATTGAGAGATCATATGTAACACCTCCTATGTCTGTGGGTGTATGTATTACATATTGCATAATGGCAGGAGCTCGATTTGGGGTTGGTTTCTTTCGGAGGTGGTCAGCTACTGCTCTCTGTTGTTGCCTTACTTGGTCAGGGATATTCTATGGTACTCATACAAAACTCACAAGAAATCTATCATGCTGATGCCTGAAGTAACTGTATTAGAAACTTCTCCTGCATCTTTTGACAGAGTTGTGCTTTTTTTTTTTTAAGCATGTACCTTGTAATCTTAGTTATTTACCTGGGCTCTAGAGCCTTTTTTCCCAAGGAGTGTTTGTCCTGTTACTCCTTTGACAACTTTTGTAGCTTCACACTTCTGTGTGCCATTTCACTCCTCTGATGAATCTCTCTTCCAACAATTTTAGACTGTAGAATCTTTGCACAGAACCTGCTCAGTGCCTCTTGTTATTGTTGGCTTCCTTGTGCCTTCTTCAGCAACTGCATTTTTGAGGGAGGACAATTCAAACAATGTGCAGGGTTTTAAAGTTTGTTCACCATGAGTTTCTGTGCTGAGGTAATGATGTTCATTATTAATTCCTGAAATATTCCTGTTGCTGCATTTCTTACTAATGCTTAGCATTGAGATTTCCAGTAGGATTGACTTCAACTGTTGCAACTCAGGAAATAATATAATAATCTGGTGTCTATCACATACACATTGATGTATGGTTAGGGCACTTTCAAGGGTGTCTGTTAGGATTCTGTCTTTAACAGGGTTTGTGTCAAGGGTCAGTGTAGTATACTGCTTATACTATGTAAGCACTCACCCTGAAGTTTCCACCACTAGTTATGTTGTGCTTCATGTAGAGCTTATAGCAGAAGCAGGCAGCTGAACTGATTATAGTTGTGTTAGGGTGTAGAATCAGTAGGTTTTATCACACTATTTTCTGTTTACCAAATGTAAAGGGGTAGCTGATGTGCTTCATGGAATGTAATACTAAAGCTTGGTGTCTGCTCAATCATGCAGTGACATTAGCACTGTCGTTCTACAGTTCACAGAACCTTCAATTTGTTAAGCATCTTCTTGTCTCAAGTGCTGATGAAGAAATTATGTCCCCAGTCTGAAGATTTCACTTCTTTTCAATCCAGCAATGCCTTCCTTGGTCACACATTTTAACTATTTGTAGAACATAAATTTGTCATGAGATACTTTAGAAGTGGCATGTCTGCTAGAAAAATACACCACCTTAATTTGAAAACAATTGCTTTCCTGGGTAGGCTTTAAGGTCTTAATTGCACAGCACTATATAGTATTACTAACCACTTAGTAAAACTACTACCAATAAATGATTGTAGTTTGATTTAGAATGGCCATTAGGAAGAAACTCTTGACAGTGAGGGTGGCAAGACACTTGGGTTGCCCAGGGAGGTTGTGGATGCCCTCTCCCTAGGTGTTCAAAGCCAGGCTGGATAGGACCTTGAGCAACCTGCTCTAGTGGAAGGTGTTCTGCTCATGACAGGGAGTTGGAATTAGATGATCTTTAAGGTTCCTTCCAGCCCAAACCAGTCTGTGAATTTATTAATTCAATCTTCAGCTGGCTTCTTTTCCAAAAATAGGCCTTCAGTACCAGGAGTTTCTCTGTGTGGGAAGGTAAATTAATGAATACATTTCTCCTTTATTGTGATATAGAAAGGAATTGAGTTACTTGCTGCTAACTGTACATTGCTAGCTTAAAATACCTTTCCTAGAATTGTTATAAAGCTCAATGTGCTACATAACAATGAGCTGTTGTTTAAGGCATTCACAAGACCACCTACTCTGCTAATGTTGGTGTTTCACATGCTGCTGTTCTTGCCATCGTTTCTTTCTAATGCACTGCAAATCTTCATACTATTCCGTGGCACATTAAACAGTTTAAAACACTAGGCCACTTTATTTAGGTGTCACTTATCTGTGCTGCAGTTATTTAGCACTCCCACACTTGTCATACCTTGTACTTACCAGGTGTCTGAATTTTCTCTCCTGTTTGCATCCGTTGTTCACCAGAGTAGGGACATGTACTTCAAGTACCAGAGCTGTTGCCATGCTGGTCTCTGATATGAAATTAGTGCCGTTAGAAGTATTTTGGTGTAGGCGTGCATGTCGGTACTTGGGTGTGTGAGAGCAGATTCCTTTTCTCCTATTTGTAGGTCAGCTTTGCAATCGGGGTAAGCTGTGCAGTCCCTTATGCAATCATTTCATGGCCAATCGTATCCAAAAGCAGACTGTGACAGTATGTCCTTTGTCACTGTAGAGACATGTTTTCGGCTCTTACATGTTGCTAATGTTTTGTACTTTTTATCATTGCTCCTTACACTGAAGTTCATGCATTCATGGAAAAATTCTTCCCTAGCAGCTCTTTGGTTTTGCTTTCTTAATTTGAACTGGCTTCTTTTTGGCAAGTAATGAGACTTTACCACAGTGCCTTACTTCAGGGTTATTCTTGGCTAGTTGAAGAATCACAATAGTTCTCTAACATTATATATATATATACACAGGGAAAGAAATACTTTTTGGTAAAAGCCTGGCTTACATAATGATGATGTTAGCACACAGGTCTCTGAATCACAGTGGGTCCGATCAGTCCTTGACAGTAAGGTGCATAGGGACTGCTCGGGAAGGGGAGCAAAAAATCCGACATTGACTGAGGGGAAGGAGTTGGCAGAAGAGCTTCTGGTTCTCTGGGATGCTCACACATGCATTCCCCCAGGACAAGGGCATTCCTTCCCCTCCTCCGCCCCGCCCGTCCGCAGCCACATAATGCTCGGCCTCTCCACTGCAGTGCGGGTAGCACTGAGCTGTGCCGGATACTGCTGCTACCTGCCCTCATCCCTGATAACCCTGACCACAGGTTCAACCAGGGAGTTTGGGTTTACATCCGGTTGAGAGTGAAACCAGCAGCCGTGGGACCGACCACTTATAACCATAACGAGTCCAGCTGCAGCATTTAATTGCTATTGTCTTGAACTTGCTGGAGGAGGCAAGTTGACGGGAAATGGCTTCTATTGTGGTCTCTCTTGCTCCGTTTGCTGAAGGATCCGCGATCTTAATTCTGCACTCTCTTCTGTCCTATTCTTACGCTGCGCACACTGCTCTTCTGCCGGCTCTCCGGGAGCGCCCCATGCCCCTGCTGCCGCTGCTCGTCCCCGCTTCCCCGGGCTGCAGGCGGCCCGAGGCTCGGGGACTCCGCGGCGGCGCGGGGCGCGCTGCGGCCCTTCTCCTCCGCCGCGGCTCCTCCCCTTCAAGCACCCGGGGCGGGGCTGCGCTTGCTGCAGGAACCTGCCCGTTAAGAGCTACCTCCTCCCGCTGCCGCCGAGCATTGAGCCGCCGCCCGGCGCCGCCATGGTTTCCTGGATCATCTCTCGCCTCGTGGTGTGAGTGCGGGCGGTCAAGGCGGAGGGAGGTGCAGGGCCGCCGCGCTGGGCCCAGCTGCGGCGGGAGCGCTCCGACGTGTGCTGGGGGACGCGCCCGCCGCCCGGAGCGGGGCCGTAGCGATGCCGCTGGCTCTGCCTAGCGGTACCCCGCGGGACCCCGCGCCTCAGGGAGGGAGGCTGTAGGGCGCAGGCCGTGTACCGGCGGGGCCGTGTACCGGCGGGGCTGCGCAGGCTGCGGCGGCCCCAGCGCGGCCCAGGGATAGTGCTGCGCTGGGGGCGGCCGAGCCATGCCTGGGGCGGTCGCGGGGGACCGGCGTCGGGCCGGGAGCTGCCGGCAGTGTGGCAGTCGGCAAGTGTGGAACGACGCGAGGCGCTGAGGGGTCTGTTCTTCTCGCAGGCTTATTTTCGGCACCCTGTACCCCGCGTACTCCTCCTACAAGGCCGTGAAGACGAAAAACGTGAAGGAATACGTGAGTACGGCCCTGCCTGCCGGCACCGCGCCCGCCCTGCCCCTCGGGGCTGCCCCGCAAACTGCAGCTCGGTCCTGAGGCTGGGGCCCGGCTCCACAGGGAGGTTGGGGTCGGCCAGGCCCACTCGCGAACGGCGCCGGCAGTCTGGGGGAAAGTTGCTGAGGAAGAGCGCTCACTGAAATGGGAGGTTCCTCACCATAAACGTGAGCAGCTTTACCTCAGGAAGCGCTGAGTGAGGAAGGATGAGCAGGCAAACCCTGCGGTCTGGAAGCATCTGAAAGTCAGGACGAGTTCTTTAACTTGATTCTTACTCTACGTTCTTTTACAGCTTTTTTCAGTACTGTTTTTGTTTTCTTCCAAAAGGCTGAGTAATCTCCCTTGGTTTGTGTCTTCCTGTCAACCTTGCTTGTGAATTGTTTTCTGTTCATCAAGACTTCTTCCTTCTCCTTTTCTGGAATTGTTTTCCCTTCTCTGTCTCTGCACTATTTTTGCCATTACCTTAGAACACCGAATGCTCTGGGGGGATGTGGCGTCTCGCCTAATTACAGAAGGGGTGTTCTGAGTTGATTGATGAAGACAAGAACAATATGGCATAGATGGAATGAGTTTTTATTTGTCTAGAGCAAGAAGTAACCCGATGGAGAAGAAAGGTAACAAGTTACATGGGTGAATAAGATGTGACTTGTCAGTATTGCTTTGAGGTGCAGTCCAAGGCTCTTCATCCACCTGGTTCTGTTTGCTCTTTACAAAACAAGACCTCCACAATAGGTATTGTAGGGTGTAGTCCTTTTTTTTGTCTCATGCTGCTTCAGCCCTCTAGAATTGCCTAGGCCTTTCATATGTCTTGTCTTGAAATTCAGGCCACTGGATTTTTGAAGGAGGTGCCAGCTGAGGTGAGGGGCCTGCTCATAACGCACACCTTAACAAACCACATCTGGCTGAGGTGTTTGAGGGGTTTTTTAGTACTGGCTTCAGGAGAAAAGCCAAATTTGGAATGTTCTGGAGTCATTGATAACCAATACAGTGTCTTGAGTGGCGATTAGAGATTGGCCTTACAAAACTTGCAAGTTTATTAGTAATAACATTAGAAACCGAAAACAAAATAATGAAACGAACACAGAAGCTGAATAATCAATCATATGTTCTTATGACATCAGAGTTACCTGCAAGTTATGTATAAAGTATTATTATAGCACTGTTGTCTTCTCTGGTCTTTTTCCTTCCAGTTGTCTGTGACCTTCATTTGTTGCATGAAATGCATATTTTTGACACCAAATTTAATTCTGGCTCATGAGTGAGCATCTGTCACGGAATGGCTGTATTCCAGTTACAGCGTTTATGATAACTTTAAGATAGACTCAGATTTCAGAGTTTTAAATTTTGTTGAGAACTCAAAGGGAAAAAAATAAACCCACTTCAGGTTTTTAAACAGCCTATAGCATGCTTGTCCTGGAGCTCAAAGGCCAAATTACTATGGAGCCTTTCTATTTGTGGGCATTCTTTACAGTTAAAACCTGCTTATATCCTGTGTTTAGGTATATACATTCTGCCAGGCATCACAGTATCTAAATGTTGTATCTGTCTGTTTTTCTTTTGGGAGATGTTACCTAAACTTCTGTAAGACTTCCTTAATCTGATGATGAAAGAGCGACAAGATACAATACTTGAGTATCATAAAAGTGTCTTGATAACATTGACTAATACCCTGGTTGTAAGTCTCGCTAGGGCTGGTGTGGAAAACTGTGGCATTCGTTTTTGGGTTTTGCTTAATGCTTCAATGAGACAGTTGTCTTGATGTAGATAGTTGTGGACTGCAGCAGCAGAAAACTGTCTCCTGCTTTTATTTTCAGTGAGAACACTGAAGTTGGTTAAAGGAAATGTGTTTGAAATGCTAGAACTGATCTTATATACAAATTATTTCTCCTTGAGAGAAGTACATCAGAAATAAGCGTTTAGATGTCAGACTGCTGTCTGCCTAATTCACTTATGTTTGGAGGGCTTCTTTCTTCTCAACAGATGAGGAGAAAACGATTTCGTTAAACAGAGGAAAGGGGGCCAGTATCTGTTCAGTGTGTTCTTCATGTGAAAAGTCAGTGGAAAACTTGAATGCTGTGCTGCATATTTTCAAAGGGAAGCACTATAGTAAGAGCTTATAGAAACCTAAGAATTCTCCTCTGTTTGTGAGATTCTTTTTTCCTCAAGGAAAAAAAATCCCCTTATGTTCTACATACCTATGTATCTGCTAATCACTTTTATTATTGTTACCTTCATTTTGCCTAATACTGAAGTAAGACCTACCAGTGTGTAGCTCCTCTGAAATCTCTCACCCAAGGACCTCTGTTTTCCACTTTGAATTTGTAATTCACAAAAGCTGATTTATGCCAGTGCATTGAAGAGTTAACCGTTTGCTTCATAGGGTTGCTTTAGAATGTCATCTAGTTCTGCCTAAACTGATAATGCAAAGAGAAAAACTGAAAGCCAGAAGGACGGGAGAGCACCATAAAATGCGAGTTGTGCTGCCTTCTGTTGTGAAAAAAATGCACAATAAAGTGGAGATAATTTGGACAACTAAACACTGTCTTCAGAACCACTATGTTAAAGGGGCTGGAGGCAGCATAATTGTACTGGGCTCTTTAGAGAGTTTTGTAGGGACTTTCAAAAACAGATTACAAAATTTTCCAACATGTGCAAATTTGGGAAAATACTTGCTTTTTATAGCTGTCAGAAGAACTGTCACTAAACCATTCATGTAAAATTAATACAGGGATTAATGTGTAGACTTAGTATGTGGAGTTTCCTTGATTCGGTTTAGTTCTCCTTTCCCATTCTTGATGACAGTAAGAATCCTAAGATGCTTTTAGCAAAGATGACTTCTTTCCATTTACCTGCCGCTTACATTTATCTTTACTTTTTAACCACATGGGAAATTGCCAGTTTCCTGTACAAGATACCAAATGTTCTGCTACTTGAAATGTTGGGGTAGCAGTTTTCGTTAATTCATCTGATTCCTCTTGAGGAATAGTTAGGTCTGTACCTGAAAGACTTATTATTAAATGGCCAAGTGTGAGCATATATGGGGAAATTAATTTATATTTGCTTTGAAAGAAATGCCTCCAGAGAAAGAGGTGAGGAAGTAAGGAGATAGTTAATAGACATACAGATCGCCATCATGGCACCAAGTGCGCATATTAACTTTTAGAGAAGAAGATAAGTTTTATGTGGCATATTCATTGCTATCTTACTTCTCTCACTGAGCCTTTATCTAAAGGAGAAATGCTCTTGTAAATTCTGGGAGTAATGATTAAAGGCAAAGAATGAGTTGGAGCAAAGTGCCTTGGGTTTGGTGTGGTTTTTTTGTGGGTTGGTTTGTTTGTTTGTTTTTT
The DNA here is from genome assembly GCA_013396835.1 of Psilopogon haemacephalus. Classification (NCBI taxonomy): domain Eukaryota; kingdom Metazoa; phylum Chordata; class Aves; order Piciformes; family Megalaimidae; genus Psilopogon; species Psilopogon haemacephalus. The sequence goes on along the minus strand of VWZI01001497.1, from coordinate 190,506 downwards.
CCTTCAATGATCTTCAGAGGTCCCTTCCAGTCCCAACCATTCTATGATTCAGTGAAAATGTAGGGTTACAGTTGAAGCTAAACTTTTGCATGTTTATTTATAAATATATATTTATTACTATAATAATAATATATGAAAGTCTCTTAACTTCTCGAAGTGAACCACTTAATCTTTTTAGCTTATTTGTAACTTTAACCAGTGTTGCATCATAATACTGCCTAAGGGCATGTATTCCTCGGTGTATCCACGTGCATTTTTCTTTCTGGGCATATAAATCCTGCATGTTTTCCCAAACTAATGTACCATTTGGTGTGTGACCTTCTCCATTGCTAATTATAGATGCCTTGTTGAATTCTTACTGTGTGGAGGTGCCAAATCATTTTTACTGAGAAGACATTTTTGTTTTTTTCCTGGTTTCTGCTGTATGTCCATTGAGTGACTGCTCTTTTGCAGGTGAAGTGGATGATGTACTGGATTGTGTTTGCCTTTTTCACCACCGCAGAAACACTTACAGACATTGTTCTTTCTTGGTGAGTTCTTTGGCTGTGTGGGTTTTCTTGTTGGTTGGTTGTTGTTTTAGTTTGTTTTTAAGAAGAGAGGTGTTCTTAGGATATTAAGAACAAACTGTTGCTCTTTTAGGAGTTTTCAGTCTCTATAAAGAATCTGAAGGTTTTTGGATGTTGTGGGTAGTAGCTGCTGTCTTAGCCATGTCATCACCTATACTTGAAAACAATTGGGATAAGTATACAGCATCTGTAAGAGGCTCTTCTTACATTCAAAACAGAAGCTGTTACTGTGGACTGGTAAAGTTTGACAAGTGGTGGCCTAAAAGACACTTAAAAAAAGGTAGAAATAAGGGACCTGGTTTGTCCTGCAAGCTTGTTGTGTGAAGGAGCAAATCGAATGTGTGTATCTGTTCTCTGAGTGATGTTTTGCATGATTAAATTCTTTTCTGCTAGCAGGGGTGAGATGGAGTGGAGTCAGGAAGCAGATTCTTTATCTTTTTGGTGCTGTGTATCATGCTTGGCAATCTGGAGGCCTTCCAAAATGACAATTCATCGTTGTATGTCGTCTTCTGACCCTTGGGAACAGAGTTTCTTGGGTTTCTTCACTGCTTTAGTGTAGCTTTACATACATCCCTGAAAAGTACTTGTTGATAATTGCATCTTCTAAAAAAGCATGAAATGAGTACATGTGCCTTACAAAAGTGATCTGGCAGTTCTGCCTCTTCCTGCATTAACTTCAAAAAGCAGACAAAGATCTGAAAAGAGCTTTGCTCATGTGTTTAAAATGGGCCACTGCAAACAAGTCTTTTACAGCTAACACAGAGGGTACAGTTTGCTTTTACTCTGTTACTGTATCTTTTCAGAGACTTTGAGTGAATGTTAAAGACTTACTTACTGCCTACTTTTTTTTCCTTTACACCAGTATTCTTTTTGAGTTAGAGTTTCAGAAACTGTGCCACCAGCCTTAGCAAGAACTTGAGATTTGAGATACATAGTTAAAAACCTTTGAAAATGAGAGAGAAACTATTGTATTATTAGCATCCAGTCTGGAAACAAACTTCAGAATGAGGAGAGTAGCTATCAGATTGTAATTTGGTGTGTTTGCAGGGCTGAGAGATGCCCTGTTTATGGAGTATTCATGGCTATGGATGAAAGACTAAATGAGACTCGAAGAAGGTATGTCCTAGGATTCCAAACAGGGTTCTGCTATTCTGACCTGATATATCGATCCTTTTGTTTCTGAGCCTTTATCTTGCCTTTGCTCTTTCTGCCTGTGCTGCTTTCTGCCAGTTATCTCCATCTGTCTCTGTGCTGATCTTGATTCCAGCTCTCCATCTTTTCTTTCTCTGTCTCTTTTTTTTTTTCTTCCCTCTTTCTCTCAGGTTTCCCTTTTATTTCGAGCTGAAAATCGCATTTGTGATTTGGCTGCTCTCCCCTTACACCAAGGGCTCCAGTGTCCTCTACAGGAAGTTTGTGCACCCAACGCTCTCCAATAAGGAGAAGGTACTCGTTTGTTGTTAGAAAATACTGACCTGTCTGGGACCTGACTGACTTCTGATTCAGTTATGCCAGAATAACCACTGAAATGTGTGAACCATGCTTGTGCTGACATTAGTGAATGTAGAATGACTCTGTCTCTGACAATGATGTCATACTGCAGCTTACTGAAGGTTGTAATGTAGCCAGTAGTTTGCCTAATGCTTAGGAAGCATGTTTGGCTAACCCAATGTCAGGAGCTGTTATAGTCACTGTCAGTAGTCAAACTCTTTGAATCAGGATGGGAACAGCATGTTGTGTAGCCACGCTGGTTTGTTCATATTGCAGGTATAAGCAGCTGCTTTGTTTCAGTTGTTACCACTTGGAAGTAGCAAACTTCAAGTAAAAGTTGTATTTGCAAACAACAGAGAAACTGCAGTAACTGATATTGTAGCTTGGAAAAAAGTGTCCAGATGAGCTTTGGGCTTTAAGGGTGGGAAGTCTTAGATCATGTTCGTAAGGAGGGGCTAAATGCTGTGTTCCTCATTGCTTTCCCAGGAAATTGATGAATACATTACTCAGGCTCGTGACAAGAGCTATGAAACCATGATGCGAGTTGGCAAGAGAGGGTTAAACCTTGCTGCCAATGCAGCAGTTACTGCAGCTGCAAAGGTAATACAACATCCTTTGTATCATTCACGAATTTCCCTGCAGTTTTGCTTTAAGTGCCAGCAATTAGTGGTGTGGGTCTGTTGGGTATGCTGGTACTTAATGGTGCCAATCTACTTTTCCTTTCCTCCAGTTTGCCTGCAAGCTAACCCTATCCTTTGACTTTAAGACAAGTGGAGGGTGAGAGGAATGAATTTTGCTTTAACCTCTTCCCTGTTAGTCTTGCGATTCTGCTTTTCTTTTTCCCTTCTCTGTTTTTCGGGTTGTTTTTTTTTTTTTCACACTGCAGAGCACCTTTCTTCTTCTTGTGAATGATCATACATGAGTGGATCATCATGAAGGCAAAGTGCTCTTGACCCTAATTTTTATGTCCTCTTAGGGCCAGGGAGTTTTGTCTGAAAAGCTACGAAGTTTCAGCATGCAGGATCTCACTCTGATCCGGGATGAAGATACGGTGCACATGCGAAGCCATGAGCCACAGCTGCACCCCTCTGGTGGGGATCTTCTTGAAACCATTGAGGATTCAGGTACAGAACATCTCTGCTGGGCTATTGTACAAGGCCTTATGGTGAACCAGGAGGGGAGGAGGACTGCAGGATCCCTTATTATCCAGAAGAAGCTGCATTGTCTTCCCTAGTCCCTCCCTATCTACTAATGTATCTTTGTGCTTTTCATATTATTATTCTTTGGGACTGTTGATACTTCCTTTTTGCAGGGTTCTTCAGGACAGGCCATTTTAGACTTTTTCTTTTATTCCTTAGCTTCCTGTTACTCCTCAGGAGAGGAAAGCAGTGTGACACAGAGGTCTAATGGAACCCTCTCAGAGACTAGAACAGACCCATCAGATGAAGATGCAGGAGACAAACTTCCTAAACGTACCCAGAGTCTCAAAGCTCCTAAGAAGGTGTTGAAAACTGAGGTGAGCTGGTGTGTGATTTTTTTCCAGCATAGACATCAGTTTGTGAGGTTTGGAAGGTTCTGGCTTCACAGTCTCCATACATTTAAAAGCTGTTTATATAAACTTTGTTGAACTAAGTCTTTGCTAGCTGAGTTCAGTGTCAGAGGGCTTCCTGTCTACTTGCAATACTAGTCTCTAGCTTTTGTATCTTCATTGTGCCTCTAAGCCACTGTCATAAGTCAGGACCCAGCTTTGCTTTCATTCAGGTTTTGTGTTGAAGGGTAGGGCATTAGATATTTTTAGCATTTTGTTGACTGTATCATCTCTCTCTTGTTTGTTACAGTCAGAATATATAATACTGTTGTGACATTCATCCCTGGGACAGCTGCTTTCTCCTCATCTAAAATGCAACAGTTCTGTACCCTCTTAGGCCTTCTTGGACTTCTGCCTATTGGATATGGGGAAAATAAGATTTCCCCCTCCTGCCACCTTCTGTTCCAACTGCTCTTGTCCGCCCTAGGCTTTTGTCTTGAAGTTTGGGTAGCTAGTCATTGTTGAGGTGTCTTCTCTGTATGTCCATATAGTGATCCAAGATGCTTACAGCCATTCAGACGGGACAGAGCTGCCTGTAGTCTTTAATTACTAAAACACACCTTACACAAAGAGAAATACAGTTATGTCCAAGAGCCATTTTAGCTTCACATCCTGGAGAATGTGCTTTTTGAAGTACTGCTTTCCAGATTTTGACTCTTACTTGAATGTTTGTTATGGTTTGGTTTGCCTGTCATAAATTGCTTCTCCCTTTTTGTGAGGCTGAAATCCTATTTGCTTGATTCATCTTGGACTCCTAATTTATTTTTTATTTGTATGTAAGATAAAGAGTGCTATATGACTGGCTTACAGTGTCAGGCTATCTAGGCTAAATATTAAATAATTTGGAGGAAAGTAATTGCTTACAGCGTCATTCTGACTTGTATAACCCAATTTTACAGTGTGCAGGACATTTTGCATGTGATTAAGTACTCTTTGAAACAGAATCGAAGAGTAATCGAGGTTGAAGTGGACCTCTGGAGATCATCTGGTTCAACCCCACTGCTGAAGCAAAGCTATCTAGAGCCACTCTTCCAGAACCATGTCCAGACTGCTTTTGAATAGCTCCAAAGGTGGATGTGTATGCCTAAACATGCATTTTAAATCAGTCTGGATCTTTTCTAACTTCCCAAGGCTTACTTCAGAGCTGATGCCTCTACTTTTTTTCCTCTAGCATATTAGACAGGAATAGGGAAACAAAATAAAAATTTTCCAAGCTTTCTAGCAAGGAGTTTTAAAAGTGAAATCATGACAAGACAGTAATGACTCTTCTATGCAGTTAACTGAATGCAGAAGTTCCCTTTGCAGCTTTATCAGGTTTTATGCTCAATGTGCTTGGTTCTTTGGTTCAGATGTAGGACTTGTAGGAGGCCATTGACTGAGATCTCCTGTGACTGAAAGTGCTGAATGTGTCATAGATCATAAATGCACTCTTCTGGCCAATATCTAGAAAGACAAACACTGTGGTAAAGTGTGCAAACTAATTCGTAGTGTTTCTTCCTCTTTCAGAGACCAGCATTTGAGGTGGCAGTCAAGAGGCAGAAAAGTTCTGGCAGTGAAGTGTTGTGAGAATGTTACCAGTTAGAAATAATCACTGTGTCTCCTCTTCTGTTGAGACACCTGACTTTTGTTTTATTGACACACTTGTCCTGTTTAAGAATGTATTCCTCTATGGGTGATATGAATAGGGCCATCCTGTTGTTGTGGTTGGTTTGCCCTGTTTTCACTCTGCTTTCTTATATCTTCCTGTTAGACGTTTAAGTGTTAAACTGAGCTATGATTCATTGTTTCCTTTCTCCCCAGCTTCCAGTAAGAAGTGTGAAAGCCCGTCCTAAGAAGAAAGCTGCAGGCTCTATTGCTTCTGGCGAGTCATCCTAAGGAGACCTCCCCCTCCCCAGCACCTGTCTGTGTCCCGGGATTTGCCTGTCACTTTTGAGGGGAAACTCCCCAAAGGAAGGGAGCTGAGATTCATGTACATAACAGATACTGCTTTGTAGAGCTCATTTCAAGGCAAGGGGGAGGCTGGGATTCAGAAAATGGAGTAGAGGATACACATCCTCAGGAATTTTCTCCTTTTCATCTCTCTGTTGGAGAGAATGCTGATATGTCTGTACATAGCCTGTTGCTTTGGAATTCCCACTGTGTAACCCTAGATGGGGACAATCTTTGCTGGAAGAACTGACTAGGGTTAGAGACATCCATTGCACAGAAGCTGGAACAATATTAGATACTGGAGTTCCACGGGGGCGGGTGGCACCCTAAAATGTCTTATCTTGCTCTGGGTATTCTTCTGCAGCTGTGTGTTGTTAAGAAGTGCCCACCGTGATTCATCCTCCTTAAGAATGGACCATACCTGTCATGTCCATCCCCTTTGAGGTGACTGAAATAATGTATGCTTTTGACCATAAATGACTAGTTCATGGGAGTATGCTAGATTCCCATTACTAGCACTGGAAGATGAAGAGATTGGGGTTTATTTTGCTTCTTCTGGAAGGTGAGGGGAGACGATTGAAAAACTGAGTAATGAAGAAAATGCACTGTTCTGTGCATGTGTAATGAAGTAGATACAGGTATCTGCAAGAGTTAACTGTTAAGAAGGAAAGGTGGTTATAGGTGAGGTTTTGGCTCATTTTGAAGCTGCTTGAATTTTGTTTTGGGTTCTGTTGTTCACTTTGAATCCTGTGAGAGCATCAGAGTGAGATGAGTCCCATACAGTGGGAAGAGCTGGCAAGGAGACTGCTGCTTTGTTGTTTAGTAGTTGAGCTCCATGTCATCCTGATGCTTATTATCATGGACAAATTCTTTCATTGTAGCAGATGACAGGGGAAAATCTGGCTCAATATAATCTGCAGGCATACTTGAGAATTTCAGAAGCCCTTATCACTCAGTTTTAGGAGATCCAGTCCTCAGACCATGAGAACTGACAAATAGCTGATGTATGAATTCCACTAATCCAGCATTCCATTTATGGGAGAACAAAAGGCAGGGAGTGTTGTGATACTGTGATTAATCAGTCCTCTTGCTTTATCCTGCTGCAGCCCTTGCATAAATTTTCTGCCTGATTGTTTGCCACATTTATCAGTGTCCTGAGACTCAAATGGCAACACCTGTTATGGAACTGCATTGGATGCAGCATATGAATTGTAGGGGTAGAGTTGCAGTGCTGCAGGAAGACTTGCATTATGCCAAGCCATATTGGATTCCAATCTGTTGAGTGTTGTTTAAGGGGAGATCTCTTGTAGCCGTGCCAACAGAGTTAATGGGAATTTGAGATGAGCAAGATTCCTGTTGAGATCTCTAATAGAGGAGCACTGTTATAGGCCTGGTTGTCTGAATGAATGCTTGATGGTCTTAATCTTTACTGTTTTCAAAGGAACCTGATTCCTCCTTCCCTACTAAAGACCATTCTTAGGTCTAGGTGCAGGCATTTTTGTTTGCTCACATTTTTTGGTGGTCGCATTTCTGAAATTACAGTGAAATCTTCACTTAGCCCAGTATTTTGCTGTTGGTAATATATTGAAGCACTTATGCAAGTAGTGTTCCACAAACATTTCTGCCCTTCAAAAGTCTGTGAAGTTGAAGTTCAGAACTGATTTTTTTCTTGTTTCACGTTGCTTTGGTGGCAGGTTATAAATTGAGAAGTCATGTTAGGAAACCAATCAAGCTACTTTTATTTGTGGATTCTAAAATTGAAGTCTTGACAGACCATGTTAGAAACTTGCATCCTGTGATAAATACTTGTTCTAAATTATCCACAAGGCCTTAGCCAGAAAGCAGTAGAAAGTCCTTGATTTGGCTTTGAATTTTGAGCTCCATGAAGAAAACCAAGTATTTTGTTCTTTTTAGTTTATTAGCAAGCATTGTGTGCATATCTCATTGTACATGCAAAGTCATGTCCTGAAGCAGGAGTCCTTTATTTCCAAAGGAAATTCCTCTCTTCATGCAAGGAATAAAAGTCTTTACTAATTATGTGGAAGATTCAGTTGTGAAGGATTAAGGTCTTAGATTTTACTGTACTGACTGAGATAGAAGCATTATTCTCTATAAACCAAGTATCTCTCTGGTCACATTTCTTGAAATGTATTTTTTGGGGGGGTTAGGGTTTTTTTCCATAGCAAAACAAATCATGGGCTTCACTTGGAAGCCGAAGATTGGTTAGTTTCCCCTTGTGCTGATCTTCATGCCCTTTCCTTGTGCTCATGTTGTAATAATCTTGGATTACTTTGTTTTCTGACAGAGACTTTCCATAATGTTTTTTAGAGTCAGTTCATTTATAGTACCTCTTCCTGTTTTGAAGCACAGGAAGAATTTCTGAAGCCTCTGTTTTGGCATTCGGATTTACCTTTGTCTTTCTGAGCTAAGTCCTGCACTAAGTATCTTTTATTTAGCATTGGTGGTTGATGTCATTAGCCTATAGGTAAGTACAAGTCAGTCTTACTCTGGCTTTTGTTTTAGGTGAGAATTAAATGACTTGTGGTTGCAAGAGAGAGTCTGGAGTAGAGTTGTTGGGGACGGTTATCTAGTGTGCGACCCAAAGCCGATGGCAAGCAGCAGAACTTACCCAGAGCAAGAACAATATCTTAGCATGGATGCTGTTTTCTTCTTCCAGTACAAATGTGACTGCTAGATTGTGCTCTGCTTGATCGAAGCCTCTGCAGATCTGCCAACCACCCATGTGATCTCTTAGTGAGTTTCTAGATGCAGCTCTGCATTGGTTGGTGTGGTCTTACATAGAAACTCTCTTGCAAAGGAGAGCGCTGAGTGTGCTGTTCTAATTAAATGCTTTTATCAGCTGGTCAGTGTTTTCAGCAGGAAATGCTGGAATGTATTTTCAATATCATCTGTGGGCTTCATTGTGCAGTTAAACAAAGTTAAATCTTCCCCTAGCAGTTGAACCTATTGTGTTCAGTGTTTATACTCCTTTGCTAATATGCCTGGGCACAGAGAGAAATGCAGTAAGAGAAAATGATACCTGAAGTTTGGTGGAGAGGTGGTAGCACTTGTGTGTCAAACTTGGTGTGCCTAAAAATTGTCTTAAAACGTCTCTACCATGAAAAACAAAGTGAAGTCATGACTGCCTTTTGGAAAGAAATGTACTTCCATGCTTCATAGAACTGTGAGTCAGTGTTCTGCTGTTGGAAAAGAAAATAGTGAAATGTGACTTCCTTTCTCAGAAACTTAATGATTTGCTGCATAAACTAAAAAAGTTTTCCTGCTTGTCAGTATTCTTCATAGTGGGTAAGAAACAGGAGAATACAGAGGCTGCTGTCAGGTTGTAAACCTTGCACTTGAACTAAACTTCTGAACTTCTTACTATTATTTATCAAGTTTCTGATTCTGTAGGCTTATGTTTCCGAGTCTGAGAGTCTAATCTCTTTTAGACTAGATTAACTTCCTTGGTAGGTAGTTGGTGTGTTAAGGAGGGAGATGCTGGTGTTCTTAAAATTGCAAAGCTTTTTTTCTGGGACAGCTGCCCTTTTCTCCATTTTAGTGAATGGACTTCCATTCATTGTCTTTTTGCAGTGCTAGGCTTTCTTTTTATACATCTCTCTTGGAAATATTACTCCATCATAATATACAGCCAAATAATTTCTGCCTTGCAAAGCAAGATTTCTAGACCCTGACTTTCCAGAATTTGTTCTTTCTTCTTTGCCATCTTAATCAGCAGGAAATCTAGTGCCTTAGGAGGGGAGTAGGCTGACTATGGAATTCTCTGCTGGTTCTGTGATTTGTACATAGGATTGTATCAAGAAGACTTGCATGGTAACTGGGAAGTGTATGCTTGAGAGCAGCTGCTGAGTTAAGCAGAAATGCTGATGCTGTATGGGGATGAGCGTTAGTGTTACTGAGGATAAAGGATTCCTGGGCAGGTTTCATCTGGAATTTGGCACTACTACAAGGCACTACAAATGTAACTCAGTGTCAGGTTATTTATAGGTATTGTTTAAGAAGGCTACAGGCTTCAGAAGAGGTCTTAAGAGGTGTGCAGAGTAACTTATGAGGACAGCTGGTTCGAACAAAAAATGAAGACAGTAAACCTGCACAGCTGCTGAGAACCTGTTTTGTGAGGTAGAATTAAAGTGGAAAATGGGCTGAGTACAGTACAGAGTTCTCCAGGAAATACAGTTGACTTTCTGATCCTCAGGCAACACTACTTTACAGATTAGAGCCTGTTTTATCTCTTTCTGCACCTTTTATTCTGTGTCTTGCCTCTAAGGTGGGCTTGAGCTACGTGCTTTGAGATTCTTGAATCTTTTATCAGTTTAGAATGAAAAAGTTTGAATTTTACCTCAGCCAGCAGCTGATCTGCAGGGAGAACCAGGTGAATATCAAGTATCTCACTTTGTAGTAGGTGTGTTATGTTGGAGCTTCAGGAGGATACCTTCATCTGGAAAATTACCTACATACACCCCCTTCTTTCTAAAACATCCATTTCTCACTGAACCAAATGCTGGACTTTGCTATGCTTGGATGCACCACTGTCTGTAGAATCCTGATGTTCAATGTCAGAATTGCCAGTGCTGCAGTCAAAATATTATGAAATGGAAAGACACAGTGTCAAACCAGTTTTTTTTTTTTTCCCCTGCAATCTTCCAGGTAATCTGAGGTTGTTAAACCCCTTGGGAGCAAGCTGTTAACTTCATTGTTCTGTTTCTTGGCTTCTATCCTTTCATAACCTAGTTATGTTTCTCATGTTTTCTACTTTTAAGCAAGGGACTGCTTCCATTTAGCTTACTGTGGAGACATGAAAAATACTGTCTTTCAGAGATGAAATTTACCCCATTTCCATTATTAAATCCTATGGCCTAGAATCACACAGTGACTTGCACCACAAGATCTACAGCTGGATTCCCAGGTGGAATCTGAGCATCTATTGCCAGTAGCATAGTTCAGTATCTTTCCCCTTCCTTGCAGGAAGGCTGAAATATCTACACTGCAGACTCTGGACAAGAGCTTTCTGTCTCTATTTAGCCAAATAATGCATTTGTGGGAAGGCTGCAAAAGTGAGTGAACTCTAGAGGAGCAAGAGTTCAAGTGATCTGTAATAGGTAATTGCCTGAAACTATCCAAGAGCTGTGTGGCAGAAGTAGAAATGCTAGAGTGACTGAGCAAAGATGAGGAATTCAGTCATCTTTGTGGCAGGTCAGGGGCAACATTCAGGCTGTATGGCAAGCATACAAAATTTGTACATACAAAGGAACTGTTTTTTTTGTTGTTGTTGTTCTGTTTGGTTTATTGTTTGTTTAATCATAAGTAATGCTTAGTAACTTGCCATAAAGAAAGCAAGTTGAATATTTTTGGTGGTTTATAAAATTAGGAGGTAAATTATTCTGATCATCAAACCTAGGATTGAATACAAACCTTTTGGATTCATGCTGCTGCCTTTCTGGGGAAGCACTGAGTTGAGAGGGTCCTCACTTTTGACTCCTCTGTTAAGACTATTTCTCAAAGGTTGTGGATGTCACAGATGCAAATTAAATGTTTTGGGATGTCACCAGGAATACTTGTCTGCATTCAGGCATGCTGAGCTATGTATGAGACAGTGCTGCCAGAATGGAAGCTCAGTAAGGTAGCATAGAATGGCTCAAGCTGGAAGCGACCTTGGAGAGCATCTACTCCAGCCTCTGTGCCACAGACAGGGACGCCTCTCAACTGAACTGGGCTGCTTAAGGCCTCATCCAACCTGGCCTTGAACACCCTCAGAGGGGGCAGCATCCACAACCTCCCTGGGCAGCATCCACAACCTCCCCAGGCAGCCTATTCCAGATTCTCACTACCCTTGTACTGAAGAACTTCTTAAGATCCAGTCTAACCCTACTCTCCCTCAGTTTCAAACCATTCCCCTTTTGTCCTACTGCTAGACACCCTTATGTGCAGTCCCTCTCCAGCCTTCCTGTAGGATCCCTCCAGGTATTGGAAGGCAGCTCTAAGGTGGTCTCTAGGCTGAACAACCCCAGCTCCCTCAGCCTATTCTAAAGATAACTGAAGGACCTTCCTTGCAGTGAGGAATTTAAGAGATCATGTAGTGATGCTTGATTTTGATACAACGTTTTTATGGCAGAGTTCTGTTAGCACAGGAAGGGCTGCAAATTGCTGTTTGTCCACCAGAGGGCAGAAGCACTACATCCGATCGCTGTAGAAGAGCCAGCAGAGGCTTGTCTGGGAACAGCTGAATTATGACAGGTTGAACATGAATATTTCCTGTATACGAGTGAAGGTCCTAATTAAAAAGTGGGTGGAGGCCGGGGGAAGAACAAACTGGGACTATTTTTGAGAAATAGGAAGTAATACTGCAGGTAACTCCTGACAAAAGGCTATTTAACCTTGCTGGGCTTTCTAATGGAGTCATTTTCCAGTGAGGCTTGCTGCGACCACAGTGTTAGAGAATAACTGCCCTGCAATCATTTTGTTGTCTGTGCAAACCATTTTCTAGCTGCAGAAAAGCAACTCTGTAAATGGCAAAGTACGTGATTTATTCTCTCTCTTTTGCAATTAACCAGTTTCTGTGTATTTGTTCATTCAGCAATGTTGTCCTAATTTATACTCTGAATTTTGTAGTATTTCCTGGTAAGAATAAGTAGTTTCTTTCAATTGGATCTATGTTCTGTGAAAATAGAAGCAATTTTCATCTAAAAATACAGATGTATGTAACAGTAATTTGTGACCATGGCAACAGAGTTAACATTCTGAAGAGCAGACAGGTGGGCTTTTTTTTTTTCTTNAATTAATGGTGCAGGCATTTCAGGAAGGGAAAAAACCCCACTGATTTTTATCCTTTCGTAATCATACAAGAGATTTTTGTACTGCCCCTTAAGATTTTTATTAAAATATGATGAAGTACAAGCTGGATGAGCAAACAGTGAAGTGGATTAAAAAACGGCTGAATGACCAAGCACACAGGATGGTGATCAGTTCCAGGAAGTCTAATTTGAGGGCAGTAGCTAGCAGCATACTCCAGGACCTGTTTAACATCTTTGTAAATGACCTGAATGATGGAGCAGAGTGTACCCTTATCAGGTTTGCTGATAACACAGAGCTAGGACGAGTGGCTTATACAGAATCATACAATCATTAAGGTTGGAAGAGACCTTGAGGATATGCCAGAAGATTGTGCAGGAAGCAGCAAGAGGTACATAGAGTAACTGACCTTGCATCTCAGAATATTTGGAAATCCTAATAGGAACATTGTGAGACTGAGATCCTTTCTGATGTTGAGAAATAAGAGGTCTCTTATCTGGAGACTTACAGACTGAAGAAAGGTCCAAGACACATCAGAAGTAGAATTTAGACTAGAGCTAGGGATTTTTCAGTGTCAAACTTTGAGGGGGGGGAGAGGGAAAGAAACATTTTTCTGTTGTGTTTCTCTGTCATATGACCAGAGTTGAATAAACAACCTGCTTTCAGGCAGGTGCTAAATTTCAGCTGCAAGATGTGGATTGCCCTGATGTAGTTGAGACCCTAAGAGCATGTATTACATTAGAGGAAACATTTAGAAATTAATGTATTTTGAGGGAGGTAGGAATGGGCACTCATGACTAAGCCTTGTATTTAGTGCATGGATGTCTCTGCCAGCATAAAGCTCTCTACTAGCATCACTTAATCTTGGGTTTATGAAGAAATGTGCTAGATAGGAATGTACCCAAAGCCAAGTCACAGAATTTTCCAGGCTTTCTTCTTTTTTCCTAGTTGTTATTAGGTAGTCTAAGAACTGAACAGACATTACAACCTTGCTGCTGTCACTTACTAATTAGGGGCACTGAGTATCTTGGATTAAATACAACCTAAACTGCATTTGAAAGCAAATATTTGTGAAAGCCAGCTGTTGTGAGCACTCTATAGTTGATACAGGAATACAGTAGCTGATGAGTGGAGCCACTGTGTTGCTCAAAGGAAAAACAGAAAAAGCCAACCCAGACTTGAGTCCAGTTTCCTGTCTCTGATACTGATCCGTCTGTTTGATGACAGTGTGCAGTCTGGAATTAGCACACATTTTGGGAAAGATCCTTCTTGACACTGTCCTGTTTTTACTCATCCTCTGAAGTGCAGTGATGTTAAATGGCTGCGTTACTGGAGGGAATTGGAGAAAGGGAGTTTGAATTCTTTCACTTGTGTTTTGTAGAGTCATTAAAATAAGTTTGGTCACCTGCTGCTGAATAACGACTTAAATGTAGAAACCTTAATGCACTCCTAATCCTAGGCTCTTTCTAGGTATCTTTCTACATTTTATTAAACATCATTAAAGAGAGTTGTTTATTTTCTCTTCAATATATATATTTGCTCTCATTTATTTTCTCTTATTTCAGAGGACACAGTTTTCTTCCATTTCTCCCTACACAAAAGGTTTTATCGGTGCAGATGTGCTTTTATTCCACAGGGTGGCAGCTAATGCCTCTTTCTCTTGTTATTTTGACATTTTTGCTGGAAGTAGCTTTGCTGGCCAAGTTCCCCTCTGAGGCATACGGGTTATGAACCTGTAAATACATCCCTTTTGTTGGGGTTTAAAAGTATTTGGAAAAGCTTATTATATTGTGTTTTTTTCAGGCTGTATCTACTTGCTGAAGATTGTAGTAGCTGACAAAAGGGGGGAAAAAAAACCAAAACAAAACAAAAAAAACCACTCCAGAAACCATCATCCAAGGACTAAGTTTGAGTATTACATACTGCTACTGTTCTATGTGAGTCTTTGTAAGTGGTGCTGCAGGCATAGCTGAACACAAATATATGATGGCACCAACAAAAGTTGTTTGCTTAGCTATTGATTTGGGTGGGGGAGATAGCTTCTGGAAGTTATTTATTTACACTTATTGCTTCCATCTTATTTTGACAGATCACTGTCTTGGATAATTTGAATTGAAAACTGCCACATGTCATTAGAATAGGTTTGGAGGTTTATGAGTTGCAGGTATGTCTTTTTGTTGTTGTTGTTACTGAGTTTACATAGTTTCCTCCCACTCCTTGCCCTAGTTTCTTCTTATTGATGCCTGTGAATATTTTTTCATTAAAAGGCTGCTGTTTTGTTATCTTCTCAAACTGTGCTCTTAAGTTGTTTTAATTTGTCTCTGTGTCTTTCTCATGTGTTTGGTCTTCTGCCTTTTCCTCTTCCTTTGTTGAATAAAGATACGAAAATTAATACTGAGTCCTGCTATTTCTGTGTTGTTAAAAATCAAGGCAACTTTTGAGAATCTGATTTGTCCTGGGTGTTTTTTTTTTGCTCATAGGTGTTGCATCTCAGGTTGTGTCCACTGCTCATGTGGACTTGGATTCATATTGTAAGTGTATTTGTTAATCAGTCCTGTTGCTTCTGCAGGTACAGATCACTGTACACTCAAATATTATTATTGTCACATATCCCCTAAATTGCAACTGAAAGAATTGCAAACTGGTTGAAAGAATTTATATGTGCACAGTTAGAGAATTGTGAATATGTTTCTGAGTGCAGAAGCATGAATGTTTAGTCAGTACTACAGAGCTACTGTACCGAGGCATGGAATATTAGATTGATGAGGAAATAATTGCAGTCTTGTTGGGCAGGTAGCAAGAGCTCATTTTACTTATTGAAAAGTCTGTGGTGCAGACAGAGTGTGTGAAATCATAAGAAAAAAATGGACTATGAGAAGAATTTTCTGCAGTTATCAACAGCTGGTCCTCCACAGGCCCTGCTAGTGAATAAAGTGGGTAGTCAGTGCTAGCAGTTGTAGTGACTGGGCTAAAAGAGGCATTCAGTTAACAGGGTTCTACTGGTGTCTTTCTTCTTACTGTTTTGGACAGTACTGGGGTCTCAAGCTGATGGACTGTGGTTGCCAGGTGGAACTTAATAACAGCAGTAATGGAGTGAGCCTCTGGTTTTGATTGAGTTGAAAACCTTTTGACTTGGAAATTCAGCCTAGCTCTTTTTTTCCCCTCGTGTAGTTTCCCTTGGGAACTCTCAGGTAGGTAGAGCCTTTTCCGCCCCTTGCTGTCAGTTTTTCCTGCCAATGGTATGAATGTCAAACCTGCCAGCCTTTACGCCTCTGTGGATGTCCTCATATAGGAGGCAGATTTGCAGCTGCTTTTGTTTCAGCCAACTCGGAGCTGACAGTCCCAACCCCAGCACATAGAAGCTGAGAACTTTATGGTGTAAATAGAAAGTGCTTGTCTGTGTTTCTGTGTATATATTTAAAAAAAAAAAAAAAAAAAAAGGGCTTATTTTGCTGTCTGTATATGTCTGTGACATTTCATATCTCCACTTTTCCCAGAGGACAAGTGTCTATTTGTGTATTCATTATACACTCAAATATGGTACAACAGATCCTGACCTGTGCAGAATGGTTGCAGGAGCAGTTAATCAGTTGCACAGGCTTGGACTTTTGAGTTTGCTCATTTGTTAGGATTGGCATCTCCTGAAATTCAACTTCTCCTGGGTTAGCAGGCTCAAGTGTAAAGTACCACTGAATTTGTGAGTCGTGGGTAAATAGGTTAGAGATAGTTGGCAAGCAGCTTAATCTGCTAGCACAGCAACGGAGATAATCCTTCTGGAGCCCAGAGGTGATTATCTGGTCAGCAGCATTCATCCTGGTTTATGGTGTTGAGTCACTAGAACTGTCATTAGTTAATAATGTGGATAACCATGAAGCTTTGAAACAAAACTCTGCCCATTCGGCAGGAGATGTGTGCAGTTCTCAGGCTGACTTTCCATGCAGTGGGAGTATAGTTACCTGTTTGCAGCTGGTCTGCTTTTTGTCTACTGGTTAATTGGAAGGTGGATGATCTGCATTCTTCTTAGCATATAGGAACCATCAGAATTGTTTCTAAATCATAAATGTCATTTGGCTACATAAAACAGGGATCAAAATGAAAACAAGGATACAAAGCAATGAGGTGTCTTGAGTATGATCAATCTGTGCTTCTGCCTTTGAGTTCACATGTCCAATCAGGTCTCATGTTCTTTCTAATGGATCATGCTACAGGCAATGATGAGTGAATCACTTAGGTTTTCATTTTAGAGCCTCTTAGTGTCAGCTGTAAGTGGCAGTATCAGGGGTACAAGAGTATGTCCATGGTGGGTTTAGTCTTAAAAATGTGTATTAATAATTATATTGCATAGAATTGTGCCCATCCATTTGGTTGCTTTTTATCTAATCTCTTTCTGTTTGTGTGTACTTTGTGAAAAGCATTTCTTGGACAGTGTTAAGTGAGTGCAGACCATTTTGAAGTAGGTGCATGTAAAGAAAAGGATCAGAGTTCCTACAAGATAAATCAATCATTTCAAGGAATATCTGCTCAAACTCTATAAAGGTGTTTTGCCTGTGTTTGTGCATTAGTCAGTTCCAGGTGGAGGGAGCCAAAAGGTCCAGCTTCTTAGCACCAGAGAAATATTGTCATTCTAAACTCCAGTAAAGCTGGGACAGTGAAACCTTGTACTAACAATGGACAAATAATCACAGCTTTTTAGTTAAAACATTATTCCCTTAATCAGAATAAATTCTTCAGCACACAAACTAAACTGTGATTATATGTATCAACACCAGCTTTCCTGTTAGACAGTACAGGAGCAATGTGGCTCTGGTAGGAATTCAAACATGCTGTTGCTATGGAGCTTCTGCCATCATCAAAGACACTGCAAATGCTGCTGTGCTCTGCTTGCAGAAATAGCTGTCATAATCATGGAATATTAGAGGTTGGAAGGGACCTCCAGAGATGGAGTTTAACCTGCCTGCCAAAGCAGAATCACCTAGTGCAGGCCATGCAGGAACACATCCAGGCAGGTTTTGAAAGTCTCCAGAGAAGGAAACTCCATGGCCTCTCTGGGCAGCCTGTTCCCATCTCTGTCACCCTCACCATAAATAAGTGTCTTGTGTTGAGGTGGAACCTCCTGTGTGCTGGCTCATACTTGTTCCTTGTCCTGTCACTGGGCACCACTGAAAAGAGCCTGGCACCCTCAACTTGACACCCACCCCTTAGATATTTACAGACGTTGATAAGATCCCCTCTCAGCCTTTTCCAAACTAAAAAGCCCCAGGTCACTCGGTTTTCATAGCAGAGATGTTGAAGTCCCCCAGTCATCCTCATAGCTCTCTGTTGCACTCTCTCCAGCAGATCCCTGTCTCTCTTGAGTTAGGGAGCCTGGAACTGGACACAGTATTCCAAGTGTGTTCTCACAGGGGCAGAGCAGAAGGGGCAGATAACCTCCCTAGACCTGCTGGACACATACTTTTCTTGATTCACCCCAGGATGCTGTTGGCCCTTTTGGCCACAAGTGCACATTGCTGTCCAATGGATAAGTTGCTGTCCCCTAGGACTCCAAAGTCTTTCTTCATGGAGCTGCTTTCCAGCATGATGGCCCCTAGTCTCTACTGCTGCTTGGTCTTATTCCTCCCCTGATGCAGGACTCTGCACTTGCCCTTACTCAAGGTTTGCCTTCACCCCACTCTCAAAAGTGAAAAGTAGCCCCACCAAAGTAAGGTGGATTTCTTCTTGGAAAGTGAGCCAACTCCTATGCTAGAATTTCTGGTAGATTTCCATGCAGTCAAAAAGCAAGAAGCAGGGAAGGAAAACCATCGATCAGCACATAGGTACAGCAAAGAGGAACATGAGGAACATACACTGACTGACTGAAGTCACTGTACACAGGTGTACATATACCTGTGGTAGAGGAAAACACCCTGAAGAATTAAAGGAAGATTGTAAACAATTAGGACTATGACAGCTGGACCTGGACTGTTTAGAATGATGCAAAATAGAAACGAAATCATTGACTATGTTGTTTAGTTTAAGTTACTCATTTAATTCTGATTTAATGCTGGCATTCCTATAGTGTATGCATCTCAGTCATGCATCTCAGATGGATTTGTGGACATAGAAGTTGATATTTTACTATTACATTCCTACGCCTTTAAATGTCATCTAATGAAATACACTCTGCTTTGAATTTTGTGCATTTTGCCTGAGCCTGGTTTTGTTGCAGAAGTATTCAGCAATGAACGTAGGCTCCTTAAAAGCAGAATGGCTTCTTGATCCCATCATATACATATATATATATATATATATATATAAATCAAATACTGGTCCAATGATTTCTTACTGCTGGGTACATAACATTTTCTAGAGTTCTTTTCCATGTGATTAAAGATATAGTTTCTTCTTGGAAGATAGTACCTCAAAATTGCCTTTTTTTCTTTTCTTCTAAATCATTTATTGCTGTGTTTTTTCTTTAACTCTCTGATGAGGTCATCCTGTATCCCTGAAAGCAAACAGAATGTAGCAGTTAGGTATCGTAGATTTCCTAGGTATGAAAGGCAATGTTCAGCAGCTTTAACAATGCATCTTGACTTGCATTAATTGTGGGTTTATTATATGATTCAATAATGACTCTGAAGTGTGTCAGGTGTTAAAATATTCTACTCTCTTCTTCTTCAACAGCACTTTTATTACCTTTCTAGGTCTTTCACAACATAATTATCTCAGAAAATTAAAAATCTGGATCTATAATTAAATGTGGTAAAAGTTCTTACTAAAATTGCTCTGTTCCTTTCCTTCTGAAATTGTTTGTGAGGGAGATTAAAGTATGTAATTTTATGTCCTATCATAGAATGGCTTAGGTTGGAAGGGACCTTAGAGATCACCTACTCTAACTTCCCTGCCATAGGTGGGGATGCCTCTCAACTAGACTTAGCTGTTTAAGGCCTCATCCAGCCTGGCCTTGAACACCTCCCCAGGCAGCATCCACAACCTCCCTAGGCAGCCTATTCCAGAGTCTCACCACCCTTGTACTGAAGAACTTCTTAAGATCCAGTCTAACCCTACCCTCCCTCAGCTTCAAACCATTCCCCCTTTGCCCTATTGCTAGACACCCTTATGAGCAGTCCCTCTCCAGCCTTTCTGTAGGATCCCTTCAGGTATTAAAAGGCAGCTCTAAGGTCCCTCCAGACTCATCTCCAGGCTGAACCACCCCAGATCTTTCAGCCTGTCCTTATAGCAGAGGTGTTTCAGCCCTTTGTGGCCTGCCTCTGGACTTGCTCCAACAGCTCTGTGTCCTTCTTATGATGGACATAAGGTGGGTGAGTCTCATCTCTAAATTCTGCAGTGCTGTGAAAAACAAAATAAGCCTGTGGTTTAATAGCTGCTTTGAGACTTCCAGTTCTTTCACTTCTGCCAGTTACTAGCAAAAGCTGTTCTAAATACAGCTTTTTCGCTGCTGTAGTTTCATGAAAGAGATCAAGTAAGGAATAAAGTTCATCAAACTGACCTTACAGAGATCTTAATTGATGACACCTTTAGCTCGAGTGTTACTCATTGTGCATCTTAAAATTTGGCTGGGTTTTTTGTTTTGGTGGTTTTTGGGTTTTTTGTTTTTTTTTTTTGTCCTAGCTGCAGGAAAAAGGAGTTAAACATGGAGGATACATTTCACACTGTTCTTGAAAATGCAGCTCCCTCTTTGTAGTGGGCTGCCTAATACATTGTGCCATGAAATTTCCATCCTTCCCCTTGTTACTGCACACAAAGCAATTATTTTTAGTTTAGCCTGACAGGCTAGGAAAAGGAAGCCATTTGAGAAGTGAGGAGGGATGAAGTTTTGTAGAAATTCCAAGCAGCTCTGCACTGAATCATCAATCTCCAGAGAATGGAGACATTCCATAGAAATGTCACAGAGGCCTTCTGGCATATTAATGAGGAAGCAGCAATGAGCTTTTAGTTGAGTTGATTGCAGAGTTCTTACTCAGCCTAGGATAAAACCTCTTTAGTGTTCAGTAATAGAGCAGTTTAAGCAAACTAAAGATCAGGATAAGGATACAGTCCAGATTTGTCCAGGTGCAAAGGGACCCTTGCCTTTAGTGATGCATCCATACTGTGGTTTAGTTTATTAACAACCAAACTTCTCAGCTTTTACAAGCTGGGCTTAATAAAACCCCTGTCTACATTCTTATACTATAAGACTTTTCCTGTCAGGAGGTGGCAATTTTTAACTTGCTGTATACTTCAACATTGGCTTATCTTTTAATAGACTTTTACCTCCAAATTTTCTTTGAAGCAAAACCTGTGCTTTATTTTGGTATTTTTGGCACAGATCAACCTTGGAAAGTAAACAAAAGATAAATGATAACTGTTCAGGAACAATAACACGCTGAGAGGAGGTAGGGCAGGAGATTAACTAGCTAAAATGGCTGTAACATTTTATTTTTTAATGTACCTAAAATGTTCTTGAAGGCAATGCAAAAAAAAANGAAAAAAAAAAAAAAAAAAAAAAAAGCCCTTCTGTTCATGTACCATTGAAGCTAAATATCTAAAAATAAAAGTCAGGAATGCAAATGGGAAGGTTAAGAGAGTGAATGCAGTACAGCCACACTGTATTTCCTCCTGTTCTCTTTAAAAGTATAAGAGGAGGTATTGTTAAACTCTTATGTAATATGAAAATTAATTCTCTGGGCTTACTCTGGGAATAAGAAAAAAGTGAATTTTGCTCCTTTTGTCTCTAAATGCATAGGAGTTTTAAACACTGTAATTGCTGATTTGTGGAATTCTTGGCTGCAACACCTGTGAAATTATGGAATTTATCAGATTTCAGCTCAAGTGTTTGATTTGTTTTACAGCGTACTTGATAATTCAAAGTCAGAATAGTATGTAAAATGATAAAGCAAAAACAATCTCAGGAAACAATGACTGCTTTTCCTTCCCTTCTCTACCCACCTGCAATTGCAAGAATTCTGGCAGCAATGTTAGCCAGACCAGGCCCAAGAAATTTCCTGTTGTTCCCATGGCAAACTTCAAACCTTTCCCCAAAAAAACCTTCAGGACACAACTGCCGAGTTACCTCAGCTATGTGGTGCAGCCAACCCAGGTTCATATTTCTGATGTTGAGCTTTTCCTGACTCACAGACAAAATATAGAATATTCCAAACAAACCTCCTCCTCTGGATATATGGCACTAAATGTCAGCTTAAGCAGTATTCCTTGCATTTAATGAGATCCAGTTCCTCAGATAGTATTGAGATCCTATGCTGACATCATGATGTAGTTGTCATGGTTACAAAAGGACTAGCTGCTAAATACAAAGTTATCAGAAAGATGAAAATAGAGAAAATCAATGTCTGAGTAGAGAAGATGGTTTGGAGGTCAGGGAGAAATAAAGGGAATGGGGAGAGAAGCTAGGGAATTAAGCAGGAAATAAAATTGAGAGGAAAGTGCAAAGGTAGATATCTAGTGATGGCTGATCCAGGGGCAGGCTTTGGGGGAACTTGATGTGTTTGTAATTAACAAAAAGCCTTCAGAGAAATCTGGTCCCTTTTGGGTTATTTTCTTTGAAGCTTTGCATGTTATATCCTGGAACAGAGTGAATGATGGAAAAGGAAGCTATGTTCTGGTACTGAAGAGTGGACAGTGACTTTCCAGCAAGCTAATCAATCCATCTATAACACAGGTGAAGAAAAAAAGAGCTCCTTGTATGATGTGAGAAAGGAGATGTGCATAGAGCGTTCCCAACTGTGTGCCATTTCCTGTTGTTGGCATTTGGGCCAAGCTCCTTTTGAAATCACTGCTTTCTGAGGTGTAGCCTTTATGTGCTGTGCACTAGTTTGGGGAGGTAAAGATTTAGATAGGGTTTTTTTTTTTTTTTTTTTTTTTTTTGTAAATTGGTGAAAGCTAATTCAGCCTTTTGTTCTGATAAAAAGTAATGAAAAGAGCATCTGAGAGAATAGACTGAGCTTGATAGCCTCATGCGAATTATATCATAGTGATTCTCTGAACAAGTGGTTTGGGATCCAATTCCTGCAGTAGGATGGGAAATTAGGTTTCCATGGATACTGAGCCAGAAACAGCACTGACACACATAGAAAATGCAAGCTTAGTTTCGCTACAACTTGCTTCCTAAGGGAAGTTCTTTCCCCTTCCCCCCATCACACTCTATTTTTAAAGGAAAAGAAGCAAATGGGCATTTGAGGAATGGGTGAGATGAAACACAAGTGCCCCCTTACCTGGAAACTCTGCAAGAAATACCAGAGATATGCACATTTTAAAGGAACAGTTACAGATAAAACAAAGTATGCTAAAACTGGAGGAGGAAAAAGGCTGTAGCTTATTTAACTTCTAGCAATCACTGCAGATGTTAGCAAGTCCACTGGAAGGACAGATTTAACAGCAAGGATGTAGTTTGAGGAGAGCATCTGTTCTAGTGCAGGGTTATAGATGGTCACAATGTTGCTGACGTTCACCAAGGTGATTGAAGCAATATGTATATCAGCACTCATGAAAGCAAACCTGGTGGGAAAAATATTTGCCAGCTAAAAATACAGCATGGAAAAGCCAAATTATAGTTCTTACTCATAAGTTAGCTGCCAGATACAGTGATAGGTGATGGACTCTCCTTAAAAATGTGTAAGATAAGTGAGAGGAGGAAAGGTATTTGGCAATATGTGCATTCTAAAATCCCTTTTGATTCAAAGTAGTATCTGGCACTGCATTTTTAATTGCTGTAGAATAAAAATTGGAGAAAACTCACAATGTTATTTACTCCATGTACCATTCCATCAAATACAGGATGAATGCTGATAACATCCATGAGGAAAGGCAGAATAACTGGAAGGTTTCTGAATAATATAGTTGTCAATATTTGACTGTTGCTCCTACTCAAGAAATCCATAAGATATATATTCTTATCAATCTTAGGAAGGAAGTTCTTAGGAGGAAGTTCTTTACAGTGAGGGTGGTGAGACACTGGAACAGGTTGCCCAGTGTGGCTGGGCACCTCCCTGGAGGTGTTCAAGGCCAGGTTGGATGAGGCCTTGAGTGACCTGTTCTAGTGTGAGGTGTCCCTGTCTATGGCAGGGGGTTGGAACTGGATGATCTTTGAGGTCACTTCCAACCTAAACCATTCTATTATTAATTCAAACTTTAATTAAACTCTCATTCTGACTTATTTAAGATAGGATTTATACATTCTGGCTAGCTCCATAGGGAAGCACAACAGAATAAAAACCATGTATTTTGGGAAGAGCCAAACATTTTTTTTTTAATGCTATTTTTAAGACTTGAAGGCAACTATTCTCTAAGTGACAGGCTTAATCTCTTAAGAAATGCATCCAGGAACTTTAAACGGATTAAAAAGTGATTCCTCCTCTTTTTTGGTATTACAGAAAGACATAGGATTCCCATATGGTTAAGACCATTATTAGCTGGGTCATGCACCTGGCACAGCTCCATGGCTGTCCACACTTCAGAGTCATTAGTTTGCTCTGCAGAGTACTCTGGGCCTAGGTGCAGTTCATGTGAGTCATGCAGCCCAGGGACTGGTGTCTCTAATAGTGTGGAGAAACCCATCCTGTTTTCCTTTAGGGAAACTGAAGGAAACTGAGGTGGGAACATACTCTCCAGAGGAAAGAGGAGCCTTGGCCTACTTTATTTGCCAGAGTGACTGTGACTGTTGTGGTCACTGCATGATATTCTGCAGTTTTCTGCTGCTTTTTACCATCATGGGATAAGCTGGTTAGAGATTTGCCCTTGAACTGTTTGTGTGCTTTGGCTTTCTTTAGGTAAGTAAAAATTCTTAAAAGCGTATATATATATATATATATATATATGTGCAAGGGTGTATGTAAGTGTGTGCATGATTGCACCTACAAGACCTGAGTGTCTACTAGCATACCATAGGAAGCTCAGTAGTGGAAAAGGAAAAACACCTGTGCACAAGGAAAAAGTGAGGGACCATTTACAAACAAAAGTGTATGTGAGTGGGTACCATGTCTGTGGCTGATGGGCTGCTGTTGTGAAGTGAATGCCAATTCATTGCCTCTACAGGATGAGGTAGAATCTCCCTTCACTGCTATGATTTAGTTATCAGCCAGTCACCCAAGATGAAATTCCCACTTCCTGAATTCTTATTGTAGGCTGGCAAGAATATGAGGTAGACTGCTGTAATAACACATCCATCTTCTCAAGCTACTTCCTATCCAGCACTGCAGTAAGAGTTGGAAAAAAAAAAAAAAAACAACCAAAAAGCAAGCATCAAATGAACCAAACAGATCATCAGAGGAATAAGCTGCCATCCTTGTATATAACATCTTGAGTATGCAGCAGCAAATTGTTTTTGTTCTTTTAGTGAACCATCACAGCAAGAGGGAGAGTATTCTGCATAGCTCTACTAGGTGAAGGAGAAAAGCATAATAGTTACGAGCTCATTTCTGTGATGAATTACTAGTGTTTTGCTGCCTAGCTCCCAAACCTTTCGCAGTCAGGCTGAATCACAGCACTTCAGTATTTGCATGACAGACAGTAATTGTCCTCATTGCAGCTCTCATTTGTTATGTTATATTACTTAAAAATAAATGCTGCAGACTTGCCTCATACTGGCTGTAATTTAGAAAAGTGCTCAAGTACACACTTCAGTTTCAGCGTGTAAATTGATACATTATTAGGCCATGCCCTGAGGATCTGAGAATGCAAAAACCCCACAACTAATTTTATACCTAACATCCAAGGATTCTGATGAACTGGGATTTCACTTTCCCAGTGTGGCAACAAAAAGCAGATTTTTTTAAAAAGAACGTTCAATTCTGTAGGCTTATAACAGTGCTTGGCTAGAGGTATCAAGAAGACAGGGCCAGTCTCTTCAGTGATGCCCAGGGCCTTCAGTGATGCCCAGGACAAGGGGTAGTAGACCTAAACGCAGGAAGTTCCATCTCAGCATGAGGAAAAACTCTTTGCAGTGAGGGTGCTGGAGCAGGCTGCCCAGAGGTTGTGGCATTTCCTTCTCTAGTGACTTTTCAAAACCCGCCTGGATGCATTCCTGTGTGATCTGCTCTAGAGGAACCTACTTTGGCAGAGGGGTTGTACTTCATAATCTCCAGAGCTGGTTGCTTCCAACCCCAGAATTCTGTAAGAACTCCGGAGTCATAGCTATCCCTGAAAGTGCATGCAGCCCTTCTGTTCACAATGCATTTCTACCTGACTTCATAGATTGCAGCCCAAGAAGGAAAGAACTATTAGATTCCTGTAGGAAACAAGGCTTGCAATGACTTGGAAGAGGACCAAACATGATAATTAATAATAGAAATGGGCAACGGAAGCTTTATTTCTACAGTGATTCATTGTGATGCTTTTTACCTTATGTTTTGGGTGTGCTGAACTTTTATGCCCTTCTCTTAGGTGCAGGGGAAAATGTTTGGATACTTTAAGCAGTGTATAGCAACTCTGTGATGACACAACCTTTAGAAGCTTTTGAAGCCTATTTAATCATGCATCCCAAATGAAATATTTTTAAAGGATTTGTTTAAATTAGAGCATAAAAGCCTGAGGGAAAAGCCCTCAGCTGCCTTAGATTTCAGAGGAAGATTGGTGACGTCACCTTTCTGGTCAACTATAATGTCTGAGAGATCAGGAATAATAATAAACCAACCAACCTGATTCTTACACAATCACTGCTCTATTTAATGTTCGTAGACCACGCCCAGCTCCTGCAGCAATCACAGGGAAGAGTTCCCTCTTGTGGATAGAGAATCCTGCTGCAGACAAGGGATGTGACGCTTCAGGGCTGGCTGCGGAACGAAGAATCGCGTACCAGAACGGGGTAAAAATTGCAGCAAGCACGGGGACGTTTATCTCAACCATTAGAGTAAAGCCATGCGTTCAAAAAGTGGTGCCAAAAATCTCTTTCTCCTTCCTGCCAGGACTGAAAAAAGTGCTTAAATATAAGTGGGGTTTTTTGTTTGGTTGGTTTGGTGTGTTGGTTTTTTGGTCTTTTTGTTGTTTTTTTTTCCACTGAATGCATTTGTATCTGTTCCCTCTGTGCCCCACCAACACGTGCTAGACTTGTACTGCAATGAATGTTAACTCCACAGAAAGCAAAACTAATGATAAGTAAGTTTTAAGTATCTGTAGAATATCCTACAGCACAATACATTAAAATAACACAGCTTTTCAAGTCAGATGGCTTGGTTCTGAGCAATTGAGAGGGAAGAAAGAACATTGCAACATTTCCTTAAAAAGCTGAAACACCCTCTCTTGTTCCTGACTCTTCAGGTTTATAGAATAATACAATATAAGAAACAGACAACAATAACATTAGAGAATAAGAAAACTTTTTAAAGGGGTATCTATGTAAAGGTGTTTTACTGCCCTGGGATATTAAAAACAGTACCCAGGAGAAACACAGAAAACAGAACAATATAATTGGAAGTTTAGGATAAAGACAATCAAAAGCTAGTGAGAGACCTAGAGAAATTATTGTTGCTGTTATTATTACACGTCCAAGTAAAACCAGCATCCCTGCAAGAAAATGATAGGACTTAACCAAAAGATAATGTGCATTCCAGACACCAGGGAACTGTTTGTGGGTAAAGTGAAAAGTGTCTCAAAAGAAAATGTATATCAGAACACCAGACAAATTACCAATATCATAAAGGTGGTCAGCTTTTTATGTATTCATAGTTTAACTTAGTTGTATCCAGTGCTTAGGGTAGCACTGAATGTTTTTGGTCACAAAATTGGTTGGCAAGGCCTGGAAGTAAGCTGCAGTTGTGAAAAGCAGCGGTCATGAAAAATAATTGAGAGACAAAGCCATAATTATGTGGAAACCTTTTGCTAAGGCACCATGATATTTTTTACTAGGATAAAACCACACACACACAAAGAAGTGTACATTAAAAAAAAAAGTTTTAAAAAGTAAAAAAAACATTGTGAGTTACATGAGCTGAATATAGTTTGCATTAACTTCTACTATGAAAACAAGCAAAACAAAACCCAGAATTTATCTCAGCTAATTTTTAACTGTCAAAGAGGCTACATCTAGATACAAAAAAAAAAACAAAAAAAAAAAACAACCAAACCAAAAAAACCCCAAACCCTAGAAGCTTTCTGTAGTCATCTGTGAGACATTTACAGAGAAAGATCCAACTCGTTAAGGAGAAGTGTACAAATAAGGCAGGATAAATCAGCTTCTGCAGGTCCTGCTTTGTTCCATTGACAACAATGACAATCTCAGTTTCTGATTTACTCAAGATTTACTTACTTTCTACAGTGTTAGCAGAAAAAGTCAAGTTCTGCTACTGTCCCCTAACAGGGCTTCAAAATATGAGAGGTGGGTGGATATCAGAGACTAGCTGTAATCATTATGTATGGGACTTCTCACAAACCTTCAGCAGGGAATTTAATTTGTTTTAAAGAATGAAAAGCACCAAATAACAAAGTAGAGCTTTGGCTTAGTGCACTGACATTTGAAAACCACTAAGATTTCTCTCCATAAAGAGTGAGTGCCAAAGAACAAATGTGTATTAGCTGCCATGTATAACACAAGCTGCAAGTAAGTGAGAGCTTTCTACAGTTTTCTAGAGGCATTGCTTGTTTGCACCCTGTAGCAGATTTTAAGGTGGGAATGCATCGGTGCGGGAGGCACAAACAAGACACCTAAATGTAGTAGCTCCGTTAAAAAAGTACACACAAGAGGTTTAAATATTATTTAAGTGAGCAGATAGAGCCCTGCCGTTGCTGGCAACTTGACTATACATCACAAAGGCGACAGAGCCTAGCACTGTGATCTACACAGCTGCCTTACCGCAGCAAAAAGAAGTGCCTGGTGCTCGAGGTGTACGGCCTCGCAAGGCCACAAGGCATGGATGCTGCGGACAGGGCTGTGTGCCCCTGCCCGGACCTGCACCATGCGCGGAGGGAGCGCTTGCGAGCAGCGCCGGCCATGAGATCGCGCCTTAGGAACGAAGGCGCCTGTGGTAGGAAACGCCAGCCGCGACAAAGCACGGAGCAGCGGGCGGCGGCGAGCGGGCACTCCGGCACGCTCTGGCGCAGCAGCCGAGCAGAGACTCGAACGGATCGGTCCGCAGGAGGCCGGAGCCGCAGTGACCCGAGCGGAGCCCCCGACGCAACCAGCGCCGAAGTATAACCTGAGCTGCTGCTCCCGGCGCCGCCCACGGAGCTCCGCGCATTGCGGGGAAGCCCTGGCCGCCGCGCACGCGCTCTGCGGCCGCACTGCGTCGCCGGTGCCGTCTGGCCCGGCGCCAGGGGAGCCCCGCGGCGCGCCGGCAGCGAGGCCGCCCGGGCGGGGCGGGGGCCTCGTCGAGCGCTTATTTATAGCGCGGGAGGCTCCCTCTGGCCCGGGAAGTCCTTTCCCGCGGCTTCGCACTGTGCGTTCTGCCTCGGGCGAGGAGCCCGGGTAAGCGGCCCCTCCGTACGCGGCTCTGGGTTCCGTGCGGAGCCCGTACTGGGAGCAGCCCGCATCTTCTAGGAGGGCAAGCGGGAAGGGGCTGCGGCTGTGTCAAGGGACAATCCTAAGAGTGCGAGAGCAGAGTCCCAAGCGCTGTCACTATAGTCGCGCTGAAGTCAAGGGCGGCTGCGGCCGTGCGGTACCCGGGGCTCTGGCTTTCGCGGTGCCTCGTTCTCCGCTGCGGAAGCGAGGCGCGTGCAGTTTGGGTCTGGCACTGAGGGTTAGAGCTTCTTGGCTCTCGACTGCAGCGAGTAGAGCAAAGGGCTCTCGGCTCGCCTCCGGAGTCCCAGTGATTCCCCTTTGTCTGGAACAGGCAGCCCCCGCCTGAGGCGCGCTGCCAGCGCCCAGAAAACTCCTTCGCTCCGAGGCTGCCGAGTGCGCGGTCCCCCGGCGGAGACGTGGGCAGGCTAGTGCTGCGAGCGGAGCGAACGGAGCGGGTGTGAGTGGGAGCTTTGCGGCGGTGAAGCTCTGCCGGGCGCTCCCCGAGACGATCGCGCCGCCAGCCCGGGCAGCAGCCTTGAGCCGCCGTGGCATGGGGCCTCCGCGCGCTCCCGCAGCACGGGGGCGGCGCGCGCGTCCCGGTAGCAACCCGGCCCCTGCGCCAGGGCTCCCCCACCCCCGTTCCCGGGGCCGGAATCGCCATATAAGGAGTGGGAAGCCTCCGCCGGAACCAAGACTTATAAGGTTGTTTCCTAATATGGAAAGTGCGGCGGGGGCTTCCGGCGGGCTGGCCGGGGAGGGCGGGGGCCGGGGACCCCGCGCTCTGGGGCCGCCAGCAGTGCGGTAGCGCTGCGGCGGCGGTGCCCATAGTGGGGAACAGGCCCGCAACGGGCACGGGGCTCCCAGCCCGGGGCGTGCGAGGCCCCCGAGGCCTGGCTTTCCCCGGTGCCAGGCTCTGACGCCAGGCGGGGTCCTCCTGCCCTCATCCATATAAGGGCTTCCTGCTTTCCATATATGGCCATGTACGTCAGGGCTTGGGGCGGGCCGCGGCCAGTGGGACCCCATATATAGAGGCGACTCTGGGGCGGGCGGGGAGCCGAGAGCTTCCAGNAGGCGACGGCCGCTTCTCCACAGCCGGCCCGTCCGCCGGGCCTGCGGCGGCAGCGCCACCAGCCGTCAGAGCCCGAGCCCGGCGCCCTCATGGCCGCGGCCAAGGCAGAGATGCAGCTACTGCCCCCGCTGCAGATCTCCGACCCGTTCGGCGCTTTCCCGCACTCGCCCCCCGCCATGGATACTCACTATCCCAAGCTGGAGGAGATGATGCTGCTTAGCGGCGGTGGCCCGCAGTTCCTCGCCCCCCCCGGGGCGCCCGAGAGCGCAGGTTTCGGCGCCGCCGGGGAGCCCGGGGAGCAGCACTTCGAGCACCTTGCCGCAGGTAAGCGCTCTGGCCTCGCCCGTGCGGGCGGGGAGTCCCGGTCTGCTGCGGGGGCAGTGGCGCCTGCGGGGACTCCGCGCTGCAGCGGCGCTCCTGTCCCAGCGGCTGCGCGGGGGGATTCTCCTGTGTGCGTCAGCGGCCCCGAGCTAGCTGCTTCTGGAGAGCTGCCAGTGGCGCTGCAATATGTGACGCTCAATTATTAATTAACCAGAAGCAAGGATCTGGGGCTGCGCTGTGTGGGGATGGCTCGCGAAGTACTGGCAACAGCTGCAGTGTGGCCGCTGGAAGTAATCGCTATTCCTCTCTTTTCAGACACTTTTCCTGAGATCTCTCTGAACAACGAGAAAACCCTGCCAGAAACCAGCTACCCCAACCAAACGACGCGACTGCCACCAATAACATACACGGGGCGCTTCTCCCTAGAGCCGGCTCCCAACAGTAGCAACACTTTATGGCCAGAACCCCTTTTCAGCCTCGTCAGTGGGCTCGTGGGCATGGCTAATGCACCTCCCACTTCTACGCCTTCTTCATCATCACCATCCTCTTCTTCGCAGAGCCCCCCTCTGAGCTGTTCTGTCCAAGCCAGCGAGAACAGTCCAATTTATTCGGCTGCACCAACTTTTCCCAATTCCAGCTCTGACATTTTTCCTGAACAGCAATCCCAGTCCTTTCCCAACCCCTCTGGAGCTCCCATCCAATATCCACCTCCAGCTTATCCAACTGCTAAAACCAACTTTCAGGTGCCAATGATCCCGGATTACCTGTTCCCTCAGCAACAGGGTGAGCTCAGTCTTGTTCCAGCTGATCAGAAGCCCTTCCCAGCCCTTGAGACCAGAGCACAACAGCCTTCCCTCACACCGCTGTCCACTATTAAAGCGTTTGCTACTCAGACTGGCTCCC
This sequence comes from Psilopogon haemacephalus, assembly GCA_013396835.1. NCBI lineage: Eukaryota > Metazoa > Chordata > Aves > Piciformes > Megalaimidae > Psilopogon > Psilopogon haemacephalus. Next base: position 159,412 of record VWZI01001497.1, on the reverse strand, counting down.
AAGAATTGAAGACTCTCAACACTAACTATCAGTCCCAGCTGATCAAGCCCAGCAGGATGAGGAAATACCCAAACCGTCCTAGCAAGACCCCTCCTCATGAACGACCCTATGCCTGCCCAGTGGAATCTTGTGACCGGAGGTTCTCGCGGTCCGATGAGCTAACGCGGCACATTCGCATCCACACGGGACAGAAACCTTTCCAGTGCCGCATCTGCATGCGGAACTTCAGTAGGAGTGACCACTTGACTACGCACATCCGCACACACACAGGAGAGAAGCCATTTGCCTGTGACATTTGTGGCAGAAAGTTTGCCAGAAGTGATGAGAGGAAGAGACACACTAAAATCCACCTTAGGCAGAAGGACAAGAAAGTGGAAAAGGCAGCTCCAGTCTCAACTGCTTCCCCAATTCCTGCCTACTCATCCGCTGTGACTACATCATACCCTTCCTCCATTGCCACCACTTACCCCTCTCCAGTGCGCACAGTGTATTCCTCTCCTACTCCATCTTCATATCCCTCCCCTGCACACACCACATTCCCATCTCCTTCTATAGCAACCACTTACCCATCTGGCACTGCCACTTTTCAGACCCAAGTGGCCACCTCGTTCTCATCTCCAGGGGTCACTAACAATTTCAGCTCACAGGTGACCTCAGCACTTTCAGACATGACGTCAGCCTTTTCTCCAAGGACAATTGAGATATGCTGAGATTACCTCCTGGAACAGGAGAGTTCACCTTTTCCATTGGTATTATCAGACATGGAGTCTCCATCCACTCCCCTAACATCATGCGTTGCAAGGCTATTTAACTTTTCTTTAAACTTCAGCTGCCTGAAACAACTGCCATTTAAGTTTTCCACCTCTGTCGAATGACTTAATTTGCATGGACTGTGGATATAAGTTCAGTATGTTTTCCCCCGTAAACAATAGTCTTTTATTAGGAAGAAAGGACTTTTGATTAAGTATATAGCTGATGTAAATTGTACATGTGCCATGGTTTTGCTTTCCTTTAGGTACTATTGATGTGAAAAATCTTTGCATATCCATATTGTATTATTTGGAGTTTGCAGGGCCATATTTTGTAAATGTTAGTTCTATTTCAGTGACAATGCTATAATAAGTTTCAAACTTCTTTGGGAACAGCACTTACTGTATTTGAGCATGTTAGAGTGATGCTATGTAAATATCACCTGATGAGACACTCACATGTGGCAGAAGTTTTGTTTTTAAAGTTACAAGTCTTGGTGCCTTTTTGTGAAGCCTTGCTGACGTCATGCATATGTGTGAACAGATGCTTTGCATCTTGCCTTAAAGTGAAAGGGATGTTACTCAAGAATGTAAAGGAGAGCAGGGAATGGGTGGGGAGGGGAGCATGAGAAAGCCCTGGGGGATGGAATGTAAGCAAAAAACCCCCCACAC
>VWZI01001497.1:144068-157920 GCA_013396835.1 Psilopogon haemacephalus | reverse complement strand
TATATATATATATATATATTCAGGAGTTGGAATGTTGTAGTTACCTACTGAGTAGGCAGCAATTTTTGTATGTTATGAACATGCAGTTCATTATTTTGTGGTTTATTTTTACTTTGTAATTGTGTTTGTTAAAATGAAAGTGACTGTTTGGCTTCTAAACACATTGAATGCGCTTTCCTGCCAATGGGATATTTGGTGTAAAATACCCTTCAGAAAAAAATAAATAAAATATCAAATCATGTGACTTCCACATTTTCCTTTAAGTTGCTGCATAGGAAGACTGTGCTGCAGCAACCCTGTCTCCCAAAAAAATACCCACTTGGCAAGGAGGGGAGCCTAATCATTCTTAAGTCCAGCTGCTTGCAAAGGCATGGATGCCGTACATGAGGTGCAACAGCTGCTTTTTAGAAGTAGCCATAATTCCTGCTCTCTGGCTTTTCCAGAAGCATGCAAGTCAATCTCAGGAAGAAAATCAATTATTTTAGTGTTAAAAATAAGATTTGAAAATTAGACACTGAACTGGGTGTTCATAGGTAGTCAGAAATCTTACTGGATGGCAAGATAATAGAGCAGTTTCTAGGCTGGAAATACAATAAGGTCTGTTAAAATGGCTGGCTGACAGAAAGTAATCCTGCTCACTTGAGAGCTCTCATAAATTCCTCAACACAACACAAGGCATAGAAGTGCATGGGCCTGCTAACATTTAGTAGAGATGTTTATAGGAGGAAAGCATTTCATTATGTGATGCTTTGAATTACATTTCAGAGGGTATGTGAACTCTCTTCAAAGCGCAGAGGAATTTGCATCCATGAGAACTGGTGGTGCAGGCACAGAGGATTCTGATGCCAGTCCTTTCAGGTGGTCTCTCTCTACAAATCACTAATGTTTAGGGTTGTGAGGGGCTGGGATGGAGATATAAACCTTGATGAATCCCAGTCTGTTGTGTCTCAGACAGGACTGTCCTCAGCGGGTTAGGACAAGCTGTGGGTAAGGGCATGTGCTGCATTGTCTCTGTGCTGGTCTGTGCCTGCAGTGCCGGGTGCGGTCTGCAGGCTGCTAACAGTGACTTTCCAGCTGGCCCTGCTGGGCCTTTTCACAGCAAAACACTAGCTCTTTTCAGCCCAAGGGGTTCCGGCCTCCAGCCAAGGCAGATTGACTAGGCAAGCTGAATATGTGGCTTCACACTGCCTGAGCATGTAACTCATGTCAGGAGCCATAGAATCCACTTATGGGAGACGAGACAATGAACAACAGCCTTCAAATATGATGCTTCAAAGAAGGAAACACATTATGTAAAGCTAACCACATTTTTTTTCCCCACCTCCAGTTTCCAAACTTAACAGCAAAGTAAACACTTGGAGTCAGCCCAAGCCCATTCTGATCTGTGGGCACTGCTCTATTCAGATGTTTAGAATAGAATAGTTCAGCTGGAAGGGACCTAGGGCCTACAGCGATCATCCATTTCAACTGCCTGACCACTTCAGGGCTGATCAAAAGCTGAAGCATGTTCTCGAGTGCATTGTCCACATGCCTCTTAAACACTGACAGGCATGGGGCATTGACCACCTCTCCAGGAATCCTTCCGTTTGACAACCTTCTTGGACAAGAATGGTTCATAATGTCAAGACTGCACATCCCCTGATGCAGCTTTGAACCGTTCACAGTTGTCCTGCCCTGTCACTTGATATCAAGGAGAGAGATCAGCACTCCCTCCTTTCCATTTTCCCTCCTCAGGAAGATGCAGATACTGCTGAGTTAAAGCAAGTCTCTGCTAACTCCTGGTCTAGCCTTCTGCAATTGTTGTTGGGCTAAAAAACTGACCAAGTGGGCTCTCAAGCAATGTCTGATGAGCCTGAGGATGCCTCAGGGTCCTCAGAGCACGCTGTAGAGAAATAAGCAGTGATGGTAATTGCCATACCTAAAAAAGGCAGCAAAGAAGGTAAGTGTGCTTTCATGCATTGAGCGCACGGTGGACCAAAACAGTCAGTGTGCAGGGCTTTACAGAAACGAAAGCAAAAGCACTGGTTCCAGCAGCCGGGCACGTCCCTGACATCTGGCTAGACACCTCTGCATACAAGGCTGGCCTGTGGGTGCCAAGGCACAAGTGCAAGGGAGATGACTGGCCCTGCAAGGCCCCTCTAGCTAAAAGTAACACTGGTCTCGCATGTGCCATGACTTCTCAGTTTTGTGACAGAAGACCCCTTCGACTTGTGGATGCCTCCAGAAACCCACCTCAACCCTCTCCCCCCTCTTCCAAGTCACCTCCTTAGGCCTTCTCCGGGAGGTTCTGCCATCTCCTAAATGGAGGAATTCTGGCCTCCCGCAGTTGTGGCTGTTGGTCACAGGCACTCCGTAAGCAGCAGTGATATCCAGAGGCACTGCATCATGTCCGTAGGGTTACTGTTGGCCTCCTGCTAACTCTGACTCAAAAACAGAGTAGCGCAAGCCAGTGGTTCTGAGGGCAGGGCTCAGCACCTGTGCACTGTAGCTCGCCTGTAGTAACCAGCAAGGTGGCAAATCAGCTTTCTATTCAACCTGTCTGAATTGCATCTCATTGCAGGAAGCTGCCTGCTACCAGAATCTCTGGTAGTAGTAATAACCACTGATGTGTGCCAAACAAAGCCACTTTACTGCTGATTTGCTTTGGTATAACTTCCTATAAAGTGCTCATAACTTAATATTTTGCATTTGTTCTAAATTGCAGTTCTGTTTTGCATTTGCCTTCCCTGTTTATAACGAAAACACATGGAATCTTCTCTCTTTTCATGGCCTTCATCCCATAAAAGCAATGCAGATTTCAGGGTACACAAAGCACGGTCTGCACATTTCCTGAAAGGTCTTTTCCTTTGCCGTTGGTCCGAAGAAGCCAGGATTTTTGATTCCTAAAAATGTTGTTCCTTGTCTGACTGGGAAGATAGGTCGGTCTCAAGGAACCTGTTGCCAAGGAGTCGGCAGGTGCTGCCACAGGCCGGGGAACCCCCTCGCCTCCCGAGCCAAAGAAGGCCCGAAGCCGCGCCGGGAGCGCAGCCGGGGAGACGGCAAGCGAAGGCCTCTGGCTTTTCGCTGTCAGAAGATGCATGCGGCCGAAGCTCAGCTCAGCTGTTTGTGATTTACAGCTCGGCTTCAGCGCCGGAGACCAGCTGCAAGCAGCGCCGTGCGTCACGGCTGGCGCGGCCCCAGCTGGGCTCGGGGAGCACCGCGGGGACGCGCAGCGCCGGGAGCGCGCCGGCGGGCGGGGCCCCGTCAGGCGGCCGAGGGGCGGCCAAGGCCGAGCGGAAGCGGCGCTCCCGCGGCCGCCGGAACCCTGCGCACCAAATTTGGTGTTTCCGCAGCGCCTTTTATGGCACTTCCGCGGCCCAAAAAAGGCGCTTCCTGCTCTCGCCTGCCCGGGACTGCGCTGCCGAGCTGACCTCTTTGCTGTCTCTAGGTGTCCTGGCAGGCCTCGGCTGGCGGCTGCGAGCAGGGGAAGCCTCTCCTTCGCCCAGGGCCCAGCGACGGGCCCGGGGCCTTTTCGGTACGCTCGCTGGCGATGCGGCCTCGGGTAGCGCCGGTTTTGTGCAGCCGCTCCCGAGGGCAGTGTTGGAGAACGGGCGGGCAGGCAGGCATGGAGCGTTGCCTTCCTGCTGGTTGCTGTCGCGGTTTCTTTAACAGGGACTAAGTCGCTTTGTCTACACGCCTCCGAAATAGGTAGGATGGAGTTTAAAGCTGGTGCCCCTGTCCACCCGGGCTTTTCCTCTCTAGAACCTTTCCGTAAACTGCGGTTCCCATGAGGAAGTGTGGACAGGCCTTGCCTAGGTGACTGCTTTGTGCTTTAATTACACTAAAACAAAAAAAACCCAAACCTTATTCTTCAGTTTTCTTTCTCATTAGAAATCAATAGATTTTAAAAAGCAGCTTAGGCATACTTAAAAGAGCCCGGTGTCCTCTGTGGTACAGTGTTGTTTGTTCCATTATGTTCTGTTAATGTTCAGGAAATGCTAATGGGGAATCCATATAAAGTGGGTGAAATGCAGCTGTTAAAGCTATTTCTGTCCTGACTCTGAATTACTCTTACCAAGTAGGTCATGGGCCCTGGCTGGCTGAAGAGATGAGACTTAGCAAAGAAAGCAAGAGTTGTAGGCAGAAATGCTGGAGTGAAGAAATACATGTGCTCATGGGCCTTTCCTATGGGGCTGGAAAGGTCTGGACCACAGGTGCTTGGTTTTGTGTAGCTGAGCAAGAGCTGAAGAAACACCCAAGAAAAAACAGCTGTATACTGTAAACTAGGAGCTGGGGACTGAAAGAGATTCTCTCAAGTATACCTTCAGCCTTGTCAAGTTTGACTAAAGCTAAATGGAGTGATCAGAATCATAAATGGTTTAGGTTGGAAGAGACCTTAAAGATCATCCATTTCCAACCCCCTGCCATAAGGCTGGCTTATAGAGAATGGCTTTGTCCCCCTCTATAGCAAAATGTTAATTAGTACCAGTGTATTTGTTGACTTCTTGGTATAAATGTCCGTGCCTTTCAATTTTTTTTGGTGTAATTGTGGCCCAGTAGACTCAAGAATTCTCAAGACTTTTTAAAGTGGAGATGAAGAGGGCTAGTTGTGTCGTTTTTGAGCTAAACATTCTGTGTTCTTATTTGTGTACATTAACCAAATGCAGCCCTAATAAGTACTGGTTAGACCCATAAGAAAGATCAGGTGTTTTGAAGTAAATCTAGGATGAAATAGGAGCTGTAGGTAAAGAACAAGAACTTTTAAAATACTTAGGTTAGTAGTCTTCAAAGTGACTTAGAAAAGCCCTTGAAACAACAAAAAGCAACCACCTTGACTCATAGGTGTTAATGACTTATGGTCTTGACTTAATAAAATGTTCACCTCTCAAATATCAGAGGCTGATGCTTATACCTAGTGCATAGCAGTGTCCTGAGTTAACACAGCCTTTTCTCACAAACTCCCCCCATCCCTGGGCTAAGATAAAGAGTTTTTCTGGAAATGATCCAGTGCATAATTACCTTAGCCTATCTGCAGAAAAGTGCAGCAAAATGCTGTCTGTTCCCCCCGACTCCTGACCCACAGCCTGCCCAGAGGAGAAGGCCCAAACCCCAGAAAACAGGAAGCAGCAACTGGAACAAGAAGCCTCTCGTGTTACAGTCTGAACTTTTGGATCAGTCTGTGACCAACAGTCCAAACGGTGGGGATGAGATTTCAGCCCTGTGGCAGTGATTCCTGTGACTCCTTCCACCCCTCCCAAGTGAAAGCAAACTGGCTTGCATTCCTTTGCTCAGCTTCCAACACATCCAGCTGTTGCAGTCCCCCCATCACACCAGAAACAAATGAGTTCCACCCCTCATGGTTTGATGGCATCAGAGTACACTGTGCACCTGTATCTACTAGAGCTTTATACTCTTGTGGGTTCAACTTGCCAAGCCATCAGATCCATGCAGTCCAATAAATCCATCTGTCCTTTTGCTGGTTGGAGCAGAGCCAGAGCCCTCAGGGATCATCATACAATGTGTGTTCAATGTTCAAACTTTGAATCCCCATCCCCTCTGTTTTTTGGTTTTTTTTTTTGCCATTGCCCACCCTGAAAGTAATCTGCAGCTTCACTGTGTGTTCCCACATTGTTAGCCCCTGCAGCAGCTCTATAGGACCGTTTTTTAATTGTGCAGGAGATAGACTTACTTAGAAGTTTCTGTTGCCTCGCCTGACTTTTTCAGTTCTGTCATGAGTGTGGTTTCCTAGGGCTAAACACAGGTATCTATATGAGTATGCTGGCAGTTTTTGCCTGACCATCTATTCCAGTTCTTTTAGCAAGATGCTTCTCTGATAGACCACTGTTCCTGTTGTCTCAAGCGATACAGATCAAGAGCTTTTGGTGAGGGCCTGTACTGAACTGTTTCTGGAAATCAAATACACTACATCAGGTGAATTTCTTGTGATGTCTGTATGCTCACTGATTTTTCCATATAATTTAAAATGCTTTGTCAGGCATGCATTTCCTTTGTTATAAACTGTGCTGATATTTTGTCTGCATTTACTAGTTATTCCTCTCCCCAGTAAATCTTCTAGTCAGCTTTGACTAGTATGCTTCTACTAGCATGCCTGGAATTGTTGGTGGATTTATAAGCCTGAGGCTTTCTGAAACCTTTAGAAAAAAATCTCTTATGTGTGGTATCCAGGTCCCTGGTGCTGAGGTAGAATACCACAGCTATTATGCTTAATTCATCCTCAAATCAAGCATTTGAAGGGACACCATATGGTGTAGTGACTTAGTGATACTCGTTTTGATGGCTTAGTCCTTTCTGTAATCTATCCCAGACAGTTCAAAGTGTTCCGTAATGCCACTCCTGTAAAAAACATTTTAGCACAGGAACACTTCCAAAGTTTGTCTGAAACAAAATGGGTACAAAATCACTTTTGGTGCCCTCCTTATGTTTTGACTGTCAGCTGGGATTATGAAGTCCCTTGCACTTTCACAGATTATGATATGGCTGATAAAGGAGTCATCAGCCCTCTTCCTGTCTGCAAGTTGTTTTTCCTCAAGCTCTGTTTCTGGTTTACCATATTGTGTTTCACTACAGCAGTGCACAACCACATCTGTTTTCTGCATCTTAGCATTACTTCCACTTTTTGAGGGATGTTGTACTTCTCCTTTGTCAGAATAATTATTTTGGATTTATTCTTAGCCTTTCCTAACAGATAACAAAGCAGAATTGCTGATAGGAGGTCTCTAAATTATTTTGTCTGTCAACTAAGAGATCTTTTTACTTTTCTTGCTGCACCACTGCTTTCTTTTAACTTAAAATAAAGAAGTTTGGTAACTCCTGTTATGAAACTATGCCTCACGTAGTAGAAATCTGGATTTTGGTGCTTTTAAAATGCCATTGAACTGCTGTTGTGTTTTGATGGATGCTGCTCTGTACTTACAAAAAACCCAATTTTTTTTGGTGTGTTACCCCAAAGCATGTTCTTTTAAAATCTGGTTGGCTTTTCTGTGATTATCCTAAGCCTTTTTTTTTTTTCCTGTTGTAAATGTCAGCATCCTGATTGCATGTATCTTATGATGATGGGCATGCCTTGTGTACTTCTATTTTTAAACGTCCCTGATGATCCTAAATAATTGCACTGCATATCACCACAGCTTACTGCTGTTTCTTTTATGATAGTGTCTCTGCTCTCAGGTGGTTACCTTCAGTGAAAAAGGCTTTGTCTGCTGAGGAGGATCTGCCCCTCAATCATTCCCTGTCATCAGACTTGCACTTTCTCACCACAGGCCTTTCTTTTTTCACAGCACAGGTGTTTCCAGCTTGAACTGCTGTCACCTGTGGTGTTATTAAACAGTCTGCTGGAGTTTGCTGATCTCAAGGTCCAGGCTTTTTCCATGAGGATCCCACACTGCCTATGTCCTGTGTCCCTGGGGCTAGTAATAGAACAACCATTGCTGCAGTGGATTTGGAACCCATTTGATTGATGTGATGGAGATAACAATTTTTTTCCCCACTTCATGGGTGTCTGTTTTGCTTCAAAGTCACTTAGGTGATGAAATTATGATAACAGAAGTTTGCCAGCACAGCTGAGGTTTTGCTCATAATCATCAGAGAAGCTGGATGAGTTTATCAAACCTGTATAAAAACAATTTAAAAATCTGTTGGTAGGTTTTTAGTTAGGTTTTTTGTTTGTGTGTTTTTTTTTTTTAACAGAAATCAGCTCCAGAAGAGAACAGAACTGACTCTGTCCTGAATAAATAAGATAGAAGAGAGATTCAAAACTGAATGCTAACTACACATTTTGCCATCTTGCTATTATGTTTCTTGATCTACCAGGAGATGTTTTGTTTAAACTTAATTTGGCAGGACGTAAATGCATACAGGTTTCATTAGAAATACCAAAACACACAGTATTCTTGCAAATTGGGTTTTAAAAGCACTTCTGTCTGAAGGAGATGGCTGCTCAGAATCAGGCAACATGTGACATTTTCTATATAGGTTGGACTTGGTCATCTTGAGGGTCTTTTCCAACTGGGATGTTTCGGTGTTTCTGTGCTTCTGATTTTTCTGAAGCAGAAGTGATGAATAGCAGAAGAGGTTTTAGATTTTAATTTTTTTTAAAGTCAGCTTTTTATGCCTTTTCTAATACAGGCTATCATGATTCTAAGAGAGCAAAAGGAAAGTCACTGTAATGCATGACATCTGTTCATGGAGTAGAAGGGCTGGCTACCTGACTCTAGTGACTGCCAGGACAGGAAGTGACAGGGCTTTTCCACTTTTCCTCTAGGGTGGTGATGAGTTTTGTGTTCTTTTGAGGGCAGGGGTAGCTAAGTAGATGAGATGATTATGTTTAAAGTTCTGTGCAGGCTTTATGTGTTTTTGATAATTTCCCAGCTTTGGAGAGAGCAGCTTACGTCATACTGCAACCGAAGTGGAACTAATGGACGTCAGATACTCGTGTCCATATGCTGCCACCTTGTGTTTAGAAAGGAACTCAGCTTGGATGTGTGCTCTTTCTAGGAAATCCCTGTGTTGATAGTGCTGAAGTCACCTTGTAACTGTAGGTGTAGTCTTGAGTATGACAACAATCACTTTGGGTGTGAAAACAATCGGTGTGCAGTTTGGGTTCCTTGTGCCTTCCTTTATGAATCTGACACTATGTCTTTTGATTTTTTTTTTGGGGGGTGAGTTCTTCCTTATTGATGTGTGTTTTTCTTACGCTTTCTGAATTCCTCTCTGAACTCACATGGATGTATCTGGTTTCTTTTCTAGTTCAGGGCTCCCAGGGACAAAGGTTTGAAGGCCTATTTTTAAAGCGTAACATAAAGAGCACGACTTACATCTAAAGATTTGTAACTTCTCTTTCCTGACACTGCTTTTCATGGTTCATTCCTGCTGTCAGTTGACAACAATCAGAAGAGCCAAGAATGCTCTGTGAGGTGCAGTGTAAACTCTAAACTTCTAGATTCTTGTTTTAAGGAGTACTAGCCAAGCTGCTTCCAGTATCTGGGAGAGGCACAAAGCAACACTAAATTTCACTGTACTTTGAAGTCTGGGATGCCCATCTATCTCCAGTGAGCCTAGGCAGGACAAAAAGTCTTTTTATTCTTCCTTCATCTGCATGTGTGCAACACTTGGGCACACTTCAGAGAGTTAAAATTGTTCAGTGCCTCTTGGAACACTTGGCCTTACATAGGTCTTTTCAACGCCTGAAAGAAATCTTGTCTTTAAAAAAGAATCTGCCCTCTGGCAGCAGGGAGAGTACTTGAACACACCTATCTATCACGTAATCTATCTCTGTGTATTTGGAAGCATAATGGAAAAGGGACTGTTGAATTCTCATACAGTTTATGAAAGGTGAAAATCTAAGCCTTAGCTGTGTTTCTAAGTGAAGTTTCAAGGACAAAGCTTAAAAAAAAAAAAGTATGTGAGTTAAAACTGTGATTGCAGATCGTCTTTGCAGTGAGTGCCTCCTCACCCCCACTTTTAAATTAATCTAGACATGAAACACTGTATGATCACTAATGAAAGCTTATCCTGAACGATGGAGTTCATTCTGATGTAGAGGAGGGCAAACTTGCACCAAGGCTCGTACATCATCTAAACTGCTATAAGGTGAAAATAGTGATGCTGTCATTACAGGGTACAAATTTCATCCTTAGCACTTAAGGATTTACCTTAAATTTACTTGAATTCCTTCTGCTAAGTGATTGAAACATTTGCAAACTAGTAAGTAGCTCTGTCCCAGGCAGGATTGCTGTGTGGTGAGCTATACGTGCCTGTGTTTACTATTTGTGAACAGTGCTAAAGAAGTCCAGCTTCTGTGAAGCAAAATTGCGTTCAGAATCTTGATTTTTAAACTGAAAACAGTGAATTTGAATCTTAGAAAAGAGAATTAAAACTTAATATTTTAAAAAAATTTCTTTGTCTTTTACTGAGACCTACTAGCCTGTGCCAGATGTGTGTGCTTCTCATGCAGTGGAGAAAACATGACTGCATTCATGGAAGTTCTTATCCACGTTGAACTGCACATACACACAACCATAGCTCAGAATGTAACGGTAAAGATTTGCTACTAGGTGAAAATTAGTAAAAATACTAGATTTTTTTATCAGTAAATCAGATTTTATTTTGAAACTCTGCTTTTACATGGGGTTCTTAACATTCTTCTGTCACAAAAATGCCACATCTGGCCAGTGCCAACAAATCAGAGAGGCAAGGACGCAAAGCATAGAATTAGGAGAATGATTCTTGATTTCTACCTCTTGTTCTGTCTGAAGCGTCCAACGCAGAATATGTCCAATACAGAATCTAGTTGTGAGTCGTCCGTACCCATAGCAGGGAAGTTGGAGTACATCTGTAAGGACCCTTCCAGCCTAGGCCCTGCTATCCCCTGCCAGTCTATGTGCGAGAGTTGTACGGCTCGGTGCTGCCACCGAGTGTCCAAATGTAGGTACCGCATGTGAGAGCTGCGTTTGGGCATGAGCAAACTTAAAAGTGAGAATACTTTTCCCAGAAGGGATCCGCGATGTCATTGGAAGTATCACTCAATTTAGAGAGTCAAGAGAAAGGGGGGATGAAGTATCCTAAAATGAAAATGTCTGAGTGATCTGCTTTAAATCTTTGAGAAACACTATAGAGTAGTCATCACTGTGCATGTGTTTTTTATATAGTGGAAGACAATTTAAAATCTCTTAAAGCCATATAACTACTCAGAACCCTGTGTATACACATTTCCAACAAATTACTTACAAGTATTTGTTGACAGAAACCTTCTTTGTTTCAAGGACAATTAAAATGCAAATCTAAATGGTGGAACTGTAGTTCTGAATAATATCCCTTGGTAAAAATTATTTTTAAAGGTATAAAGATTGTTGTCCAGGCAGACTCTTAAGCAGTGCTCTCTGGTCAGGTCACCAAGCTATGTTGCTGCAGGACACCCAATTGTGCATCACTAGTGATTACAGCAAGAAAAAACAGAGATACTGAATAAGTACTGTTATTAAAAATGAAGCAAGTTTATGTTTTTTGGGGTTTTTTTGTTGCGTTGTTTTGTATTTTTCAATTGCTATTAGGACTGAAACTCTAGCTCATTTACTACACCTTTCTAAAAGGTTATCTAGACCAACCTAAAATGTGGCTTAAAAAATATGATGACAGTAATTTTCTGATCATTACAGTTAAAATACAGATGTGGTAAGAAATTATTTTCTGTGAAAGAATATTACAGCTTCCTGGTCATAGCTGAGTATATCTTAAGACCAGAGTGGTATGTAACACATTCGTAGAAATAGTGCTGAAGAAATCACTCAGTAGAGTTCTTTGTGGGGAAAGGTAAAATTTAGTAGTTTTAGGAAGAGCTTTTCAACTTACTTAAAAGCTAAGAGTTGTCTTACAAAGAGGCCTACGAATTATTCTTGAAAGAAAACCAGTTTGAGCTAGTACAAAACCTTCTCTTCCAAGAATTTCAGGTAAGTGAAGGAGTTGAGGCTGGTGTTATGGACATTGAAATAAATATCCTGAAGTTTGATCCCAGTTCAGGTCGACTCAAGCTGAGTGTCAGTATTTCTGACTTCACCTGCAATTCTCTGGAGCTGGTTTTTAATCCAGTGAATGTACAGGATCCTGGCTTTTACACTAGTCAAGTGAACAGAGACTCTTCCTTTGCATTCAGTCAGTGGGCACAACTTGATGTGTGTGATCTCCAGGGTACATCTCATGGTGAATGGCAAAACTATGATCTTCTGAAAGCCTGTCTTCCTGCTTGTTAGAGGCACTGGAGACTGTGCTGCAGTCTTGCACAGATGTGAAAGAGGGCTGATTAAAAACACAGCATCCAGTTATTTGACTTGTGCTGATCACAAAAGCAGAAGGGAAATGTGGTTCCACAAGGGTGAGTGGGAGTAGATGGATGGAAAACACACAGTCTCAAATCCTTTTCATTCTGAGAGGAGTCTTGGAGCAGAAAAGCAAGTCTTTAACTCTCTCTTTACCTCTTCTTGTAACTTGCTGATGATAGGCAGTCTGTTCTGAACATCTGTCCTGTGGACTCTGGCCTAATAGACAGGACTGTTTGTTTCCCCTTCATTTGTGTGCTGCTGATCTAAGAAGAAATGTATGCAGGTTCAGGAGACTCCTCTGAGACTCTCTGCCTTCCTGGAAAGAAGTCATTCCTAGAAGGTCAAACCAGTGAACTAGAGAAGAGTGCATGGCTGCTTGGGGTTTGGGCATGTTGGGGAACCTGAAGAGTGTGGAATGGAAGGAAGGTTACCTGCACTGTCAGAAAACTGGACTAAGGTCTGGACTAAGGTTTGGCAGGTAGTAAAGTGAAAGGTTTCCCAGTCAAGGTTAGGGTTGATATCAGGCATTAGAGTTAGAGTTAGGACTGGGGCTAGGTTTAGGGTTATGGCTACACACTTTTTCCCATACAGCCTTCATTCTGCAGATTTTCTAGTTTACTTGGCATCTTTGCCTAAGTGTCATTTTAGTCTTTTTATGCTATCAAGAACATTAACAGAAAACTGGGGAAACTAGGAAATCTTTATGCTTTTTGTTTAAGCTTCAACATAGAAATAAATAATGTAGAGTAGACTGGTGAGAGAAGTAGGGAGTGGAAGGAGACATTTTGAGTGCTTTTCATCCACTTCAGTCAAAGTGTATTTTCCAGTCTCATGTGAAATAGGTATATAAAATCTGTGAACATTGGTACTAGTAGCTCAACTGACTTAAGTATTCACTGCAGGAATAAATTTAATATTTTAGAACATGGCAAAAAAAGAAGATAATTTACCAAGAAACTATTTCTCTGATCATATATCTCACTGTATTGTAGCAAGATCTGGGTTGTACTCATTTTAAATGCAAAAAGAAGAGTTGCTAGAATCCTCAACCTGGCTGACCTAATTAGAGCCCTCCTCCTGTTTCCTATAAAAGGAAAACTGCACCAGGCTCAGTGCCAGTGCTTTGAGCACGTTTTATAAGCACAATGGCTGCACTTGCTCACGCTGGCTGGTACCAAGTAAAAATTGAAGTTCATACTGAGCTGCTTAAATGGTACCTCTGGGAACAAACAAAAAGCTTAACAGGATTCAGAGCCTCTCATGATACAGGGCTTGGATTAGCATTTTGGTTTCAAAGGTCAACGTGTAGCTATTGCTTCTTTCAGTCCATGTGCTCTCCACACGCAAAAGCAGACAAAGGGACAAATGCGCAGTTGAACTGCTACAATTTCTTAGGCTGATACTTCTCTAGTTTGAGGCAATGTCTGAAATGCTGGTGGAAATGGAGCAGGTAAGGCTCTGGGCATTTGCATTAAGAGATTGCTGACACACTTCAATTACAGAAGCCAGGGAAAAGGGGAGAGAGAGACTTAACTGTGTGTTAGTCTTTGCGAATTACAGTCTGAAATGTTAATTTAATGAGTGGTGCATTTAGTTACCCAGAGATATATTATGCTTACATGACCATGATATTGCACTATTAAAAATATATTTATTTTATGAAATCATAGTGTTACACGAAGTTAATGTATTTATAAGAAATAAATTGAAAATATATGCTAGAATACTACTGAATTAAATATAAATATTTGAAAAAAACCTAGATTTCTGTTACAAATATAAATTACACTTTTTTTTAAATCTCATACTAGTGACAGAAATACAAAGAGCTTTTACAGGCAAAATTATGGTTTTAGCTTGAGACTTGATTGTTAAGTGCATTCTGTATTTTCCTCTTGCTGTAATCCTGGAAGGGAAAACTTTTGTTTCTACATTGTTGGTTGTTTTAAGATGTAGAGTGAGCTCCTTCAGTCTGTGTCAGGGGGAAAAAGATGTGTGTGACATTAGTTGTGCTTGGAGTTGTTGCTTTAGAACTGCAG
>VWZI01001497.1:106205-144030 GCA_013396835.1 Psilopogon haemacephalus | reverse complement strand
TTTTTTTTTTTTTTTTTTTTTTTTTTTAATGGGGTTTGGGGTTTATTTTATTAATTTTAAAAAAATTATTCTGTATTTTCAGTTATGGATTAGCAATATTTTAAAATAGAATTATAAGGTTAATGAAAGGAAATTAAATGTTCACAGCTACTATAGGGAAAAATAGGGCGTGTGCAGAAACTGGCTACAATGGTTTATATGACTACTTTTTTTTTTTTTGTCCTGTAAATATCAGTTGTTTGTCATAAGTAAAGGTAATTTATAGCTTGATTCTCTTCAGATTTTAGCAGACTTTCTGATTATTCTTTAACTCTTTCTGCCTGTAGTAAGTTTTCTCCCTCCACTGTTTTAATCGGGTCAAGCTGAAATAAACTGATCATCTGAAGATGTAAAGGTGAATGTCGCTAAAAGAAGTCTTGGCCACAAATTCTTGTGCATCTTCTTAGGTCACCTTAAAATTATATGCACAGGCTGAATACTATAAGTAGTGATTATTTTCTCAGAGGCACCCCCCATTTTCCGTGGGATTTACCAGTTGCTTTTTATGTAAAGCTACAAATAAAAACGAATTGAGAATGCACGTGGTTTTCCACCATTCTAAAAGGAAAATTAAATCATTGCTATTGAATAGGTGCCATAGCTGTTTGAAGTATGTATCTCTGCAGCCAAATCAGATGCTTTGGTCTAATTATGAAGTTTCGCTTCATGAATAGCAGGACCTGATCCTTTATTTCATGCAAGTGAAAGATGGGAGTTTCAAGATGCAGACCTGGTAACATGACAGCGTTACAGTAACTGATCTTGGAAGGGTCTCTACCATGTTTGTAGCTGCGGCGCAGGAGCGACCGCGCTGAGCCGGTGTCGCCGGCACAGTGCCGGGGTCACCGCTGCCGAGCCCCGCAACACCAGGTGTGTGAGTGGGCTTGTTCCCTTCTCCCGTGAGGAAACGAAAATTAATAATTGAGACGTCCGGGATGATTTTCAAATCGAAAACTCATTGAGGCTGTGCTGTTAGACTGAAATGGAGGGACTGGGGCTGTTTGTGGGTCTCTATTAGAGCTCGGTAGCAGGTAGGTCACACATTGGTATAAAAGGCTTCTAAGTGTTCTTGATCATATCCAACGGCTACAAGCGGGAAGAGCGATTTACGGGCTCGCAACACGGGGCAGCCGCTCCCACGACTGGCAGCCGCTGCCAACTGCGGGGGGCCTTTCGAGGCGATGGACTCCACCTCCCCCGGAACCCCTGCCGCACCACCTACGCTTTAAAGCCCCGCTCGGACCCCGCCCCCATGGCGCCTTTCAGCCAATGAGCGTGCGCCGGCAGGAGGTGCTTGCGTCGGCTGCGTCCTCGCGGCCCAATGAGGTGGCTCCGAGCCTGGCGGCGCAGAGTGTGCTCCGCCCTTCCCGCAGCGCCCAGCTAGCTCCGCGGCCGGCCGAGTAGCAACAGCAGGCCCAGCTGCGCCGCCGCCATGGTCGGCCGGGAGAAGGAGCTCAAGATCCGCTTCGTACCGGGCTGCTGCGAGCTGGTGGAGGTGAGCGACGGCGCCGGGAACCCGCGCTCGGGCAGTGTTCTCTGGGTGCGCAGCAGCGGCGGGTGGGGTGCGCCCGGCTCCCCTCAGTGGGCTCGGCCGTATCGTCCTCGCAGCGTCGGGGGCCGGGCCGGGCCGGGCAGGGCCGCGTAGCTTCAGCACTCCGCTCTCGGAAGGTGCTGCTATGTGGGGCCCCATGGCAGGCGGAGGAGCGCCGCGTCTGGTGGGGCTGGGGCCGGATCGCTGAGGCGCAGTGCGGCTGCGGCCCAGCCGCCTTCCTCCTCGACGCACGTCCGCTCTGCCTTGTAATGTTACTTCATTTATCCTCGTTACTCTGTCGGGATTTACCCGTGACCTGTAGAAATGGAAGTTGTTTTATAACTCCTGGCTTGTCCTTGCTGTTGTCGCCCTAAAGATGATTTGCAGCAGGAAATTCTGTCCGTTACACAGCTTCACTAGTTCTTGTACTGAAGGTTGTTCGGTGTAGGGAACGCCGAGCAGGCATTCCACGGACTGTTGTGGGCTTCTTGTTTTCTGTTGCCACGTTTTGTTGTCAGTGACGTTCAACAGGTGGAAGCCTCTGCGGTGGGGACTGTGTGACCTGGAGCTTCAGTGCCTAACTTGTCAGCGGTAGTTCGGATTCGCTTTCAGAGAGCTGAAGGAGATGTCAAAGTTCAGTGAAGATTTGTCTCGCTGTGACTTCCTTTTGTTGTCTTACTGTGTTGCAAGCGGGTATTATCCCGGCAGCTTTCGGGTTTAGTGGAGATTCCTTAAAAGAGGTATTTTTGAGTTCGTTATGATTTTGTCAACTTCACTTTTGGTTGTAAAGCTGAAGAAGTGTTTGTGTTTTGAATTCCCCTTCGAAATCCATCGTGCCGCTATTCTTGTTAAATAGACTCACTGTATTTTGGTAGTGCGTACAGAGTAATCTTAGATCTAGTAAATGGCGTTTTAAAATTGTGCTGTTGTTATTTGTCACAAAAATAGACAATTCTTATGTAAGTTTTTAAGGAGTTTGAACATCAGAGAAAAACGGAATGCTTTTTTTTATAAAGCTTGAAATTGTTCGCTTAAGTAATAACTATTCAAAATTAGTTGCCAAGTGCGTGAATATGGTTGTCTTTTAGTTGAGAAACATGTGAAAGATTTATTAACAGATAGATTGAGCAAGAACTTGTGTATCAGTCTATAAAACTTAAAAGGACAACATTTGAGTTTGTGGATGTCTTTTTAAAAATACATGTAGTTAGTAAAATTACTGTAGCTTTTTAGGGTAACAGCTAAGAGCACTTCTTTGTTAGCTGCATTACATCATTGATACTGCAGCCATACTTCAGAAAAAAAACCCATGTAAATTAATAGAAGTCAGAAGAATGCTGCATTGTATGTGTTATCAGCTCAGTGCTAATACTACTAGATAGGAGATTTTTGCCACCTACTCTTCTAGAGGACTATGATTAATTCTTTGCAAGATAAAGCAAGTGACAGCAATGTAATTTTTAGCTTTGCTAATTAACAGCGATTCTCTGGGTGATACCTCGAGGTATGTGGTGCTGTTAATATGTATTCAGTGGAATGTGAGGGCAGCTCTGAGGCAGCAGCAGCAGTAGCTTCTGAAAGTCTGTGAGAACATCTGCAAACAGCTTTGCTGGGAACCTTAGAGATCCTTTGAAGTCAGAAGTTCTGTTGTCTCTAGTTTCTGTGACAGAAATGCTGTTGCAGCTGGGTGACATTCTGAAAAGGTGCAAGGCAACATATAGGGAAAGACTTTACTGCAGGTTTTGTATTATCAGAATGTTTAACTTCTGGCAAGGCAGAGTTATGTTTAAACTTGTGGCTAGTGCGTGTTGAATTTATGGGAAACATCTATCATTTGGTTTCTCAGAAACAATTTACTGAAGTAAATTAGTCTTTCAGACAAGTACAGTATTTCCTTGGTGTGGTGGAAGTTTTGACTGTGATCAGTTCAAGTTTTGCTGCTGTTGTAATATCCTTCTCATGGTCTGTGGGATAAACAAACTGAGATGGATGATGCTTAAAAATGACAGATTTTTTTTTTTTGTTGGTCACTTTCTAATTACTAAAGATATTCTGTGATGTTGTTGGAGAATCTTTCAACTTGTGTTTTCTGCAGCAAGTCTTTGATGTTTGTTAGGAGTACCCTCTGACCATGGCAGGGCTGATAATCTATCCTGTGGTGCTCTCTCCAGACTTTAGAAGAGGAAAAGTACATAGCAAAAAAGGCAAACAGTACTTGCATGATCTTGCTTGTGCTTTTCAGAGAAATATAGATGGCCTTAAAAAATGGCAAATAATCTTGTGTTCTGAGGTCAGGTTGATTGTAAAAGTAAAGGTGACTTTTAAAAACATTAATTGTAGTAGTTTGTAATTTACTGCCCAGATGTAAATGACTAATTTTTATCCAGTACTGATGAGAGTAAGTCATCCTTAGCTGAAGATGTAGAGCTGGGGAGAATGCATGCAATATGCTGGGAAATGTAAGCATTTGTTTTGGGATAGGCTGTTCCCGTAATGCACATCTGCATATATCCTTATGGAACAAAAGCTTTTTAACTTTAAGGATGAAAGACATTAATTTGAAAGTGATTTCTGTTGCTTCCTGTGCTGCAGACAAAAAGTCTGTTACAGTGGTGAACATCTAAGGAGTGCTCTGACATGACAGGGCTGTGTGAATGGTGAGGTAAAGATTATTTACAAATCATAATCAACTACCACAAATTGTCTTTGTGTACAAAGCTGTCAGGAATCCCAGGGTTTATGGATTCTGCACCCTCGAGGTTTTGTTCTGTTCTGGCATGCAAGTATATGCTTGTATCTTTGCTTTTAGCAAGGCCTTAGTCTTGATACGTGCAGAGGGAAAGCATGAAAGGAACAAAGAGTGCACAAGCAGATGTGATTCTTATGTTTGCTGCCTTGAAATCTTGCTGGTTTAGTGGGTGGTGGAGGAATGAACTTTCTGTGAGCTGATGTAATGACTATCTTTAGCACTGACTTGTGCAGTAGCTGAAGTAAAGCTGTTGTTTATGTTGAGAGTTTGAGATGCATTTTGCAAAACTGAGAAGAGCTGTGTCTTGATTTTACTTGTTGTTACAGTTTTATGTGGAATCATGATGAGTTGCTGTTCAATGTAATGAATTATTTGGTTCTTATGGTTATTGTAGGTGCCCCCCGCAGTGAGTTTTATGCTGTTGTTGCAGCCTCTAAGGGGCACTATCAACTATTATTTTTTGCAGAACGTGGTCCTTGAATGTTACATATTTTTGGTCCATTTTCAGAAGAACTTATTTTTCTGCTTTCAAATTGCACAAAGTTATCAAAATTTGAATGAGCTTAAAATTCTGTCTTGATTAATGCTTTGGTTTATTTTTCCCTTCTTGGCGAAATAAATGAGCTTCCCACTTAAGTTTTGTTTGCATTACCTGCAAAAATGTGTTTAGGTGCTTGACTTGGTGCAGTATTGGTGCTTTGAGATGTTTATGTTCCATAAGACACTACAAAGCACTCATGTGGCAAGGGAACCTGTTTAATACAGTAGCTCTGACTGTGGCTGTGTATATTTAGTAATACATAATATTAGAAAGAAACCTTCTGTTTTCATTTCCTTAGGAAGACGTTGATGTTCCCAGTAGGCGAGTTTTGATCACTGGTGCTACAGGACTTCTTGGCAGAGCTGTGTTTAAAGAATTCAATGAAAATAGTTGGAATGCAGTTGGCTGTGGATACAGGAGAGCTCAGCCCAGATTTGAACAGGTTAATCTTCTGGACTCTATTGCAGTTCATGACATAATTAATGATTTCCAGGTAAGTTTCTGGAGTAGGAAGTAGATGAATGGTAATTCTGTTGTGGCACTGAGTTCATGGGGGTTTTGGTGGGGCTAATGCTTTGGCAGAGCTCTGAAAAATATATGTCTGCATTTCCTAAACAACTGGAGTATGGGTTTGCTGTGTAGATACAGCTCTGAACTTTTCTATCATCACCATAGATGGACTGCAGGTAGCAGAGGCTTGTGTAGGCATGCTTGGATTGAGTTAAAAGAGAAAGATAAATGTGAGTTATTGATACAGTAATGAAGCAGTTCTTTTGAAGGTTTTGTTGAATACAGCAGCAGTGACTGTTGGGCATGCAGTACAGTGCACTGGTTTTTCAATCTTAACTTGCAAGGGGAGTGTATAAAACCTGAAATACATTATGCAGGATGCCATTCTATAAAATTACTTAAAATATCTTGGTAATAGCCTGCATCTGTCAAATAAGCCATGTGTATATGGCTTATCTGAAAATGTTAAGTGCATTTTGTATGTGTGAGATAAATACTCAAAGATGCTGAAAATCTTAATTGCAAAAATAATACTTAAACTTGCTGGTATCTTGAAGCAATATGGTTCTATTTTACTTACTAAGGAAAACATGTTCCTCTGAATGCCATGATTAAAAACATTACTACTTCTTTCGTTACTTCTCACAACATAGGATAAGCTTTTTTGTCTGTGGGAGTTCATCACTAGACCTAGGGTGCAGCTGCAATCTCTTGACAATGTTGTTTAAAATTAGTCTTTAATTTCCAGCCTCATGTTATAGTGCATTGTGCTGCTGAGAGAAGGCCAGATGTTGTAGAAAGTCAACCAGATGCTGCTTCTCAGCTCAATGTGGCTGCTTCAGGGAACTTAGCTAAAGAGGCAGGTAAGGAGACCATCTAATTGATTTGGTTCCTTGTTAAAATACTGCATTTATTTGTAGAGGGACACTAATATGAAACAATTACTGAAGGTGCTAGGTGTCGTTTCTGCACTCAGCACTCCAGTGATCCATTTTCCATATGGGTAGCACGTATGTCTGTGTGAAGGGTCAGAGAACAGCCAGAGTAGTTTGAATCATTTGGCCTATAAGATGAGGTCCTCTAGGGATTTGTTTAAAGGTTTATCGGCATTTCAAACAAGGCATGAATTAAAATCCATCATGTAAATCCAGTACCTGAAGGGAGCCTACAAGAAAGCTGGGGAGGGACTTTTTAGGCTATCAGGTAGTGACAGGACTAGGGGGAATGAGGCAAAACTGGAGGTGGGGAGATTCAGACTGGATGTGAGGAGGAAGTTCTTCACCATGAGAGTGGTGAGGTTCTGAAACAGGTTGCCCAGGAAGGGTGGTTGGGGCCACATCCCTGGAGGTTTTTAAGGCCAGGCTGGATGAGGCTCTGTCCAGCCTAATCTAGGGTAGGGTGTCCCTGCCGATGGCAGGGGCATTGGAACTAGATGATCCTTGTGGTCCCTTCCAACCCTGACTGATTCTATGATTCTAAACATTCTCTTCCTAGCTGGAGTTGGAGCATTTCTGATCTACATTAGTACAGACTATGTATTTGATGGAACAAACCCTCCCTATAAAGAGACTGATGTACCGAATCCCCTGAACTTATATGGTAAAACCAAGCTCGAGGGTGAAAAGGCAGTCCTGGAAAATAACGAAGGTAAGAGTGCACTCAGACTTTTTACTGGAGGCTTTCAGTTTTGATTTCTATGTTAGCTTAATGGACTCATTAGTCAGTGCTGAAGCTGCAAAACTGGAGATGAGGAGTGACTGAGAATCAGTCTCCCTGCTTGTTAATGATCCCTATTGCTTATAGGTTGACTAAAGCTTTATTTCTTACTGCTCTGATCTTCGTTTGTCTTACTAGTCAGCTGATGGACATTCACAAGCCTTTGTCTACTGTGACTCAGCTATTCCTAAAGGAAGAGAAAATTAATCATTAATATATTGTAATGGTGCAAACTTTACCACACTTAATATATAGCTGCTGTTATTCAGGGAGATGCATTGCAATTATTCTAAATGTATGTTTACTTTAAGGGAAACCCAGTCTTGTGATTCCATAGTAATGCAGATAAAATCAATGTAGAATTCTGTTGTTATGCTACTCTTTTGATCTTCATGTTTTGCTCTCATTATATAAACCATCAGGCCATCCATTTTATTTTTACCTACCTATCTTACCACACCCATCAGATTACTGCTTGTAACACTTTCTAAAGACTTAGTTGCTTAAAAATCAAAAATATGTTTCTAATTTATTTTCTCATTCTGCATTCAAAGTATACAAGCAATTTTTCAAATTCTACTTAAGAAAAAGATATTGGAACTGAACATGTTCCCTTGTATTTATAACTTGTATAAGAAAGAGACTTTTTTTTTCCTAGTCAGTATGCTCTTGGTTTCTATTCACAGACTGTCAGGAAGGAAGCTCTTCTATTTTGTTGAAGAATTTGAAGACAGTAACCTGAGTGTAGTTGCAGAACAGAACTGATATGTCAGTATGATGCTGTCACTGTGATTTTGTTCTGCCTATCCAGAGAATTAGACAATTGATAATTGAGTTTGATGGTCTTTCAGTAAGTAAATATATACTACATTTGAAAATGGTAGATCTTAATACAGGTTTGTTATTATTAGTGAGAAATAGACTTTCTGAAAAATAGGCAAAGATTTATTTAAATAGAAATCAATTTTAATAGGAAGCTACTCACTCCACCTTTTACTTAAATGTCATCTCTGAATTTGTGATGCTGTTTGCTCCATCTTCTAGATGGGTAATGAAGGTAAGACTGCACCAGATTCAAGTATGTGTGATTACCTTGCTAAAGTCTTCCCCCAACTTGACACTTCTGTTTTGCTTCATTACCTTTGTCAGCATGATCTGTCAGGCAGTAGTGGGTTGCAGCAGTGGTATTATTAGCAGAAGGAATTTTGAGATGGTGTTGAGTAAGATGCTTGAAAATGTCAATTCTATCGTTTCATACCAATGTGTTTAACATGTGTTAGTCTTCCAACCATGGTTTTGCCTGATATTCTATAGGCAAAATTTAGCCTGTCCAATGACTGTAGTTGTCTGAAAAATTTCCCTGTGTTTCTGTTGTATAATGCAAGAATCTCCACTAGCTGTTTGAGAGGGTTAGTCTATTTAAACCCCCACTATTTTACATTGCTTAGGAGGGGGATACAATATCTGTTTAATATTCAGTCTTACAAAAAAAGTTTCAGTAGCTCTTCAGAACCATTGGTAATGAAGTTAATGTCCTCAAAGTCTGAGAGAACTGTCTTGAATAAAAGGAAGGCAGTCTTTCTCTCAAACAGTGAAGTACTTCTAAAGACACTCAGAGATACTTCAGTTAGTAAAGAAAGGTAGAACATATTGATGTAGTGACCAAGTAACTGGTTTTAGAGCAATAAGTAATCACTGTCATGCTGAGGTGTTTATTGTATTTGTTTTTCTTGTGTAGGCACTTCTTTTGGTATGCTCTTCTGGGAGAACAGTTTTTGTGTTAGCTTTTTCTTTTTGTCTTCCTAATAGCTATACTGTTTAACTACAAATCTTTAAGAACTGCAGTGATTTGATGACTTCCCTTCTAATTTTAGGACTGTTTTTTATTTTTCCTTTAAGCAAAAAATACCTGTATTCTTGTTAATGAATTTGTCATAGCCTTCTTCGATTTCCGCTCAAAGAGGCCTTTTGGGTCTTCATGACTGAAACTGGTATGAAGTATTCTGTCATAAAATATCCTTCTCTTTGCACTTGTTTTCAGTTCATTTAATTTCTCAAATCACTGTCTTGAAATCTGTTACCTACTGGTGTATTCTATGAACCTGTTGCTTACTCGTCAAGCTTTTTTATTCTTTCCAAGATTCATGTCTTTTTTAAAATTTTATTTTCCTGGTGAATAATACTTTCCTTTATGCAGGAGGCTTCTGCAAAAAGGAATTTGTAATTGATGCCTCAATATAGTGGTTTGTGTTTGGTGGGATTTTTTTGTGCTTATTTTTCCCAGGGAGGATGGGGAGTGCTGGAGTAACTGCAGACTGCAGCTGGGTTTTAATTTTTGTTCTAACCCAAACAGGCCTTCTTTTTCTCTTGTGACATTAATGAAAGCTTGTTAACTTTCTGGAAGTCTATGGCATAAATGAAATAAGTGTTTGTAAGCTGGTTTAATTGATATAAATTAAAATAATATTCTAATACCGAATTTTCTTCATGATTTGTTGATGCTTAATATCACCAGTGTATTTCTTAATACTTAGAACACTCTTTTCAGGTTGTTCTTTCTCATTCATAATGATGCTTAGTGCTTTCAAATATTCTTTCTTTTAGATGCTGCAATACTTCGAATTCCTATCCTGTATGGGGAGGTAGAGAGGCTGGAGGAAAGTGCCGTGACTGTTATGTTTGATAAAGTGCAGTTCAGTAATAAATCTGCCAATATGGACCATTGGCAGCAAAGGTTTCCTACTAATGTCAAGGATGTAGCAGCTGTTTGCAGACAATTAGCAGAGAAGAGAATGCTGGTAAGAATCTATGGGAGCAAATCCCTTCAAAGTAAAACCAGTTTGAGTTCATGGGTAGCATAGGATCTTTCTGGAAAATTTTGCTGCACAATTGCTGCACAGAAATTAGTCTAAGGGCTAGCTAGCTGCTTTTTTTCACCTGTTTCCTGTTTCTCCTATAGGATCCATCAGTAAAAGGAACATTTCACTGGTCTGGCAATGAACAGATGACTAAGTATGAAATGGCTTGTGCAATTGCAGATGCTTTCAACCTTCCTAGCAGCCACCTGAGACCAGTAAGTGATATGGTCTTTGACCTGCAGGAGGATGGATGTGCTTTATCATTTGAGTAGGTTTCACACTAGATGTGTGGCTGAGGATTGTCTGGTATCTGAGGAAAACCTGCTTAATTGTGAAAAATCACTCAAGTCAATCACCAGCTTCACAGTCTGTAGTACAGTGGTACTTCTGCAGAACAATTCCCTTTAGTCACAAGTCAACCCTTATAATTTTTGTCCTCAAAAGCCTACTGACTGACAGAACTGGAAGGCAGGAATCTGTAAGAACTTTGTACTGAGTATGAAACTTCAGATTCCTTTCTCAATGTGTAATTAAGGACTTAAAATAATTTCTGCTTTGCTTAAGACACCTGTTCTGCAGTTTTATTGACACTTAAGACTACTCTTAAAGACATACTGAGAATGGTGTGATAATGTATAAATAAGCTTTTATTTATATTCAAAATAAATTCTCAGGATTCTGAAAAACTAAAGACTGAAACTGAAGTATGGCTTGGAAAATGGAGAGGAAAAAAAAAGAACAACACTTAAGTTGGTCTGAATTTTTTTCTGCCCGAATCTATTTTTCTTCAAGTATATTGATCAAAGTGTTCCTTTGTCAACGTTTTGAGAATTTTCTTTACCTTATGATTATAGTCACAAGGTGAAAATAGGAATAAAATGTAGAAAAGCATAAATGGTGAGCAGTAGTTGAGTGAGGAAAATGTAACTTAAGACACTTCCTATTGGTGTAATATGTGAAACAAATCTCCAAACCAAAAAGAAAAACACAAAATCGTTGAGAGGAGGAGTGCAACATACCTATCTAGAAAGATGTGAAGGAGAAGTGAATATGTAAGAATACATTTCCCCCGCCGGCCATTTCTGATTACTTTTTTTTTTTCTTTTCTTCCTCTTTTTTCTCCTTTTTCTGCTTATTTAGATTACTGATTGCCCAGTGGTGGGTGCTCTTCGTCCAAGGAATGCTCAACTGGACTGCTCCAAATTGGAAATGCTGGGGATAGGTCAGAGGACACCATTTCGAGCTGGGATCAAAGAATCACTTTGGCCTTTCCTTGTTGACAAGAGATGGAGGCAGACAGTCTTCCATTAGTTTGTAACTTTTTTAGTAAAAGTATGGTGTGTGGCACTTTTTTAAAAGAAAAAAAATAGTTTTGTATGAGTGTTCTTAAATCATGACATTTATGAGTTTTCATTTCATCAGGTGAACATTTGGTCTTGCACTAGTGAAACTTCGTTGGCTTAAAAAAGGTTCAGTGACAAACACTGAGCCTCTTTGCTCTCATGGATCTTACCTTCTGTTCTTACCAGTCTACCAACATCTGTTCCTAGCAGATTATGGTTCTTAGTAACCAGTACCATTTGAGACTAAGAATGATCACTTGTAGACTTTTAATTTTGGCTGAAATATGTTGTTGATACTCAATGTCTGTGCCATTGTTCTATATCCAGTTTCTCTTCTTTGAAAGCCATGTTCAGTTACTTTAGCACCAAAAAATCTAAAAATATGAGGCTTTTTCTTTTTTAAAAAGAAAACTTTTGAAAATGGTGTTGTTATGAAGTTAAACTGAGGTAGTTGTTAAATGTTTGTTCTGCTTGAGCTCTGATCAAAATGTTTTTTAAAAAAAGTGAAACTTTATTTTTGCAATTCTCAATTGTACTTTTTATGCTTGAAATATATTCATAATGTTCTGTAACTTGAATGCCTGCAGCTTCATATTTGTACAGTTAAGTTGTACGCATTTGTTTTAACAGCGACATAAAAGGTTGGGAGGGTGGGGAACAAAGAGATTTGACCTAAGGTTTTTTTTGGGTGAGGGGATTGGAGTTGGAGGATTTGTAATTTTTTTTTTTTTTTTTCCAGTGGAGGTTGGTTGGGTTTTGTATAAAAGCATGAAATATCTTAATCTTTCTCTCTCTCTTTTTTTTTTGAGCAGCATTTTACTAAAATTAGTGAGAGGAAGATGTTTATTAGTCATACATGGGAGATGGAGAGAAAAGGCATTTCAAGAATTTGGAGCACTGGCTTCTTTTGCACAGATTGTGGGATCCTGCACTGCTCTAGCTTGTTCTGGAACAGCAAAGCCCAGATGTTGAAGGTTTGCGCTTTAATAATTTAACTATGATATTTCACTATAAGCAAATCTTTAATCTCCTTGAGTCTAGTCCTTAAAGTTAGACTCAGTAGCCAGGTAAAGTGGAGGAAGAACATGGCTTGTAGAAGTTTAGCTTTCTTCTAAAGTGGCAGAATCAACAATATAAAAGTTCTTGGATTATCTGGCAGCAGATTACCAGTAAACCTAGGAAAAGCTGCATTGGTTGATAATTTATTTTTTCTGAGGGAAAGGGAAGATGTTTAGCTCTTAATTTGAAAAAAAGAGCTGGGTCGGGGGGAAGCAAATACAAAAATAGACTAAAGGAAGATCTAAAAATCAGCATTACATTCAGCCATTTCCAACTGGCGTACGTTAAGAGTTCATAATCCCACTTTGTTTTGAGTTCCTGATATACAGATGGTAATCTATCTCCAAATAGCCAATAAATATATATTACCAGCATGAGAAACAGTTGTTGGTTCTTGGTTTTTTTTTTCTTTTTTTTTTTGCCATCAGGATTTGTTCACCAGAATCATGAGTATTTGCAATTGAGGTCCTGCAGTGGAGCCAGAGAAGAGCAATGAGGCTGGTGAGGGGGGTGGAGGGTATGTCATACAAGGAAGAGCTGTGGAGGGAGCTGGGGTTGCCTATTCTGGAGAAGAGAAGGCTGAGGGGAGATCTTACTGCTGTCTACACCTATGTGAAAGGAGGTTGTAGTGAAGCTGGTGTTGGTCTCTTCTCCCACATAACCAGTGATAGGATGTGAGGAAATGGGCTTAAGTTGTGCTAGCAGAGGTTTAGATTAGACACTAGGAAAACCTTTACTTGAGTGGTCAGGCAGTGGAAGAGGCTGCCTGGGGCACTGCTGCAGCCACCATCCCTGGAGCTGTTCAGGAAGGGTGGGATGTGGTGCTTTTCAGGATAAGGTTCAGTGGTCAGGGTAGTTTGGTGATGGTTGGATCCAATCTTCAAAGGTCTCTTCCAACCTTAACGATTTTAAGACTTTCCTTCATAAACCAGGGATAAAAATGGCATATAATTAAAAATGTTTATTGTGCTAAAATGTTCTTAATTTTAGATACAAACATTCATTTCACTTTCCCAAAACTGAAGTCTTTATGATAAATGCATGGATAGTGGGTATCTTCCCACCCCCTTAAGACAAGTTCTGTTACTCCCCTCCACCAAGCATTGATCAATTACAGCAGCTGGCTACAAAGATATTATGACAGTTTAAGCCCCCAGTGAGCACATATTTATAAATGGGACATTTCTCTTAAAGCCCTCATCCTAGCCCAAATATGCAGACATTTAGGTAAATGCAGACAATTTGAGCTTGAGCTGAAAATCCGCTTCTGAAAAGAGAGAACTACACTATCTAGCCCCAGGATTTAAATTACCATGTGCTAAATATAGATCCTATTAATACTATAAAAACTGTACAGTCCATTTCTCTGCATTGGTTCTATATTATCTAGGCCACAGATGAAAAATGGTCTTTTGGCAGTATCACTGCCATTGGTATTGAAGCAACCATGAATGGCAAAATTAATTTAACTTAAAATTGTATACATGCCAGATGCAAACGCCCATTTTTAAGGAAATCAGATTTCATCCTCATTCTCCAGGACTTATTCACCTTTTCTAAACTTCAGTTGATCTGTTGAAAACAAACTAGGCACTTCAGCATACAAAAAAGTGAAAAACTGAGTAATTCTGGCAGTTGAGTGCAACAGTTACCAGGAATCTAGGACATTTACTAAGAAGCCATAGCTTCTATAGGAGTAGAACCAAGCACAGTTTTTCCTAAAAATACACCATTCTGGACCATTTCTATACTATTCCTACTAAACTGGATTATATACAGCATCCAAGTTCCCCATGGAGCCAGATGAAGTCTCCTGTACATCTATTGGCGATTACCTGCAATGGAAAAATATTAACAAGTTTGGTTTTTTACTCTTCCTCCCATCACACAGACTAATTATTAGCCATCTGGGGGGAGGAAGGCACTGCAGTCCACAGAACAGGCAAATCAGGATTTCAGACCTGGTCATACTGTAAAATGAAGGTCTAGTTGAGGTCTGTTTTCTCTCTCCAACACTAGCCCTATGGTCATCATCTTTGCATGTTCATCTGTACACCTTTTGCATCTTACCTTTACTCTTTGAGGAAAAACAGCTGCTGCATAATACAGGAGATGCAATTCTCCTTCCTTCTCCAAATGCTGCAGACCATGCAAGCCTGCCATACCCTCTTTTGGCACGTTTAGGAGGGACAAGAGCAAGGTTACATCAGTGTGTAAGCTCACCTTCTTTAAAAGGAGTTCTTGGAGGAATGTTTTCCTTGCGATCATGCTGGAAAGCTTTGGAAGGATGAAAACGTCTGATGCCCTGACTTGCACAGAGTTGCTCCTGAAGATCTCTGCTGGTTTGCTTTTCTTTTGCTAGCAACGTGCGCAGTTTTGAGACGTCCTAGTGAAAACATTATACTTGGAAGTTAAAGATTAAGAGCAGGAGAAAAACTTTGTTATTTATTGAAGCATCAACTAATGCTAAATGTATTGGTGGCTTTAAAAAGTAAACCAAGCTTAAGCAGCAGTGTAGAGAAGCCAGTACTATGATAGTATTCCTTTATAACGCCACTAAGGAGTATGGTAGCCTGCAACTTGCAGGTGCTGCTTTCAGCAGATTGTTCAGTAAGTGTAGACACTCCAAAAGAGGTAACAAAAACCAGGCAAGGTAAGAGTAGGGTTAGCTATTTGCAGTGATAGCTCCATAGATCATAGTCAGTTAAAACTCAAACAGATTCTTTTTGTTTCTGTAACCTAGTTCTTTGAGAGTATTTAAGAAACACAGACAGCAAGTAGCTTGCAGGATTAGTCTGTTAGTATTTAGAGCAGAGCAATCAAGCAAATGAGTAACTTAGAAATCTAACTTGTCACACCTCCTTCAGGTGAGTATTCTCTTCCTTCAGCTTCATCACATGCTTGATTTTTTGTTTCTGGTTCTGGTGGCCAAGTAGTTTAGCATAGGCATCACTTAGTTTATTCAGTTCTTCTTGGGCTGCACCATGCTCATTTAAGAGAGCATTTTTCTCTGCTTCAAATGCATCTAGTTGTTGCTGAAATACATGTAGAATCTTTTAGAAATCTTTAAACACAGCTGTTTACTGGAGCCTACAAAGAAGGGAAGGGGAAAAAGCTAGCTCAAAGGACAGTAACTTTAGAAACAGTTGCTGGATAAATGCTTTGGGATGCTTCTCCAGAGCATAACTTCAGTCATCTGTACTACTCCTAAGTCAGCAGATAATATAAACAACTACTTCATAACACACCTGAAAAGGCTTAGTTTTGTTATGCAATTCCTCATACAGGTTACGCCAGATCTTTATCTCTTCTTTTAAGCTAGAGCTCACATCTTCGTTTACAGTTTTCCTTAAAAAAGAAAAGAAAGCAAGAAGTAGTGTCATTATAATTCACTGTAGCTCTCAACATTTCTTTCCCACTAAAAAAAACTTTCATGTGCTATAATACACAGGTTTAATTTGAGGAAAGTCACCTTGAGCTTTCCACTTCAAGTTTCCTTTTCAGATCTTCAGTTTCTGCTTTCAGTTTTTCCTGAAGTTCAGTCATTTTTGCAAGACAAGACTCTTTTCTCTCCACTTCTGCTTCCTTTAGTGCAAGCTTTGTCTGGACTTCCAAAACCATCCTGAGGAAGACATCATCCACCCTTAGAGAACTCTTACTTTACTTTTTACACCACTTTAAATCCAAACCCACACATAACTGATTGAAAAGCTGCTAGAAGAACTAATGAAAAAGGTTTGGGCATACAGTGCTACAAGAAAAGAAGATGACAGAAAGCAACCAAGTTCAAGAGGTACAGTATTTTAACTTCTCATATCAGGAAGCAAGCAGTACTTCTGGAGTAAGGAAAGATCATGTTTCTTATTTATGGGAAGGAGTGAGCTCTGCATTAAGCGTTTGTCCCTGTGGATTCTATTTGTGGAGCAGTTACTGTGATATTTCTAAAAAGGACACCAGTCTTAAGGTATTTCAGTGAAGTATTTTTGTTTTCCTGTTTGTTCCACATGAAAGTAACTGTCAGAGCCATTGACTGAAAGATCAGTTTTCTAATGCATTTAAACTTAGTTAATTTTGTACCAATATTTTTAACCCTCTGCACTGGGAAAAGATAAAAGAGCTTAAGCATACCCCAAATACTGCTTTTATCTGTTTGAGGACCATGTTAAGTTTTAGTTAAGAAGGCAGTCCTTAGCTGCCATTCTTTAGCTTAAGGAAAGTTTTGCTTAATACCTTGCACATTCCTCTTTTGCTTTATTTTTAGTGTTTTCTGCTTCCTGAAGCTGCTGTAGGTTATCTTGGCTTATTTTTTTTAGGTTCTCAACTTCTTCTTTCAGAGAGGTATTCTCCAGTTTAAGGTGGCCTATTTCTTCAGTTACTGTCGTCTTGTAGCTGGTATTACATAAATAAGAAAAATCTTGTTACTTCAGGCAAAATACAAGTTAACATGTTCAAGCCTTACAACAGGAATGCAGAGTCTTGTAAGGCAGGTTCTGGCACTGATAAATCCAGAGCTAAAGGCGTCCCCATTTCCATGAAGCCATAAGTAGTAATAACTCTACAACAAATTCTGCAAAACATATTTTCCCAATTTTGCAAAGATTTAAAAACACAAGAGACAAACTACATCTGATGCTTAACTATCTGAAGTTTGCGTGGGCAAATAATCCCACTGGATCCTTCACTGATTGTCTTAGCAATAACAGCATCACTTTTAAAACACTTTCACAATGTGAAGATTGAAAGATCTGCAAGAACTAGAACAACAACCTAGATTCAGTGCAAATTTCAAGCCTAAATGAAAAGCATTATTGCAAGAGATTTTAGAGCAAAGAGAACACCATTACTAGTTACAGCTCTCAGAATCAAGAGCACTTGAATGTTGGTTACACTTTGGAAGAATAAACAGCCAGTTTCCTAAACTAGATGCAGTGTGTCATTGCACTTAATTTGTACTCAATCAATTTCTTAGTGCCATCAAATACTGTATGATGAAATCCTCTGCTGTAGTACTATACTGACACTCAAATGCAGTGTTAAGTACTAAGACACATGACTAAACAGCACATTTTGTTGACATCAAGATGATCGTAATAGATCTTGACTGAACTTAAATACCTTTCAAACTCAGCAACAGTCTGCCCAAGTTTACACAAGGTATTGCTATGCTCTTCTTGGATCTGTGAAACAGCATTGCAGTGTGTTTTGTTGATTTGCTCCAATTCCTCATTCTTCCTGAAATAAAAATCCATCATTCCGCTGGAGATAAGTATGTCTGAACACATAGCGAAATGCTGTTACCAGTTACAGAACTGCTGCAATAAATTGTGACAAACCACTGAGTTCTCATGTATCAAGGCACAATCATCACAGCAGATTTAACTAAGTGTTTCCCCCTCTCTTTATATTCCAGGATAGCTCTAGAGCGGATTGAACATTTAATAGTAAACTTTCAGCACATGAAAGGAAGGGAAAAATGCTTGGAAAAACTTTTCTTGGTCAATGCCCTCTCCAGGCAGACACAAGAAATACACATGCAATAGCATATTACTACAGTACTGGCCTTTCAAGCAACTATCTGCATGCTAATTAAATAGTTGTAAATCCAGAATATAAAACAAATAGCTGTGATCTAATAACTATCAACAATCAACAACCACCAGGAAGTAAGTTTAGATAAATAAGCTGAACTAGGCTGAACAGCTTTGTTCATACTTCTGATTTAGCATTTTTCATTTCAGAGCTTTAGAATCAGAAAGTTTATTTCACAAACCTTTTCAACCTTTCTTCCATCTGTGCAAGTTCAACAGCTTGAGACTGGATTTCTTTTTCCAGCTGCTTCACAAACTTTTCAGCTTTCTTCTCCTTAATGTGTAATTTATTGATCTCATTCATCGTATCATTCAGCTCTTCTTCAAGAAGACGTCTCTCACTTGTTACCTCATCTTGAAACTCTTGTAACTTCTGGTGCATTAATTTAGATGACTCCTGCATGTCAGAGTAGCACAGATTTTAAAGCTACCTATACTTTCTAGATGTTAAGTATGATTAGCACAAGAACAAAGTCAAGTATATGTGAGGGACTAAAACACCCACCATTTAAGCTACAATTTTTGGAGTTACTGGATCACAGAGTCTCTGCTGGCCAACATCCACTTGTACATTCCACAGATTAGACCATTATTAATACAGCAATTTCATGACCAAAATTAGAACCTTTCGTGTCAGCGATTGGGATTACAGTCTGACTTCTAGATGAATTTATAGTCTGTATTTACCTTCTCTTGCTGCAGCTGAGAAATAATGTCATTATGTTTCTGAAGCAGGTTTTGGTGGTGTTCTTCTTTTAAGTCAATTATTTTTTTCAGGTTTTCCCTTTCAGCATTCATACTCAGAACTTTTCCTCTGATCTCCGACAACTCTTTCTCTGCATAGAGGAATTGTTAATACAACACAAACTCCTTCTCTGTCTTCAGAGAACTACAAAATCTGTTCTTCATAATAATTCCATTCTATCTTAAAAGTTAGTTAGGCAAGGCAAAAACAAACTAAAAAAAAAACAAAACCCCAAACCAAAACAACCAACCCACAAGTCAACAACCAAACCAGAACCACATTTATCTCTTTGTGAACTCCACGACTGGCTAAAAGTACACCTCTTTAATTTTAACAGCAGAAATCTTTGGAGCAGGTAATTAGTTTTATCAAAAGAGCAAAGAGCTAGGGTTAAAAAAAGCACTTAATTTCTTGAAGCTTCTTCCACACAGTACCAGTACATACAGGCCAAGTGGTACACAGAGAAGTGAGTACCAGTCTTGGGCTGTAGAGTTGCTGGTTTTGATAATGGAAGAAGAAAGAGGTGAAGGTTTCTAGATACATCCCCAGTACCTCGATGAACTCAATGTGCACAACCTGCTAACAGGGAATTGAGACAATGTCATTCTGCTTCTCAGTGAAGAGGTGTTCACCATTCCTACTATGTAAATAACTTTTATTCCATATAGTCTACTTTAGTGACCCTCCATAGAAATATTAATTTAGACTTAACAGATTCTAAATAATTTCCATATTGCTAGAAATGTCTAGCTGTCTCAGCTGGGGCTCAGAGACATGATTTTTAACTTGGCACAAACCAGTCTAAACCAACATTTTAAAATAAATCTGTTCGATGCTTTCCCATGTATGCAGTCAACATACAAGCACTAACAATTACCTGTTTCTTGTTGAAGCATTTGACATCTTTCATTAAGTTCTTGTGTCAGTTTAAATGATTCTTCCTCTTTTGTTTTGAGGGTTTCCTTCAGGATCTTAATATCTTGGTCTTTCTTTATCAGAGTTTTCTCCATCTGGGCAACATCCAGTTTGTATTTCTCAACTGTGTCTGCAACACTGCTGTAGGAGAAGATTCAGGTATTTGTTACCACTAAACTGTTTTGTAAGCTTACACTACAGCACAAAGGAAAAAGGCTTAGGAGTGTTGGTTTCCAACAGTCTCTTAATGAGTAAATTGACAAGGGTGGTAGTAGTGCTTACAGTTATGATCAGTTACAAAGGACTGGATTAGTAATTTTTTTTAATCGATTGCTGCTCCTATACACAAAATTCATCACAAGTTTTAAATGAAAATCAGAGTATTGTAAAGTTCACCAGAAGCCGTGGTTGAGGAGGGGGCTTTTGTCTACAGTATGCTGTTTTACAAGCAAGTGCTAAAGGTCATGACTGCTAGTACCTTAGAGGAAAAGGCTTTAGCTTACTTTATGTACAAGTAATTCAGGCTAAAAACATGATTTCAAGGACCCTGATACCAGTTTTTTTCCATATTGCTTAACCCAGAAATGCATATTTAGAAAGACAATATCTTACAACTCATTTCCCTTGTGTTACAAAAAAAAAAAAATTATCTGTTTCTCCCCCCTCTATTTTAATGCTGTTGAACAGAGTTTTTGCCAAGACACTACTTCACCAGGCATAGAAGTGTTGTGCTGCCCTTTAATTTGCCCAGCTCAGGAACAATTTGTTATTACCTGAGCTCTGTGATGTATTCCAGGAGTTTTTCAGTGTCAGATTTTTCTTCAACTTTCTCTCTCTCAGTAGCAGACCTAAAAATGGTAACATTTTACAATGGACATAAACAAATTTGAAGCTGCTTGCAAGCGATCTGCTTGGTAAGGAAACAGAAAAGAACCCAAACATTGAATTACGACTTAGTGGTAAAACATACTTTTTGTAATCCATAATGGCTGACAAACTGCTGTTGGTTCTAAGAGGTGATTCTATCCTGTTTTGCTACTTGTTCCATTTGAAGTGAAGATGCTCAGCTGTATTTAAGCACAAGCAAGGATGCTCAGACAGCTGCATTACCTAGATATTTGTCTAGATCATTTCCTGCCTTTGTAAACTTTACTACCTGTCTTACTAGCTTTGTGGTTTGTAACTGTGAGTATAGAGATTCTGCTCATAATTAAGCATGTGGATGTTAAATGTAGAAAGCATAAGAAGGAAGCTGCAGTGCTGATCATGCAAATTTGATGGAAATGACACATAAGTTTATCCTTCTTAGGTTGCCATCCTCAGCAATAGCTTATATGTTAGTGCATGTTCCGTGAGGCAGGGGGCATTTGGGCAGAATATAGCATTGATTTTTAACTCCCTTTTCCTACATACAGCTACTTAAAATATTTTGCAGTTGCAGTTCTTCAGTGGAAGGGGCTACTATGGAACAACTTTAAAGGCCTTCAGTATACTTAGCTGGATAAATATGTGTCTATTGAATCTGTGTCCAATGCCTGGTTACTGAATTAGGATCTTAACTCCTGATCCAGTGTTTTCTCATTCTTGCTTATTCATAACGTATTAGTCTGAGTGCCTAGATGCTGAAGTATTCAGTTTACATGAACATCTTGCTCCAAGATGAACAACAGTTCTTCTCTCAAAATACACATCTTCCCTACTCACCCCCTTAACCCAAGAAATTCCACCCATACCATACCGGAAGACAATGGGTTGAAATGGTATCATTTGTCTTCTGGAAAAAGGCTGGATACACGAGAGGAAGAATATGTGGCATGTTCATTTAAGAGCACATCAGTTTCTAACACTTAATTCCACCAAATTTAATTTGACTAATTTAAACTAATTTTTGCTCTTTCTCAGTAGAGAAACAACCTGTATTTTCTCTACAGTAGGTGCTTACTGTAAGGTATAAACATGTAAGCAAAACTAGATATAATATCAGCTAAGTCAGGTCCCTTCCTTTGTACTTACAGTTTTTCTTCTAACTGTGCTACTTTTCCTTTGGAATGCTCTAGATTCCTTTGCACTTCCTGCAGCTTCATTTCCATGTTTTCCTGCTTTGCAAGTGCAGTCTTAAAAAAACCCAGACAAACAAAGGACAAATATTACCAGCACACTGAGATTTAGTAATAAAAATCCATTGCCTAAGAGAGTGACAAACAGAAATTAACTAACAATTAAGGTTTAATGATAGTGCTTGCCCCTATGCTAAATGTGATTGGAAACATGCCTCTGTAAAGATATTAACCATTTATTTAA
Organism: Psilopogon haemacephalus; assembly: GCA_013396835.1. Classification (NCBI taxonomy): domain Eukaryota; kingdom Metazoa; phylum Chordata; class Aves; order Piciformes; family Megalaimidae; genus Psilopogon; species Psilopogon haemacephalus. The sequence continues at coordinate 122,135 of VWZI01001497.1, read as the reverse complement.
ATAACCACCACCCAAAACCCCACAAGCATGTATAAGAGCTTCAAACTATAATTAGGACCAATTTCTAAGAAATTATTAGTCTAACCAACAGATTGCTATGGTAACAGAATTATTTCTATGCTTCCTTACCCAAACTTAGATTTACTCTGCATAGAAACAGCAAAATTAAGAATGCTTGTTGTTTTCCTTTCTCTATTTTCACACTACAGAAAAAATAAACTTCAGTACTGAGGATAAAAACACAAGATCCACAGCTCTGTGGTAAACTTCATTGTGTGGTCTTGAACAGCTCAGAAGTGCAGAAGATCATACCTTTTCCTTAGCATCTCTCTTGTTTCTGAGCTTCATTAATTCCATGCACAAGCTGCTCATTTTCTTCTGCACGCCATCTTCAGATAGCTTAGTAGAGAGGAATGTAAAACTGCTAAATATAATGCCTGTATATGAATTACTTTTCATACAATCCTCTAAATGCCCCCCCCGGCCCCAATCCCTCGATCTCCACCTGCCCTTGAGATGGACCTTAGCAGGTCCCACTCTGTCTTTAGACAGACACACACAAGGCCCCAAACCAGACATGCTCTATCCCTGTGCCAAGGGGCACAGGGAACATGACATGTGCAAATCAGCAACTCAAGCTTCGTTTTGCCCAGCAAGTTTAATAACAGCTAAGTTCTTTGGATACCTTTGACTTCAGTACTTCATTGGTTCTTGTTAATTCCAGAAGCTGTTTTTTCAGGCATGCAACATTTGCCAAAAGAGATGTTTTCTCCTGAACTGCAGCACTCAGCTTGGCTTCAATCTTAATAAAATCCTCATCCAGAGCCATAAGTTTTTTATCCTGCTCTCCACGCTCTCTCACTAATGCACGAATCTAGAACAGAAGTATTTTCTTTATTGCCTACCGTTATTCTTCTTCAGTAACAACATTATTTTATGCCTGTGTGTTTTCCAAACTATTAACTTTCATTCATTATATATGATCTTCACCTGTCATTCATGGAAAACAATGTAACAGAAACACTACAATTCTCTATTATTACACAACACAGATCTGCAGTCCTAGTATTTCATTTGGTGTATTTTATGCTACAGAGCCAGTGCAACAAGTTGGAATAGTTTCAGCTTTAGCTTGCAACAGAAGCCAACTCTTGTATGGTTGTAGTATAGAAAGACAGAATGTGACATTTAAGGCAGAAGGCACAGGTTAGCATGCAGAAGCCTCTAAGTTACAGTCCAGTTGCCTCTACAATTAATGTTGACTACTAAGCAAAAAAACTCATTTTTTTGGTAAACCAGACCCTTTTTTTGGGGTAGAGGACATAGGACCTGGTTCTTTCTCTCTCTTTTTTTAATCATTAACAAGCCAGATGCTTTCTATGCAGTATGACATCGGAAAGCACTGGTCAGCAAAGAGTTGTTTGCAGACTACTTGTATGCTGTATTATGCTAATACTAATTTTACCAACTTGTATTTTTTATCTTGGTAAGCACAGGACCGTGCTTACAATGTATTCATACCTCCTTCTCCAGAGCCTTCTGTTTCTTTTTCTCTTTCATAAGCATAAGATCTTTTGCAGACTTCCGGATCCCATTAGCTGGCTTTTGAAAACAGATGTATTAGAAATATTTAGGCTGATCTCTAGCTACATACTGGTGCAACAGCAGTGAATGCCTTTGTATAGACATTATTATTAAAGACACACAAAATCCAAAACACACACTTACACAAGGCAGACAAGTACCAGGGTAGGTTTTACTGTACCTTTGCATAAGCATTACTCTGAACGGACAGCTCACAACCATTGTGACAGGGAAGAGATGAAGCACCCACTGAACTCCATACAAAGCACCTTAATATCTTAACCACAAGTTAATGGGTAGAATTTTATCCTGCATCAGGAGTATTAGTAAACTAAATTAACAAGTCTAGGTTATCATTTTTCTGTGCATGCTAAGCTGTGCATCTTCAAACACACACCAAACTCAGAATCTGTATACACAGTGTCATTCCCATTTTTACCATTAGGTTTCTCCTCTGCCCTATCCACTGTATGATAGCAGAAACATAATTTAAAAAAGAAGCTGCCATGCCATAACTACTTAGTCAGCAACAGGCAGAAAACCCACCAACACTGTAACATCAAAGATGTGAAGCCACCGTGTACTCCCAAGTAATCATAATGTGATTGCCAAAGATGCTGTAATTTATTTTTTCAGTATTAATTCCTAAGGAATACAGGCACAAGGTGTTTTGTATTTACTCAGGTAGGTTAACAGTAATTGCTTAAAGGGTCCACATGATTTAAACAGAAAGGTTTAGCTAGAATTTAAAACAGAGTTACAGGCACCACAAAAGATTCTTACTGTTGACCCGACGGATGCAAATCTCCTTGCAGTTCCGGGAGTAGTTACACTCTTATCACTGTTCATATTTGTCTCACCTGCAGAAAAGAACGTTGCATGGATGCACACAGCAAGAGAAATTTAACTAAACTGGACAAAGTTAATTGATTTTTCACATAAAGACAGAATGCCACGTGACTATAAGACTACCTACTTCACAACCCGATTCTAGGTGTTTTTTTTGCTGCAGGCAGGCCATCCAATATCAGTCACATCAGCACTTAGCAGATTTTAGAGAAAGACTGCCAGATGGCTGCCAGTGTTGGGAATGCAGCTTCTGTCAAGTTCCTCCCCACCATCCAGATCCCCGATGTCAGTTTTCAACTGGTAAGGCTTTTTTATAGTTCAGTTACTTCAAGCTGGTAACATATCGAAGTTAAAAAAAAAAAAAAAAAGAAAAGAGGGAAAAAACCCAAACCCACCAATGACCTCAGTTTCAGTTGTCCTGCTTCCCCTATAAACATAGTGGAGGAAAGGTCTGGTTTATGACACCGTTAATAAAGGTAAAAACTGATTTATGATAGGCATGTATTAACGTCCATAAAGAAAAAAACCAAATGGTTTGAGGATATGAATACTAAGTGGTGAAAAAGCCAGTCTGAAGTGAGAAAGGGTAAAAATCAAACTTATTTTTAAAACATCTTCCTGTTTAGAAAAATATTACCTATATGTTAATGAACGCCATTTCCCTTCAAATAATTATGCTACATAAATTCAAATTGCTTTTTTTTTTTTTTTTTCTTCCCTCCAAAAACTAAACCACGTAGAGGGAAACAGCAGTCAGAAACGAGAAGGCTACAAATGCTTTATACCATTATCATTACAGCCAGGCGCTGTGAAGCCCAGTACATGCTTAGCTACTTCTTTATGCTTAACGTGAGAACAGGTGATGGTAGCAGCATTCAGCTAGAGCCAGAACATCGTGCGAAACTGTCACTCCAGCAAATGCTCTCGGTAGCCACGTTTCAGTTGTGACTAGTTCCGCGCCTTTCTCAGGAGCTAGATCATCAGTGCCTCACTTACTACGTGCATGTATATATATGCTCAATATATCCAATAGCCGCTTAACCCTCTTCCAGGAAGAGACCACTCTGACGGCTTAGACAAGAGACCCTCAAAGGTTCCGCATCACGGCAGTCCTCTCACAGCGGGCCGCAGGCACTCGGAGTAGCCGCAAGCCGGTCTCCCCTTCCCCCTCGCACCGCGAAGAAGCTTTAGCTACCCTGTGCACGTACCGGAGCTGCGATCGAAGCGGCTAAGTGGGGCGCTGGAGGAGGCCATGGCAGTGGACACACACCGCGGCCGTCTCGGCGTTCAAAGCCTCCAACGGCTGCCACCGCGGGGCCCGGCAGCCAATCGCTTTTGCCCGTTCGAGCTCGCTCAGCCAATCAGTGTCCCTGCGCGGCGCCGTCCCTACGCAGTGCCGGGGGTGACTGGCGCGCCTGTGCGAGGCTTTCACGTCCGGGCCTGGTGGGGCGGAGCTTAGGTCGCTGTCTCTCATGTCGGCTCCTTTCGAGGAGCGCAGCGGGGTGGTGCCCTGCGAGACACCCTGGGGCCGCTGGTACCAGACCCTGGAGGAGGTGTTCATCGAGGTACGGGTGCCGCCGGGCACCCGGGCTAAGGACGTCAGCTGCAGTCTGCAGAGCCGGCACATCGCGCTGTCCGTCAGGGGCCAGGAGGTGCTGCAGGTACCGGCCGCCGGGCAGCGGAGGGGCAGGGGGCCGGGACCTGAGAGTGACGGAGGGCGCCGCGTTCTGAGGGAAGGGAGCGGAGGGGTGGCGAGGCATGCCCGGTGTTTAGGGAAGAGGACAGGGGGCAAGCCACTACGTGCGCTCGGTGCCGTGAGGGAAGGGGAAGGAGAGCAAGCCGCCACCCGCGCCCGGTGTCGTGAGGGAAGGGGATGGAGAGCGAGCCGCCACCCGCACCCGGTGTCGTGAGGGAAGGGGATGGAGAGCAAGCCGCCAACCGCGCCCGGTGCCGTGAGGGAAGGGGATGGAGAGCAAGTCGCCACCCGCGCCCGGTGCCGTGAGGGAAGGGGATGGAGAGCAAGTCGCCACCCGCACCCGGTGTCGTGAGAGAGGGCTGGGCGGGTCCGGTAGGGGTGAGCCGCCCCTGGTGTACAGGGCCTCGCGGCGCCTGTGGCTGCCGGGAACGCCGCTGCCTCATCAGGGGACTTAAACATTTCCCAGCACTGTTGAGCTTTTGTTTTCTTTTCTCACTATCTACAAAGTGAAATCTGTTAGAAACAGTACTGTGGAGTTGCACGGGCTTTTGAAGATAATAAGAAAAAGAACAAACTCACGTGGACGTGCTTTCATCTTTTTGTTGTGTTTGGGCAGTGTTTAGCCTCACTCACTGCTGAAAGGCTAAAAGTCCCAGTTCAAAAGTGGATTTATTTTCATATTGGTAATGAGCAACTCACTGTGGCATAAGGTACATAGCTGTGCGTTACCCTTGACAGAAACGCCACCGTTTTGGTGACAAGTCTAGTAAAAATGGTATTACCCTCTGAGAAACATAGGTCCTTTAAAAGAACCAATACTGAAACAGTCTGAACAGGTAGCTTTACTAAATTAAATGCTTCATAAGAAAAAAAAAATCGGAAGTTGTATAACAGAAAATAATTCTTAGATAGCCTGTGTGCACACCTGTATTTACAGGGCCCAACCACCCTATTCATTCTCATGAATTGATTCAATATGAACTAGATCCTGAAAGAGTTTTCATAATACTGTACATGTCTTTTGCAGGGTAAACTTTTTGACTCTACAGTAACTGATGAAGGAACATGGACATTAGGTAATAATCTACAATTGAAATGCCATTATGAGGGCAATGGAACTTCTCAAAATATGCTACAAAAGAACTTACCCCCCACACACACTTTTTTTTTTTTTTAAATGGGAGAGATTATTTTCTTTTCTGTACATAGCTGTGTGTAAAAGACAATATTGTTGCTGAACTGAAGAACCAGAGTAGTACGTAAACCCCAAATACTAAGGTTGATGGGAAAAATGCTATGTCTGAGAAGTACTGGATAACTTGTCAAGGTCTCTTCCAATCCCTAGCATTCTGTGGTTCTCTGTGTGTGTGTAATTGTAATACAGAGGGGTAATTAATTAATTGTGAGATGGTATTTTTCAAAATTAATATTGTTTATTAATTTTCAATATTCAGACCTCTTGCCCCCACCCCTGACCACTAATTTTAATAGTAGTCAGGTTCTCTTGCAAGAGTCATGGAAAGCATTACATAAGTGAATAACTGGATCTAGAACAAATAACTAGCAAAAATTATATAAACATTTAAACCCAATTGAACTGGAAGAGAAGATTCTTGTGGTCAGTATGTTGCTTGCCCACTAGATGGACTCAAGGAAGCTAATTTCTGCTTATGGCAGAAGGCAATGGGTAAATTACAAGAGGCTTTTTTGTATTTACTCACTAAATATTATTTCCTGACTCTCAGGGCTGGCTACAGTTTAAGACAGTACTCCACTTACATGGAGTTTTGTTTGTGTCTTAGCCACTGAGGTTTCTGCTTATTCCCAGGCTTCACAGGATGCTGGGGAAAGGGGGCAGATGATCTCTGATCTTATCCTGGCTCCTCTGGACTATCTGTGTACCTCCAGGACTTCACGTCTTGGCAGGAGACTTTCAGGACTTTCAGGTGTAGGCAGGATGTCTCGTGATGTGCAGTCTGAGCACGGATGTCACGCTGGCTATGGAGACATTTAAAGCCAGTAAACTCGAGGCAGGCGGTTGCCAGGCAGTTCAGGATGCTGGGCTAACTTACAGCTTAGCATAGCATAATGCTGCAGAAAGCAATAAGGCAGTGAGGTGTAACACTGCTGGAAGCAGAGAGCAGTGGCGGCAGCAAGCAGGCAGCAAACACAAATACAGCAGCAAAGCACCTTGTGTTACCTGCTCATCCCTTTTTATCAATGTAGCCTGAGACTACCAGTTTACCACAGGATGTAAATAGGAGCAAAACAGGTCTGGGCAAGCCAGGGTCTCTAGACTTAGCGGCTCCTGGTTCTTTGGCCTCCTTCTTGTGGTTGCTTCTCCTCACAACAGAAGGAGGGAGAGCAGAAAAACATGTCTGGGCAAGCCAGAAAATGTCCAGGCCTATTTTGGCCTATTCAGGCCTACCATGACAGTAATATATTGCCTACAAGCATGCCATCTGTTTAAAATAAGTTCAATATTTCTCCAGTGTGTTGCTAAAACTTAGTTCTGGCTTTTGTAAGTAGTAACTCACTGTAAAGCTGGAGCTGCATATAATATTAGATTAAATAAATCTTGGTTATGAACCTCTCTAAAAGGATACATTATCTTTACAATAATGTATGAACTGTGTTTTAATCCTTTAAAAAAGCATTAGCATTTTGCAGGCCAGAAAGGGGAGAGATGGCTATATAGGCTTTCTTTGCTTCTGCCTTTCTGTTTCGTGTTAATGATTATTTACTTATTTGTCAATAAGCCTGTTGTCATTGACATGAAGAATTTAAATTCCTTGACCAAAAAAAATCTTGTGCTTGTTAATGGTGAATTCAGCAGAACAACAAAACTGACTAGCACATAGGACTGAGTTTAATGGTTGTTTTATGTGTCTGTTTTCACTCAACAGAAGACAGGAAGCTGATACGAGTTGTTCTAATGAAGACAAATAGAGATGCTGGAAATTGCTGGACGTCTCTGTTAGAAAACGAATATGCTGCTGATCCTTGGGTACAGGACCAGATGCAGAGGAAACTTACGCTGGAGCGATTCCAAAGAGAGGCAAGTTAAAGGACAATAATTGCTCCTTATGTTTTGTGTTTGCAGAGTTTTCAGGGACATAACTCCTGAGGAGAATTATTCTGCTGTCTAGTGCCATGGAAATGCATACTGTAGTTCAGTATACATAGAATGATTAATAGGCTTTATCGATGTTACTTCCAAGAGGTCATTCTGTTCATTGTCTGTGTGAAGGTTTTGTGAAAAGTTGAGATGAGTTTGTGTGGATGTATTGCTGGTTTAGGATTTGTTACATAATACCAACAAGTTTTAAGTTAGGCTACACACTGTTAGCATTATTATCTAGAATTATGATGTAATGTTTACAACAAACTTCTGACATCAAGCTTCAGTACCTGAAGGGAGCCTACAAGAAAGCTGGGGAGAGACATTTTACAAGGGCTTGCTGCGATAAGATGAGATGGAATGGATTGAAGCTTGAGGCTTAGACTGGCTATTAGAAAGAAGTTCTTATAAGGATGATGAGACACTTGAACAGGTTGCTCAGAGAGATTCTTGATGCTTCCTCGCTGGATGTGTTCAAGGCCAGGTTGGATGAGACCTTGAGCAACCTGGTCTAGTGAAAGGTGTTCCTGCCCATGGCAGGGGCTTGGAACTAGTTGATCTTTAAGGTCCCTTCCAACCCCAACTATTCTATGATTCTACTTAATATGTTTGTTTGTAACATTAGATGATGTAGAATAGTTATCTGGAAAATATTTTCCTTGCCCTTTTATTGAAACTACTTAGTTTGCTTTGGTCACCATCAGTATGCATCTGTTCCTCTTTGTGTCTGCAGAGCTGTAGCATTACAACTTCTTACCTAACAGCTCAATCAGCACACTGCAGCCTGTGAAAAAGAACATTTTAATGAAAGTTGTTATCCAGCATGGCAGGTACAAATGAATAATTGTTCCTTGTTACTGTGTCAGAATATTAACAGAAACAGTTTTGAGGCATTTTGTTTGTTGATTTTTAGTTCGTTATTCCAAGTTACTGATTTACTATATTTTTCTTTTACCTCCATCAGAACCCTGGATTTGACTTCAGCGGGGCAGAAATTTCTGGAAATTACAGCAAAGGAGGACCAGACTTTTCTAGTCTTGAAAAGTAAACTCTGTTTATCTGGGTCCTATGAGAGGAATTGCACATTACACTTAAGGACTGGAATCATGTAATTGACATCTTCAATGATCTCTTCAGCAGATTGTGGTCAAGTAATTACTCCAGTGAAGAGAAAGATCTCTTCCAGTAGAACAAAGACAAAGTGTTACCAGCTGATGTATAAGCTGTGATAAATTTCTAATACTAAGGGACAAACCCTAGAGAAAGCTGTACACACAACCCCCCCATCTTTCATCAGAATGTTGATTTAGGGTTTGTCTTGTTTAAACATCACAGTAAATTAGTCAGTTATAAATACACCACTTACATTTATGCAATAATATTAATCATTGAAGATTAGATGCTGTAAACAAGATAGTATTTTCTCTTCACTTGCAATGGGAAGGATATTAAGATAGCTACACTTTCCCACATAGCAGCCCTTTGAGAACTCAGAAATGTCATTCTAAAAAAGTGATTTAAACAGAAACTGCTGCATTTTGCCTTAAATAAGATCCTGCAATCCACTGTGCTGATATAGCACTAATGATCAGTACTTCCTACCAGGTAAGCAATACTATAAAACTGAGGGGTAGGATCAAAGTCTGGATATAAGTAATTTTATATGTTAATGTAATATAGTTTCATTGTAAATACTTGAAATTTTGAAAAAAAGAAAATAACTTCTAAAAGGAATAGAAAATCTCTTAAGTGGGAAATGGTACCTTGCATCTGTTCATCACCATCATATAACACACAGTGACTACTGTGTTGGTGTATCTAAGAAGATAAAGATTTTTTTCTAGATAGTTTTAAGGCCACATTTTAAACTTAAGTTATTGCATGATCCAGTATTTTGCATGTACCAATTACATATCAGGAATTTTCTGCTTACCATTAATAATGCAGCAATGTTCCAGCCACAGCATTGTATAGAATGAAAGTTGTGTCAAACACACTTAACAGGAGGAAAACATGTTTGTCAACTCCTGTTGTATTCTGAATGCTGACGTCCAAAGCAAGTCTTGCTGGAGATAAATTGCCAGCAGCTGTCCCATCATACTGCTGAGCCTCATTTCTGAAATTGGATCACTTTCAGTTGGCATATGGCAAAAATAAAGCAATGGTTGAGGGAGAATGTTTTCATTGTAATGATATCCTCCCTTTTCTCATTGTAAGAGCAAGCATTAATGCTCCTGAAGTATGTGTGCTCCTCCTGACATGTCATCGTCGCAGAATGTAAAGTAAGTGCATACACTCTGCTTGGCTGTAGAGAACTTTCCTGACTATGTGAAGGAAAATGGTGTGGTATGGAATGTGACTTTTATGGCTATGAGTTTTGTATCTTTGTTGTGATCCTAGTATAGAAGGTGGCTGGTATAGTTAAGGAATGAGACTGCTGCAGAAGTAATTTAAGACAAAGCAGTTAATGGTGCATCAAAATGTTAAAAGTACTATCCAGTGAAATAGTATTTTTTCATTAGAGCAGATTGAGAGAGGTGATGTGTGGCTCTAGTAAGACCTCACCTAGAGTACTGTGTCCATTTCTGGACTCCTCAACACAGGGAGGACTCCAGAACATGGGCCTGATGGAATGGGTGTAGACTTCCACAAAAATTGTCAGGGGGCTGCAACACCTCTGCTGTGAGGACAGGCTGAGGGAGCTGGGGTTGTTCAGCCTGGAGAAGGCTCTGGGGAGACCCAATAGAGGCCTTCCTGTACCTGAAGGGAGCCTGCAAGAAGGCTGAGGAGGGACTGTTTACAACTGCCTGTAGACAGGATGAGGGGCAATGGTTTGAAATTAGATTTAGATTGGATGTCAGGAAGAAGGTGTGCAGGGAGATACTGGGGGCCACATCCTTAGAGATACTCAAGGTCAGGTTTGACAAGGCTGTCTGAGCAGTCTGTAGTGGAGGAGGTCCCTACTTAGTGCAGGGCCTTGGACTAGATGACTTTAGGAGGTACCTTCCCACCTGAACTATGATTTTGTAGGGACTGTGCACACGGAAGTTGCTTTTTATAGGCCTCCTAACAAGATGCTTTATAACAAGAAGTTACTCCGTCAAGCACATTTCAATGTTTAATTGAAAGGTACATATCTTAATACTGAGACATGACAATCAGAATTGCACATTGCATCTCCTCCATCTCTTCCAGTAGGCTGTTCACACCTTTGTCCAAATCACCTGTATGCTTTTCTCAGACTAGCAGAGAGTACCCAGCAGATGCAAAACCCAACTGCAGGCTACAGAGTGCAACCACTCCCACGTGTTCAACAGAAGGCTCATTTGTCCAGTAGAGTGCTTTAGTGCTTTGGTATGAAGTCTTTTGTGAGAGGTTTAACTAGTTTGAGATGTGCAAAAAAGTTTCTTCCTCAGCTGTTACCATAAAGGGGAAAGGGTTGGTTGGCTGATATCTAAGCCCACACTGTATTCAGACTATTCTGATCTCTCCTTTATTGTCAGTTTATATGACAATCAGTTAGCAGCCTATTGCAGACAGCCTCTTCTCCACAGTGATGTGAAATTCAAGAGGTCATTAGCAATGTTCCCCCAACACCTTTATTCATCTTATGTACAATAATTCATTCTTATTATTCACTTGCCTGTTAGCACCAGAAGCATGGACTCAAGCACCTTGTCTTCAGAAAAAAAGTCCACTTCACAAATCTTACTGTTAAACAAATGAGAGTGGAAGCAGTCTTCAGTGTTTCTCCAGACTGCTCCTACATACGGGCCAAGAGGGGACATAAGCCCTGCTCTTACTGTAAAAATGCACCTCTTCAGCATCAGCATTTGGCCCTTATACAGTGAAATCAGGAGAAACTTGTATTTTGAGCAGGTAACCCAGCATATTCCTTCAGCCTTTGTTAGGTATCAGACAGTTTTTACACTCTGAAATAATTTATAATCTGTTAACTACACCTCTAATACTGAAGTTACTGATGCTGTGTTAGTGACTGCTTTTTATAAGGCAATGTAATTAGGTTGCTTTTTTCTTCTGCTCTATCTGCTTGATGTGTTGAGTGGTTAGCATGTAGCCTAGTTTTTAATGTCTGTGGTAGGCCAGTGGCCTGGCTAGGAGGAGTATATGGCTATGAAAGTGCCCAAACAGCATGTCAGGTGGACTGACAGGCATTTGCTGTTGTCATCAATATAGAGTGGAATTAGTCTTTGAGACAGTGCAGCACTGTGGTACTGCACATGATGTTTTCCCTAGTGGCACAGTCTTTAGAAAATGAACTAGTTTTTGTTAAATTAAACCTGTAATTCAGCACCTGCAGGTAGTACAAGCTGCTCCACAAACTAAGGTGTTAAAATTCTTTGTATCAGTAGTGGAGCATTTTAGTAAACGGTCTAACAAGACTGAAAACTGACACAGAATATTGTTGTAATCATCACCAAAAGAACGTATTTGCTTGAAGGTTCTTTAGTCTGAACTGTTACATGTTCTTTCCACGAGTTGAGTACTTAAGATCATGTTTCACACTGTTTCTCAATTATGCTTGTCTGTTGACATGGTCTCAGGATGGTTCTCTCCTCATTTTATTGTACTCCTGTAAAACAAACCCAAGCCAAGACAGTCAAAGGGCTTTCTACAAGAGGCTTAATATAGCAAAACAGCAAGACATCTGTTAAGGGAAAATATGTAGCCTTCAGAATAAATAGTCTAGATAAGAAAGTAGTTCACAATTTCTACAGTTAAAAAAACTCAGTAACGAGTAACTTAAGTACAGTTTTTTAGACCTTACTGTGTAACAGACAGTTACACATCTAAAACTGCATAAAATGCTTCCTTCTAGATAACAATTATAAGAAACTCATTCTAATAGGCAAGTGTTTCCTCTTAGCTGACTCTTTTTAGGATGGGAGCAAGCCAAGTTTTTTTCTCATCTTTTACTGTTTTTATTCCACACTTTAGTTTGAATTATGTCCCTGTGTCTGTAAAATGCAATCTGCTCCCACAGCACACCAGAGCATTAGTTCTTTCTCCAACATTCATATACTAGGTTGCCACTTCTTTAGATACAGCACTGGGCTCATGCATGAACAGAACGAGGCCTACTACATTTATGTTAGTTGTTTAAGAGGATACCTATACAGAATAAGAAACTTTGAGGTAGTTAGCAACGAATTAAATCTACATTATCAGAAATTACTTTACAAGAAGTTACCTATTATGAGCTGGTCTCTGGAATTGTAGGAAGGTGTGCTATCCTGTAGTAGCTATGTTTAAGCTGCCGTGCTGTACGCCCAGACACAATCCATTTCAGTTTCTGGCCATTTGGTTTGGAACACTTGCTTGAGGAATATTCTGTAAGGCACTTTAACACCAGTTCCTTCCAGAGGGTCAGATCTCTGTTGTTTATCTAAATAGCAAGACAAATGTCAGATGTGAGTAACTCATGAAATCCTTACTTCATACATGTACTTTCAGCTTCTTCACATAAGATAGGAAGCTAAAGATGTCAAACCAAATGAGAAGAAAAGCAACAAAGCTACAAAAGTATGCCAACAGACCTCCCCTTTCTCTAGTGTGTAGGCTCTTGCATGCATTTTTCTTCCTTCCTCCCTCTCCTGAAACTGAATCTATACATACCTTGGAATGCAACTGCAGAAATTCCAGTGCCTCTGTCAATTCCAGCAGCTTCTGTTCTTCTATTTCTAGTGCCAAAATAGACAGTGCCAAGATAGAAGGCTGGAGAGAGAATTTTTTTTTAAACACTGCTTTATAAAGTTTCAATAGTCTTATTCTCTTTGAGTTTTCAAGACCTTGTTTACCTTGGCTTTGGAAAACATGATTCTGCAGTGACATGCCTTAAGCTGGGTCTCAAGTCTCTCAAAATTAAGGTATTTTCTCCTAGAATGAAAGCAGATGAGTGAGTATAGCCTGATCAAGAGAGCACCACCCTGGGAACTCAAAGCAGCAGCAAAAAATATTCTTTATCAAAACAAAGGCCTCATTTGTCCTAGAAGTTCTAGAGTTACAGTCAAGCAGGTGTTAAGTTTTGGTAGTCTTAATGCCAAAAATAAATTTTGTGTTACATGGGGAGAGCTGCGTTGTCAAAACAGGCTTACCAACAAGGAGTTTTTGTGCTTACTAGCACAAGGAATCTCTTTGTAAGTCAGATACTGAAACCTTTGCCATGTGGCAATATCTAGTGCAGCTTAAGCAGAGATTTATTATACTATCATTATTGAGCAATTTTGGATTTTTTTTTACTTGGAGAACAATATTCTTTACATAAATTTATACAAACAACATACAAAACTAAAATAATATTAAACCACAGATATTCCCATTTACAGTAATTACCAGTAACAGAGAAAGTTTGTGGGTTTTTTAAGTATAGAAAGGCTAATTACTTAATTTTCTTGTTTACTTTTCTACTTGGGCTTCCTGATGATATAGCCACAGTAAAACATGTATTAGGTATTTTACCTTTCACAGCTTAAATTCTCATGAATAAGTGAATGATACAGCTGTAGAAATTGGAAGGCTGTTGTAGCTTTAACTTTCCAGCACAGCTTCTCCAATATTATTTTCTCCATCCTCATCATATCAGAAACAGTGAACCTATATTGGCTTATTCGAATTAAATCAGTGGCTAGGGGAACATTTCTTTCTTCTTCTGATGCCTTCACAGCCAGGTAGAAGCAGCTGAGTCCAACACAGCCCAAGTGTTTAGGCTGTACCTAAAGAAAAGTAAACTTGTTACTTTCAAAGAGGAAGTACTTTGATCAGCTGTTTCAACATGTAAGTACCAAACTAAGTGGGCACCAAGACATTTTAAGGAAAAATTATGGGGGGCAGAGGGTATTGTTCTGTTTTTGAAAGACCAAGAAATAAATTATTCATCTACTTACATTCTTATTTTTATTTAGCTAAATGAGAAGATCATTACTCATTACAAACTCTGCTTCCTTCATCTAAAAAGTAAAATTGCAGAATATAGTTTGATTGAGGTAGAGCTGGTTTATTAATGAGGTGCTATAATAACCTAATCAGGATCTTTAAGGGCTTATTGTATATATTGGCTTATAAAAAAAAAAATTCCACACATACATGTACATATCCTAAATGTACTCATTTTAGTCCATAAAGTACAGTCATTACAGTCCCTATTTCTACCGATTATCTGGGGCTCAGAAGCCTTTCAAATCATCACTTTCCATTTATCTTTCTCATTTTCAACACACATGGAAAACCAGCTTTTGTTCTTTGTTTGATAATCTTGTCTCATTAGACAATTAAAAACATCCCACATCAGCAACCCACACATGTGGTAGAATGGAGTGTTAGAATCTGGTAAAACATTTAGTTAAGTGCTGAATAGTATCAAGCCTCTTGATAGACAGAGGGCTCATGGGTAGTTTGAAACAGCAATAAAATAAGATGTAATTTAAGATGTATATATGCAACAGGTAAGACAATCTGTCTTGATCTAACCCAAATTGAAACTGGTGTCCTCTTCCTTTTCCAGAGGAAACAGCTTTCTCAACAATACTAAAATCTGAACAGGGAAAGGCATTTTTTAGCTCTTGTAGAGTCAAAATCTCTGGAAAGAGCTTAATCTTCAGCCATCCAAATCTACAGTCCTCTAATTTACAGTAAGAATAAAGCTGCAATGAGCAGAAGCTAATGACTGAGAGCTTATACTTACCTTCATTTTTGACAAGAATCTATCTAAGAAATTCACAGCTAGTGAAAACGTCTCTGTGTGGAAACCAAAGAATTGAGTTAAGCTAAGGAGATCTTTCACTTCAAAGTCTCGCAGCCTTGCAGTCATTCGGAGACCATTATCATGAGCAGATTCAATTAGTCTCAGGCCAGAAGCTTTTGGCTGACATCTTAACTCCTGTTCCAACAAGGCTGTCAGCCGGTACAGCAGTTCTTGAGCTTCAGTAGTTACTAGTGTTTCAATCATCTGTAAGAAGAAACAAATACAAGCCTTACCAAGCAGCGAAAAGGGGGAGAAAGGCACAAAGTTGCAGCTGTCTAAAGCAATGATGGAAACTGTCTCGGTAGGCGGGTGAACTGCTCGCTTGTAAGCCTTTGGCAACTACATCATCTATGGAATACTTGGAACGGCGGCACGGGCCTGGGCACACAGTGGCGGCATGGCTCGCCGTGCCAGTGACTAGGCAGTCACACAGTGGACACCGGCAGCGAAACTCCCCCTGCACAGAAAGAGCTGGGCCTGACTGTCCCGCTAGCCGTGCGGCCGAGGCGGGGACACCCACCCTTCCGCCCACCGTAACCCAACTTCACAGGCAAACTGCCCACTTCAGGGACCGGGTGACACACAGCTGAGCCAGGCGCCCACCGAGCCTAGGGCAGCTCCAGACGAGGGGAGGCTCCCCCAGGCCCGCCGCAAGCTCCCGACGCCTGGCCAAGGCCCCACCGCGCCCCCGGCCGCTGCGGGGCCGCGCACGCGCCGCCTGCCCGGGACATGCCCGGGCCTGCCCTTGGCCGCCCCGGGGGCTCCGCCAGCAGACAAGCGACCAGCCTGTCCCGGCGGCGGGATGGAGGGACAGTGCCCACTCCACGGATGGGACAGGCACGGCGCCGAGGAGCCCAAATCCGCCGCCGGTGGAACCCCGTCCGGCGCCCTTACCTTGTCCTGGACGCTTTTCTCGCC